>JACEFZ010028144.1:0-295000 GCA_014155875.1 Cepaea nemoralis
ACAAGGCAATCTTTCTTAACAATCTCCTAAAACATCCGAACACACACACACACAACTACTTCAAACACTAGCGGAACACAGAAAATTAATTTGGACTTGCAGAATCAAGGCAAGGTTCAACTCCCTTACATATAACAGAAACTTATTTTTACTAATGTTCAAATACAAACTATCTACTATTTTTTCTGACTGAAATGTGTAAATTTCCTTACTCATTTACTCTTGCAATTAGAAAAAAAATTCCATTATTATTAATGTAAAAAAAAAAGTTAATAATTTCAAATACTCTAAGATGTTTTTACACCCGATCGTCTTGACAGACGATATTGGTTTCTGCTGCAAGGCACAAAATCTAAAACCTATAGCAGTGGTGAACGGGACTGTCCCAGACCAGTCCCTTCTGTGGAAAATATTAGAACGTGTGTGCGTCTCGCGAGCCCTGTGTGTGGCTTATTTCGTTAATACTTGGGAACACTTCTCACTAGGTGGTAACAAGCATTGGAGAGCGCAGATAGTTCACGCCGCAAATTCTTCCCCAGGTTGCTTTGAATCACAGATCCACCCCTCTCCTCCCCCAAACAACTTTAAAGAGAGCTATATAGCTCCTCTGGCCTAGGTACACAAAGGCTTTGTGAAAACTGGCTGCGTGTCCGCTGTAAGACCCGGCGACCGGCCCTGGTGTGTCTAGTGGCTGGTGGTCACTAGCAATTTTGCGTTCAGAGGTTTGTCCCTTTGCCTAAATTCAACACGATTCCCCAGCACGAATATAAACATTGTTGTAGAATACACAAGGCTAACATGTATGGTATTTATATATCGGTAGCCATGTATGGGTGAATTCGTGTAGGTATTTATGTAAATATAATTATGGCTTCCTGTTGATATACAGGTATTTATATGAAATACGCATATGGAAATCTTCCCCCCCCCCCCACCCGAAAAAAAATGGAAGCCACAATTTTAAATAGAATGAAAATGTAAAGTTTATTGCCCAAGTCCATGTACTATTATCTACAGAAAGCGAAAGATAGATCAAGACAGAATGTGTGTGTGTGTGGTGGTGTGTGTGTGTGTGTGTGTGTGTGTGATGAGAGAGAGAGAGAAAGAGAGAGAGAGAAAGAGAAGAGAGAGAGCGAGAGAGAGAGAGAGAGAGAGAGAGAGAGAGAGAGAGAGAGAGAGAGAGAGAGAGAGAGAGAGAGATGGACAGGTGTATCATGCATTTCACTTGTGAGATGGAAATTAAACGAGGAATGTGTGTTTACATGCACTATGCCATAAATGTTATATTATCATAACTGTATATGCATGTATTTATTTTATTAACGCATGTGACATATAACACTAACAAACGGCAACGCTCTGTAACATACACAAAACAAAGAAACACACATTACACCTTGTAAATATACATTGCTTTTTATGAAATAAACGTTGACATATCTTTTTTTAAAAAGAAGAAAAAAATAAATTCCCAGACCCGTGAAGGTCTATTCTGGAAATAACACTCAATCTTACAAAACAAACTCCAACCGTCGTAAAGTCTCAAAGACACCCGGTGGCAAAGTTTGGAATATTTGTACCAGAAGCCCATGACGAGGTAGAGGGCTTGTGCGTCCCAATGACCCCAAGAGCTATGCGACGGTAGCACAGCTACTGGTAGAGCCACCCATGTCGGACAGGTCAAGGGAGAGGACCAGACGAAGAGACACACAAAACCTGCTGCCGTGTAGGTAGACTGGGGACAGTCAAAGGCTAAGGGAAAGCACCTCGAATACATGCTTGTCGAAATCTGATGTACTGAGCCACAGGCCTGCAGAAGTCGGGTGTGTCGGCCTAACGGCGCAAGAACGCAGCGACAAAAGACAGTTTACCTCGTTGTCACATGCCTGTGGTCATTGACATTAAGGTGAGTGGCCGTACAAGATAAACAGTTCCAGACACAGCCTGCCCTGTCTTCTGGTGCCACGAGTTGTGGTTGTGCAAAAATTTCGCAGCCAAAGCCTTCTTCGTTTGTGTGCGGATGTCCTTACGAGTTAAGTTTGGAAGTTTCCTGATAAAATATCTAATCAAGTTCATGTAAGTTGTCCCCAAAGTTTGAAATAGAAACTTCAGAAACTTAATAACTGCATCCAATGTAATGTAAGAATCCACTGCTGCATTTTCTTGAGGATGTTGGCGTTGGTCAGAAACGGACGCAGATGTTGCCATTGGCATTAGGCAGTGTATTGGCGTACCCGTAACTCAGAGAAAGAGACCATCATTCCTATGGTAAGAAAAAAAAAACAAATAAAATTCAATTTTAAAATTTAAAAAAAAAATAAATTTACTATGTTTTCACCTACAATTGTTGCCATTCACTGATCTTTGACAACCGCTTCTACTAATTGTTGCAGATCTTGTGCATTGTCTGCGATCAATACTGTATCATCTGCATATCTAATTTTATTGATGTTTCGTCCTCCAATGCTGATTCCGTTTATATCAGTGGTTCCCAAGCTTTTCAAGCAGAGGGCCATATCTACTATTTTCGGTCGTTAAGTGGGCCACAACGTTATAAAATTATAAAAGTCGTGCAATAGCATTCTTACCTTTCTTAACTTTTGTCAACAAAATTCTAAAATTTAAAGGCAATCAGTGTCAGTACTGTGGAGCGGCTGGCCGAGTGGCTAAAACGCAGGGCTCTTCTTCGGGAGATCCGGGTTCGAATCCTCGGTAAGGCGTGGAGTTTTTTCTGTCTGGGGCAAAAAGAAAGCTCTAACCTGCACAGTTCGCGGCGACTGCACTAGCCACGCGGCCTTAATTCCACAGGCTCAAATCCCCCCCCCCCCCCCGTCCTACAGCGCAAGGTATTATAGACAGTAAATTACAATGACAGTGTCAGTACTGTACTGCGGTCATTTTTTGATTTAAAATCAAAAGTTCATTTACCAATAAATTTTAAATCTGTTTCGAAAATCGATATTAATGTAATTAATTTACAATTGTAACTGTTCTTCATAACCAATTACTTAAGTTTAGATGCCAGTTTACCAATGTCTGGGCACAAATCTTCATGCCCAAAGTCATAAGCGCAGCTAGGTTACTGTCGGTGAGTCTGGAAGGTTGCTTGATTTCTTTTATAACGGTCATTGAGGAAAATGACTGCTCGCATCTGTAAGTCGAACCAAAACGACAAATATATTTCTGGGCGAATGAACGCAAGTGTTCAAATTGTTCGACAGGCAATAGTCGCCAGAATGAAATCATATGATCATCTGAAGGTGAAGCAGGTAGCTCCAGAAATTTACATCTCAGTGCAGAATTACATTTCAAATCAATTACTTCGTGCTGAAGGTTTTGCTGTAATTGACAGAACTTGGCATCAGGAAATACAAACGGATTTATGAAGAGGGCAACATTATCCTCCTCTATTATGAACTCTTGAAATCTCGACTGAAAGATATCCAGGAGACTTTCAACTTTTACTTTGTACTGTAACAAGTCACATTTCTTTTCCACCACAAGCGTCTTCAGGTTTGGAAATGCCTCTAAAGTCCCTTTAGTTAGCTGTCCGATAAACAGTCCTAGTCTCATTTTAAATGAAGAAATGTATCCCACAAATGTGTGAATAGTTTGTTTTTTTCCCCTGGATTCTTGCATTTAAAGAGTTTAAATGAGACGTAATGTCCACCAAACATGCCAGGTCATTAAGCCAGTCAACGTTCAGCAGATATTCCCGTTCTGTAGACACTTCATTTATTTCAGACAGAAACAGATAGACACTATTTTCATTGCCCAGAAACGTGACAGAACTTTCCCTTTAGATGGCCATCTGACATCACAGTGTAACGGTAGCTCACCGTATTTCTCGTTCAGGTCTGATAGAAACTAACTGAACTCACGCCAGTTCAGCGGCTTACTTCGAATTTTGTTCACACATCTCAGAACAACATCCATGACATGTTTCAGATTTAATGTCTTTCCACACAGCGCTTCTTGGTGAATGATACACTGATATTTTAATATAGTACGGCCAAGAAACTGTTCCAATAATGCTAGACATCCAGACTTTTTACCCGCCAATGTCGGAGCACTGTCGGTGCATACAATGTCCAGTTTGGTCCATTCTATGTTGTTTTTCTCTGCACACAACTTCAGAGTTCCAAACAGATCAGTCCCTTTGGTAGTTGCATGCATTGATTCAATATATATATATATATATAGATATATATATATATATATATATATATATATATATATATATATATATATATATATATATATATATATATGCTTGTATATGCTAATTGGAAGATATAAGATGTGGAGGGGGAAGAGGATTACGAGTTGCGAGAAGTAAGAGTATATGGAGAACAAGGAAGAAGAAGCAGAAATCAAAGGAGGAGAAAAGGAAGGAGGAGGAGGAAGAGAAATAGAAGTTAAAGGAGGAATCCAAACAGGAATAGAAACAGGAAGAGAAGACGGAAGAGGTTGAGGAGATATGTAAGAACGAGTAGGTGAAGGAGAAAAGGAAGAAGAAGACAAACAGAAAGAAGAACTGTAAACGACAGAAGCAACTCCCGGAACCACGGAGCGTTGGCCTCGAGACACAACAAACATTGGTCATTGTATCAAGAAGCTCTTTCAGCGTTCATCCAGAAAATAATTGCCCTTAGAATCGGCCACATAAAGGCCAGCTTGAGAACGGACAATGTCCGGACTTGACCTCTTTGTGCAGACTGTCATGTGACCGGAACCTGGCGCTTCTCTTGATCTTAATTTCTCAGCCATGTCTGCAGTGAGATGTTGACCCATATGTAAGCTAACCAGACGCCTCTTTATGGGAGCAGGGAAAAGACAGAGGACGCTTTTCACGCCTTGAGGCATACTGGGTATATGGTGCCTGCTTCTTGTTTTAATAGACCAATCGAAATTCGATGGGCAGAGTTGTTATTATCATGCCGAATGCCCTTACGTCCCGGGAGATTTCATGGTGTCACTTGTAGGTTGGGTCGAGCTGTGAGCCGGGGAAATTAAAATGTGGCAATAGCATTCCTAAATAATAATAATAATAATAATAATAATAATAATAATAAAATCTACATCTACGTCTACATCCACTACTACTACTACTACTACTACTACTACTACTACTACTACTACTACTACTACTACTACTACTACTACTACTACTACTACTACTACTACTACAACTACAACTACTACTACTACTACTACTACTACTACTACTACTACTACTACTACTACTACTACTGCTGCTGCTGCTGCTGCTGCTGCTGCTGCTGCTACTACCACCACCACCACCACCACTACTACTACTACTACTACTACTACTACTACTACTACTACTACTACTACTACTACTACTGCTACTGCTGCTGCTGCTGCTACTACTACTACTACCTCTACTACTACTACTACTACTACTACTACTATTACTACTACTACTACTATTACTACTACTACTACTACTACTACTACTACTACTACTACTGCTGCTGCTGCTACTGCTACTACTACTACTACTACTGCTACTACTACTACAACCACTACTACTACTACTACTACTACTACTACTACTACTACTACTACTACTACTACTACTACTAATAATAATAATAATAATAATAATAATAATACAAATAATAACAGTCGGGACTTAAAGGTGATTTCATTGCAGCGGGTATTATCCCTTATGGCTTGGTCACTCTCCGCAAGTTTCCAAGTCTTAAAGGATCTAGTGAGCTATGGCGTGGAATTCACCCTACCTTCTAAAATGCTTTTATGAAGAGCTGTCAAATTAACGTTTATTCATAAAAGTAAGCGCGTATACACACGTGCCCACCAAAGCTTGAAGTACTTTGAATGAAAATACATGCGACTGCAGGTGAAGAACAGCGAATAGCTTTGTCCGTGTCCAAAATGACCAACCATGGACACTTTAGTATAACATAAAGACCCGCCCACAAGGGCCAATGCCCTCAACATTCTGTTTCATTACTTGGTTGAAGTCACCTGCTGTGCACATTGGCATTTAACTGAAACCTGAAATGAGCTTTTTTTTCACTGCATAGGACGGATTCTTTGTTTAATCAGAAGCAGAAAGTTTTCACTAAAGCTGCCACCACTTCATGTATTCTTTTTTCTTATTCTCTCCCAGTCTCCTCCTCCTGCTTCTTCTGCTTTTTCATCTTCTACTTCCTCCTCCCCCTCCTCCTTTCCCTCCTCCCCTTCTTCTTCTTCTTCTTCTTCTTCTTCTTCTTCTTCTTCTTCTTCTTCTTCTTCTTCTTCTTCTTCTTCTTCTTCTTCTTTTTCTTCTTATTCTTCTTTTCTGTCTTCTCCTCTTCTTCTTCCCTCTCCTCCTCCTTCTCCTCCCCATCCTTCTACTCCTCCTCGCCCTCCCCTTCTCCTCCACCTTCTTCTTCTTCTTCTTCTTCTTCTTCTTCTTCTTCTTCTTCTTCTTCTTCTTACCCTTCCTCTCCTTCTTCTCATTCTTTTCTGTCTCCTCCTCCTCTTCTTCTTCATTCTCCTCCTCCGCCTCTTTCCCTCCCCCTCCTTCTTCTCCTCCTCACCCCCTCCTACTCCCCCCTTCTTCTCCTTCTACCTGTCATCTCCCAATAAAACATAGGTCCTCAAGTAAATCCCGTCAAGCCCTGTGTATGTCTGGGTATGATTGGGTTGGGTTGTGCAGCTAAATATATCTGCGGCTTGATGTACTCTCCTTAACATGCGTGACAGGTAGCATCCATGTTATTCTTTGCTTCCCTTATCTACTGAACGGCATTTTGTAAATCACTTTCTTTGTTCTAGAATATCTTAATAAATCCTCCAGCCTCTTTCCATAGATCACACAAGGATAATCATGAAAGTCTAAGCATCGCGACTCTCCAAATGCGTTTAAAGCAATAGCACTCGTGCTATAAATATTATTTTACTCATGCTATAAATATTTTTATCCAGCTATAAATATTATTTCGTATGTGAGTTTTCTAGTTTTCAGATTGAGCCTGACCAGCGCTGTCTATGTGATTTCGCACTTTAAAAAAAAAAAAGTTGCATATCCCTTACAGGACGTTGCAATCAACACCAGCATTTTTCAGCTGTTGTTGATGTTCTTGGCAAGATTACGCTCAGTAGTTTGCCATTGCTTTCTGAGCGACCGGCTCACATACCTCGTAATTAACCAACGCGACGCGATCCGTTGCCGAATCTCGCGTAGCTGTGTTCCTCACGTGGATATACGGGATAACGGAGAAAGTCGTTAACCCCTTCGCCAGATGTTGGCAACGTGCATTGATAACTCCAAATTTCTCGCCCTTATCTGTGAATGCTAGCCGTCGGATTTACAACCCCTTGTTAACGTTATTAACATTGTATTTCCTCTGCCGCATTTTGCGATCAAACCCAGGTTGATTTTCTAGGAAATTGTATGTTCAGTAGATTGTCAATGAACTGTCTACCCAGCCATTAACGCACAGGAACTTTAAACGAGAGCAAGCTCATTCTTTCCGCCACAATGACTTCTTAGGGTTAGGTACCTTCTTAGTTATAACAATTCACCCACTACACGATGTGAATGGGACTAGGTCTGCGCGAGCCATGGGTAAGCGTCGTAACCTCTGAATTACTCTGGCCCATTAAGGTATTGTATTGTATTATACTGTGCTGAACTGTATCGTATTTTTGTTGTACGGTGGTGTACTGTACATTACTTTACTGTACTGTATAGTGTCGTATTGTACTGCACTGTACTGTATTGAATTGTATTGTACTGTACTGTATATTGTATTGTACTGTATTATATTGTATTGTATTGGAACACGGAGATGATCCACGACTCTGGTGATCGAGTGAGATTGCAGAACATGACCGCCCACGCTTATCGGCATGGCACATGATGGATGGATGGATGGTATTTTATTGTTCTGTGCTATGCTGTACTGTACTGCACTGCACTGCACTGTACTAGACTATACAATACTGTATTGAATTGAACTGTATTGTAGTGGATTGTGTTGTATTGAATTAGAAGCTCACAAATATCCTCTCCCGCAGACACGTCGTTATCCTATTGATGTCGGTTTCCCAATGTTCGCGGTACGGATCTCTGCCCCGTGTGACTAAGCACCGACTAGACAAATCGGATCACAAGCAAGCACGCAAGTTACAGAAAATCAGACAATTCCAGCTTCATGCAGTCAATCCTGGCCATGTAATCCTGTGCTGGGTTTTATTTTTTTTGTTTGGAGTAAAAGTCACGTATGGTTCGAACCCCTCCCTCCCCACCCTCTTCCAAAAACAAAACACACGGACAGCAAACAGAAGCAATCTGTATGGTTTAGAGGAAAAGAGAACGTTTCACTAACATATCATCAGCATCATGAGTCATGCCGATAAGCATGAGAGGTCATGTTTCGCCATCTCACACGATCATCAGATTTTTGTGTCAGGTCTTTTGTTCTTGTATGGCCAAGCTATCCAGGTGTTTATCTCCCTGCTATTTTCTCATCAAGTTTGCCATGTGTCACGCACCAACCATCCAACCCTCCACCCAGTCAGCCAGTTAACTAGCTAGCTAATCAACCATACAGCCAATTCTCTACTCAGTCAGCTAGCCAACCAACCAACCAACCAGCCAGCCAACCCACCACCCAGTCAGCCAATTATTCTGCTAGCTAACCAGCTATCCAACTAGCGAACCCTCCACCCAGTCAGCCAGTTAACCATCTAACCAACCAAGCAACCAAGCAACAAATCTGCTAGCCATCCAACGAAACAACCATCTTCACAATTCTTCCATTTATCGACCTTCAAAGTCATTTTGTACATTGAAATATGAGCGATATTCATGTTTGTCGACCTTCAAAGTAATTCTGTACATTGAATCATGTGCGATCTACAACTTTTGTCAACTTTCAATGCCATTCTGTACGTTGAATCATGAGCAATCTACCACGTTTGTCGACCTTCAATGAATCATGAGCAATCTACCACGTTTGTCAACCTTCAATGTCATTCTGTACATTGAATCATGAGCGATCTACCACGATACGCTACCAGCACTTCATGACATGTTATGGAAGCAGTGTTAGTGCAGTAACTAACACGCATGGCTGCCGGCCAGGTAGTCATAGATTCGAATTCGCATCAAGACGGATTTAAACCACATTGACTTGAGCTCCCATGTCAACCTTGCCTAAATAGGTACCAGGGAAAGGCTTGGGAAATCAAGCCTACTGGCATGGTACTGACCACACCAGCAGTCCAATGCTGATTGTTGTATATAAATATGAGGCTATATTATAGCAACATATACTCAACACACCCCACGTTGTGTAAAAAGGTAATTTACTTTATTTATCCCTATGTCTGTGGCGAAGAAGTTACGGACGCAGTTCATAATCCCGCATAACACGTTCGAAACACAGATGCGGGCGATTTGGCAGCAAACCGCCTTGCGTTGGTTTTTTATGAAATAGTATGGATGCCGGTCGTTCAGATAGCAATGGCAAACTACTGAACGTAAACTTGCTAAGATATCACTACAGTAAAAACATGCTGTGGTTGACTGCTACGTCCCGTAAAGGAAATGCAACTAACTAACTTTCCTTATGTCATGTTAGCTTATCAAGTACCAGCACTAGTATGTTTCTGAACAAGCAACTCCATTCTAGATTTGTCACCACTCCATACACCTATTATTTGACAAGATAATGTGTAGGATTCCCCTTGTCTTCCACATTCTAACTGGACGTTTATGACTTCGACATTTTACAGAAATGTTCTACTGTCTGGAAACATGAGTGCTCCATTGTGTCCAGGTGGTGTTTCCCCTTATTTCTGTGAATATTCAGTTCCCTGGACGCATATTTCACACGCTCTGCACTATACGTCAATTTACATTCACCGATTCTGTGATGGTATTTTATACACTTTAGGAATGCATATTTTTTTTAGCATTTCAATGTTTTATACAAATTGGAAATATAAATTCTTTAGTATTTGAAGATGACGGCTGAAGAATAAAATACAGCAATTTTTTTAAACAAAAATTATCATCATCATCATCCAGTGCCTTGTCGGCATAGCGTGGGCGATCATGCCTCTCCGCAAATTACGATCTCCAATGTCAAGGATCAATTCGTGTGGTGACTCCCCCTCTGTGCCATGACACAAAACTGTCAAGTATTTTCTCATGCTGTCTTCCTCTATCTCTCTTTCCACAGATCGACATATTTCAGTTTTTGTCTTCTCATAATGTGGTCAAAAAATTATGATTACTTCTTTCTGACTGTTTGTGATAAGTTGTCGTTGCGAAAAAAAAGAATTATATTGCTATCTTAATTATGTACATGTATTATGGCCCATAAGTGAAGGAAAGAATAATAATGCTTAAAACGTAAGTCAGCATGGCGGATGGATAAGAATGCAGGTTCTTAAACATCCGGTGGACTGATGCCAAGGTAAGGGGTTCAACCCCTACACCGGACAGTTGGACTAAAATGTTGACTTAGGGACGTAAATTACAAGTTCCTCTGAAGTCGGTGTGGGTTCGCCTGATGGCGAGGGACACTGCTAATAGGGAAAGCAAATCCATACACAAAATTCTGTCCAGCACTACTAGAGGGAGGAGAGAGAGAGAGAGAGAGAGAGAGAGAGAGAGAGAGAGAGAGAGAGAGAGTGAGAGAGAGAGAGAGAGAGAGACAGAGAGTGGACTACGCTCGAGTTCAAAGTGAACGAGAGGCCAAAAAAATATTGTAAAACACTGTAACCCACCTTGCATGTCATAAGAGGCAACCCAGGAGGTTCAGCGTGCACTGGATGTCTCATCTCATAGAAAATTTAGCACAAAATACAACCAATTATGAGAAAGTATACAAAGGGACTGATATCAGTTGGTTTAGGGCAGCAGTTCTCAACCTTTCTTGCCCATGCACCCCTTCACCATATGGTCAGAATGTCATTCCGCCCTCCCCCCTCTGCCCCTACACAGTAGGCCTATACGTAAAAATGGAAGCTAAATTTAACAACACATACTATAACAAGTCTAGACGTCTACATAAAACGTTATTTGCGGGTCTACTTACGTTATAAAACGTATTTCAGAAGGGCGAGAAGTACAGAACTGTAAATTATGGAGGGAAAAACAATATCAAGTAATCAGTTCTTGTATTAAAGCAACCTTGAAATAATCTTCATTCTCCCCCACCCCCATGGAAACCCTAAAATTCCCAAATTCCACACTGGTGGGGGGGGGGGGAATTCCCTACTTGCTGAGAACCACTGGTTTAGGGCCTATGTGCTTTTGGGAGATGAAAGGCAGAAAAAGACTATAGTTATAACAGTTGAGATTTTCACAATGAACAATGAGGGTATTTTGAAGACTATCTGTCAAGCTAATAGATGACACAATCACAGATGAAACAACCTATTTAATGTTGGATTTAAGTCTGATTTCGACAACTATGGACTATGAGATGATGAATTTTTACAACCAGTGTGTTACTGTAACGATGATCAGCAGCAGAACCATGTGAGACAGACCATCTTTGGGCTTGCCCAGACTGTTATGATGTCAACCCTGAATTAACAGTTAACCAATTACACAAGAGGAGTATTCGTGTATCAGACTCTGTGACTTCAAGGAAAGAGATTAAACCATAGAGCTACAGAAATGTTTCTCCACAGCCAGCAATTAATGATTATGGTTAACAGTAGTCAAAGGGAAACAACCCAAAATTTACTATTCTAAGGGAAACAGCCAATGATTTATAACACTAAGGGAAATAATCAATAATATCTGTGGCTCTAATTCAGTTTAAAAGATAAAGAACCAAAGAAACCATTGAATATGATGTATACATTTATTTTTAATTAATTTTAAAGTATCATGGAGGAATACAGATATGAAAAAGTATGGCTTTGAATGCTGATAAGTGTACTTGACTGAATGCTAAAGAATTCTTAGTTTTATTGGATTAAGAGTTCATGGAAACGTAAAACAATCAATTAATGCTTTCTTATTCTGTCCATTATCCCCCAATGGAGCATAGATCATGAACTAAGTCATGTACCTCCCTCCCTGTCATCCCCTTATTACTCATCTATGTGTCTAATTTTCTTTCCCAGATTAACTTCATAAGTGATATATGAATGAAATAATGTATGAGAGCACAGAGGTAAAAGGGACAAAATGTCAGACGGGCCTGCTTGTCCAATTCTTAACCCTTTGAAAATAAAGTTTGTTCATTCATCCCGTGTGTTTTAGGGGCTCACTCTATTTTTCTTTTGCCTGTGGGTTACAGTAAAAAGTGTTTCTAGTTATACAATTATCATATTTTTTTCAGTGTGCATTTCTAATTGTGTGTCAGGTCTTAGTCAGATATGACTGAGCTTCTGTATAACAGTAGACGATACTACCTGCTTTCTGTTAGCACCAAAGGCTAGGCGGCGCTTACCAAACCCAACACCCCACATTGTGCCAATGGTTTCGGGCGGAGGAGTGCAATTGGGAGAGTACAAGTCTTACCTTAGTGCAAGGAAATGCAACCTAATGTCATGGCAGGGCAGACCAGGCCCTAAGCCTTGATCTGCAACTGGTCTAAGATGGAAGCTCTGACAGGCTGGACAGTTAGAGCATTGCTTTGCTGATCCAGTAGCTTCTGTAGCTTGTCTAATTCCAGACGTATAGGTGTTACCTTTCCTCTGGAGTAAACTAGGCAGGCCAAGAGAGAGATCACGCTGTATGGGCAACACATGAGTCTCAGACTTTGTGTTATGGAGAGGTATAATCCATTTTACAAACTATCGTCTGTCAAGATGGCCACCAGGTGCCAGTCAGTCATTTCCTATCAGCCAGTGCTGTGGTGAAGGGGTTACAGACACAATTCATTATCCTGTACACAAAACTCCTTCAAAACACATCTGCGGGTGATTTGGCGTTGGTTTTAATACAAAAGGTATGAGTGCCAGTCATCCAGAAAGCATTAGCAAACTACTGAACATAAACCTGCTAAGAAATCGCAAAAAATGCTGGGGTTGACTGATGTCCTGTAAAGGATATGCAACTAACTAACTTCCTGTCAAGAAGGCATCTTGTCCTCATCTCTTAATTCGCTGGAATCTGCCGAGTTGTTTCCTAACGCTATGTAGTGATGTTTTTGTCATACCATTTGTGACCTTGTATTCTGCACAGAAACCAGGTCATGAATGTTTGTAGTTTATTGGGAGTCTCATGGCGAAGTGGTCAAGCCGTTTGACTCAGGCTCCGAAGGTTGTGCGTTCGATTCCGGGCCGCGTCCTTTGGTTCACGAGTGAACATTTTCGGAGACTCATGTGGGTCGTCGCTAGAGCTATGGAGTTCGTGCTTTGTGCGACGCTTTCCGCGGTGCGGAAAGAGACTGAGCCATATGGGATAAAACCTGGTGCAATAAAGTCGACCCTGTGGACTTTGAAGTGACTTTTAAGTTTATTGGTAATTGTTTTAGTCATTTTCCATGTTTCTGGTCCATACAGCTGTACTGATTGATGTTAGAATTAGATATTCTATTAATGATACTAAGTTTAATTTCTTTTGACTTCACCAATTTCCTAGTACCATGAAAGCTCCCCTTGCAATAGTACAAAGTAATTTATTCTGAGCAAAAATATGTTATATTAACATTATTATTCATCAGTTTATAGTTGTTCTTTTCTGGTGAATAGTGAATTGAACACTAGAAGTTCGTGGTCACTTTAGTCACGCCTTCTCAGAAAGCTCTTCTTACAGTTCTGTAACAATATAAGGAACTGTTCTTTCAAAGCTCTGTTTTAAATGGCTTAACAAAAATACAGCAGTCACACAGCACTCAAAAAAAAATATTTCATCAGAAGCCTTAAGTAAATGGAAACAGGTCCTCCCCCACTCCACCCCCAGATTTCCATTACGTTTGTTAGCATGCATATAAACATGAACTACACATGCAATATTTCAAAACAGCAAACAATTTTGCAACGCCCACCAATTTCTCTGTTATAATACATAATGATATTATAGCAAATATTCGTTTTGAAGAGGACAATTGTTCCAGTATTATAAATAATTCTGGCTACATGTAAACTCACCAATGTGTTTGTTACTATAGCCATATCGGAAGCAAAGAATAAAAAAACTGTAACCTACCATACATGTCATAAGAGGCGACTAAGGAAGTGGCATCAAACTGCCTACCTCATCCTGAAGAAAACTTTACATGCAGAATCCAAACAGTTATAAACAATTCTACAGAGGGCTTGTCTTGAGCTGCTCCAGTGCAAGATGAGAAGCAGAGGCGGTAATGACGGAAGAGGAAGACGAACAAGAACAAGAAGATGGCCAGCTCACTTCCTCTTAATCTTGTCTTACCAGAGAATTCTCAGACAGTTAGTTAGTTAGTTAGTTAGTTAGTCGACAGATCATCTCCATTGCACATCGAACCATTCAGTCCATAAGTGCTCGTATCCCCTCCTCAGCAAATCCCTGCAGCGTGTAGCTGCTAACGACACCAGTTCTGTTTTGGTTTATTAATCTTCTTTGGCTTCCTGCGTAGTATTCTTGTTTGGCTACACCTCTTTTAATTTGCTGTTCTCGCAGTCTGACCATGGTTGTAGATTCACAGTAATTCTCAGAAAATTATCTGGTACTCATTTTTATGGGGTGGGGTCGAACCCAGAGTCTTATTGGTCAGACAAAATAATCCTGACTTCTTGGATTAAACCTGGATCTTGGCAGGTAAGATGTGTTGACTACTATGTCACCACACCTTTATCATCATCATCATGTGCCATGCTGATAAGCATGGGCGGTCATGTTTCGCCATCTCACATGATCAGAGTTGTGGGTCAGCTCTGTGTTCTTGTCTCGACCATACCACATGTCCAAGCCATCCAGGTATTTACTTCTTTGCCTTCCCATTGTTTATTTCCCATTAATCTTGCCACTTGTCACTAAGTTCTCCAATTCATTTCTTCTCATAACATGTCGAAAAAATGTGACTGTCCCCATCTAATTTTTCTAATCAGTTTATGGTTTTCATTTATTTCTTGAAGGACTTGTTCATTGGTTTGTCTGTCTGTCCAAGGTATTCTTTGCATTTTCCTCAGAAATATCATTTACACAGCCATTAAAGGTTTTTCAGCTTGTCTGCTCATTGCCCACACTTCATATCCATACAAAAGTACAGGCTCTGTGTAGCACCTCAATACTCATTTTCTCGCAGAAATTGACATCTTTTTATTGGTCAGTATGTTTTTCATCTTGCAAAAGGCTAACTTCATCAAGGCAATTCTTGCTCGAATCTCTTCAAGGCATCTACCATCAGATGTTATGACTGTTCCGAGACAATTGTACAGATTCATTTGTTTAGAATATTCCCAATTACCTGTATATTACATTGTAATGTTTCTTCCTCCTAGTGATGACCATAATCTGTGTCTTACTACAATTTAATTATAACCCTAGTTATTTACTCTGTGCAACAACCACATCTGCTAAATGTTGCAGATCCTGTTCACTGTCTGCAATCAATACTGTATCATCTGCATATCAAATGTAATTGATGTTACATCCCCTATTGGTGATTCCTCTCATCTTCTTCTTCTTCAGCGTTCCGAGCCATTGAGGTTCTTTGCTGCAGATACAATCCGTCTCCATTCGTCTCTCTGGTGGACCTTCTCTTGCCAGTCGTTGATTCCAAGTGCTTCAGGTCTGTATATGTATTATCTCTCCACCGTCTTCTTGGTCTACCTCGGGGTCTACGGTCATTTATTTCCTGAGTGTAAGCGAGTTTTGTTTCCCTGTTATCTTCCATTCTTTCTATATGCCCCAGCCATTGTAGTCTATTAGCCTTCATGATACCAGTGATTAGCGGGGACTTAAACAGATCATAAATGTCTTTGTTACTTCTTCTTTTCCACTCTCCACTTTGTGTATCCCTAATGGGTCCAAAGATGCGTCTTAAAATTGTGTTCTCAAAGGTCTCCCCGTCTCACACCTCTCTTAATAGGCTGATATTGACCTTCAAGATATTGTTTTCCTAACTTTCTAACAGACCTTGTTAGCATATTGTCTTCCTGACTTTCTAACACACCTTGCTACAAGTTATATTGTCCCAATGTCAGTCTGCTGTAGAGACCCCGGCTGTATTAGCTTTCTTATTTTTCTGAAGAGTCTTCTCCCTTCTTGTGGAAACCTGACTGCAATCAGATACTTCTCCAGTGTCGTTGGAAGTGGGAAAGTGTCGTCTGTCTTTGGGTTGGACACCAATATATAACGGCTGTGGAAAATATAAAGGAAACGTATTGTTAAAAGGACACCAGTTCTCAAAAGTGCAGGCTAGTAGATACACATATGCTTGATTAGTTGGTTGGTTGGCTGGTTGGTGGATCCTTTTAAAGCCAAAGTTATTTATCAGCTCTCTCATTTCTGGGCACTCCATGGTGAGAAGCCTTACACTGTATGGTGACCTTACACTGATTGTCTAGCTCAGATCGTAGTGTGCACAGAATAAGTGACCTCTAAGCTAATAAATTGTTTTCAGTATTGTACTTATCACTGAGATGAAGAACAGAATAGGACAAGCAAACACTGTACTCTGTCAAATGAAGAGCGTTTTGTGCAATAAGTCACTGTCCTTGAAAGTTAGAAAAAGAGTTCTTGAATATTGCATAGAACCAGCGTTAACATACGGCTGCCAATCAATTAGTAAACAGGCAAAAAAATCCCTGGAAGCCTTGGAGATGTGGTTTTATAGAAGAATGCTGAAAATTAATTGGACAGCTAAAATGAGCAGTGTGGACGTTTTAAGGGAAGCTGAGGCGCAAAGGCAACTTATCACAAACATCAGAAAGAGGCTGTCATTGTTTTGTGGCCATGTTATGAGAAGACAAAATGTTGTGACAACTGGAAAGATTTTTGGAAAGAGAAATAGAGGAAGACAGTGTGAGAAGATTCTTGACAGTTTTGTGTCATGGCACAGAATGGAGTCAACACACAAACTGATCCATGATGTCAGAGATCGTAATTTGTGGAGAGGTATGATCACCCACGCCAGCTGGCAAGGCACCGGATGATGATGATGATTGTACTTATCAATATATTAACAGGCAACACAACTAAAGAAAGAGGTAAATTCCAACAAAGAGGAATGATTGAGAGCACACAAAGATGTACAATAACTGCCAATACAGACTAGCATTTACTGGGTACAGATTTGCTACAATAACTGTCAACGCTTACTATCATTTACTGGGTACAGACTCGCTACAATAACTGTCAACACTTACTATCATTTACTGGGTACAGACTCACTACAATAACTGTCAACACTTACTATCATTTACTTGGTACAGACATGCTACAATAACTCAACACTGACTATCATTTACTGGGTACATGCTTGCTACAATAACTGTCAACGCTTACTATCATTTACTGGGTACAGACTCGCTACAATAACTGTCAACACTGACTATCATTTACTGGGTACAGACTCGATACAATAACTGTCAACACTTACTATCATTTGCTGGGTACATGCTTGCTACAATAACTGCCAACACTTACTATCATTTACTGGGTACAGACTCGCTACAATAACTGTCAACACTTACTATCATTTACTGGGTACAGACTTGCTACAATAACTGTCAACACTTACTATCATTTACTGGGTACAGACTCGCTACAATAACTGTCAACACTTACTATCATTTACTTGGTACAGACTCTCTACAATAACTGTCAACACTTACTATCATTTACTGGGTACATGCTTGCTACAATAACTGCCAACACTTACTATCATTTGCTGGGTACATGCTTGCTACAATAACTGTCAACACTTACTAGCATTTACCTGGTACAGACTTGCTACAATAACTGTCAACACTTACTAGCATTTACTGGGTACAGACTTGCTACAATAACTGTCAACACTTACTAGCATTTACTGGGTATAGACTTGCTAGACCTGGGTCTCACAGAATGTGGGTTGCGTGGATCAAGCAGCCGTGGGTCAAATGGTTGAATGGGCTCAGATTTTATGTGAAGTTTACCTCTGTGAGTTTTTGTATCTTGCCGCAGCCTGCATCTGCAAATTTAAGACAACAATTTAGAGAAATTGATGGTGTAGGTAAGTTTGGTTGTTTTTCTTTCAGAATTTTCAGCCATTCAATTAACTCTTTTTGTACAAGGCAGTTGTTGCTTTAACACTTGTTGCTCCAAGTATTTGTTGCTGAAAGTAATACATGCTCCAATACAAAGAAGTCCATCATCATCTTCATCAACATCATCATTATCATTAGTTTAGTCAGTGTGAATAAGAAAGATTGTGACTGCAGCAGGATATGAAAATATAAAATGCAACACAAAGTCAATTAAGACCCCGCGAAGAAACAACAAGCACAAATACATGTTCATACCTTACATGGCCAGGTATGCACAGTGGGCAATTGCCTATTTCTGTAGACCAAATTGCCAGCGACGGGTGACATGGTCAATATAATGCCCTTCACCTTCACTCCCCCAGACATTTCATGGTAACCCAGTCTGGACTGAGTTGACCTATGAGCTCAGGTTTTTAAAATCTGCTTCAATGGGGATTCAAACCTATGACTTCCAGGCAAGTAAGAGAGCATTACACAACTGGGGCTCCCCATGAAGAGAAGTCATACAACATAGTCTGCTATTTCACCAGCTACTCATAATCCTGTAATTATTCCCCTCTACTCTCTAACACTGAATTGTAGAAACATAATTGTTGTTGTTGTTTTTATTAAGAATAATGTAACTAAACTGCAAATATAGCCTTAATATGGTAGCTTTTTTTGCTCTGAACTCAACCACAGTCCATATATGTGCTACTACTTCTAGTACAGTGGACTGATTTTCATGTGTGGATTAGCTTTCCCTATTACCAGTGTCTCTTGCCATCAGGAGAACCCACTCTGACATCAGAGGTATTGTAATTTATGTCCCCAAGTCAAGGATGAGACGTCAACATTTTAGTCTGACTGACCGGTGTAGGGGTTGAACCTGCTACCTCAGTATCAGCACACCGGAAGTTAAAGAGCAAGAGGTTCCATCTATTCACCCATGCTGACCTCCAATTAGGATAGCTTGAATATGTAGATATATATTTTTGTATTTTATTTCTTACAATAATAAAAACAACTTAATTTGATCTTGTTTTAAAAAGTACCTCTTACATTTCCTGAAACTATCAGCTGATATTCTATTCATAATGGCTGCACCCTCTACAAGCACAAATAAACATACTCACAATAAAAAAAACAAAAAAAATCATGAAATATGCTAAGTCAAGAAATGGCTGACATACACATACCTGAAAGGTTTCTCAAGTCTCAGATCTGACTTTTCTTGGGGATCTTGCCTCAGCTGGTGAAGGCCAGTCTGCATGTCCTGCATCTGCTGTATATACCTGGACATGTTCACTATATGGTCAGATTGTCTCTTGGGAGTGAAACGTAATCTGCATACGCACCACTGACTGTACGAGGTCTGGGTATGGTGGGGGAGGATCCTGTATTGCACACTACTGGCCGATTACCATGGACAGTAACCGCTCTGTGATTTGTGCTTGAGGCAGTTCTCAATCTTTGCTTTGCGGACAGGGGAGTACTTTGTCTTTGATTTCTGCTTGCTGATAGTTTTGATGGTGTGTTGTTGTTTCTTCTGTTCACAATATTTGAGTCTGTGGAGAGATTTTACAGCTGAATTAAAAAAATAACACAAAAACTGCCATCTATTGCCTATAGTACCTTGCAGTGTAGAGCAGGGGGGGTCTAGAGCCTGAGGAATTAAGGCCGCCTGGCTAGTGCAGTCACTGCAAAATGTGCAGGTCAGGATTTTTTTTTCCCTGTCAGAAAAAGATCCACACCTTACCAAGGATTCGAACCCGGGTCTCTGGAGGAGAACCCAGAGTTCTCAGCCACTCAGCCAGAAAACACTATCATCATCCAATGATAGAAAGCATTCAGTCTTATGAGAAACTTTTATACAAAAAAAGGAAGCAAAGAATAGTAACATTGTAACTATCATGCATGTCATAAGGGGCAACTAAGGAAGGTTGGTTGACGCGAGACTGGCTACCCCATCCCATAGAAAACTTTAGCTGCCAAATCCAACCAAACATGAAGAAGGCTACAAATGTCTTTGTGTGAGTTGGCTGAAGGTTTATACTCTACTGGGAAATGAAGGCAGTAGACAAGAAGAAGAGGAAGGAGTAAGAATAGGAGGGGGAGGAAGGAAGGGCAGGAGGAGGAGGTGAAAAAGAGGAGGAAGATAAAGAAAAAGAGGAGGAAGATAAAGAAGAATAGGAGGAAGATAAGAAAAATCAACTTTCCTGAAGGAGATTATTCAAATACAGTCTGCACGGAGTGCAAATACATTAATTATATATAATCAATCAATCAATCAACCAAAACCAGAATTAGAAAACGGTTCCTATGATTAAAGAATACTTACATAAGACATTTATTTTATGAAATTGGAAATGTGCAATTGTATTTAAAAACTAAATATCTGAAGTACATATTTCCAATGTTACATTTCTAATACTTCATATTTTACATATCTATGTAAGATTGTCCTGTGCTTTATTATTGGTGCATTAACAATAATACTTTGATAAGTTAGTATTAACAAATCAATTATCGTATTTGTAGGATGGATACACATAAAGCGAAGCAGTGGTGGCATAGAGGTTAGTGTGCTTGCCTACCAAGACAGTAAACTGGGTTCAATCCCCAGTTGAGGCAGAATTATTTTTTCTTGCCAGTACGGCTCTAGGATTGACCTTGTCTTATAAACATGAGTAGCAGACATTTTCTCAGAATTCGATGGATAATTATAGGGGTTTTAAAGGCAAAATGATAAATTTCATTGTACCAGGTTTTATCCCATATGGTTTGGTCTCTTTCTGTACAGCAGCCTGCTGAAAGTGTCTCAGTGAGCACAAACTCTGTAGCTCCCCAGGGGTCTCCAAAAAATTGCAATCATGAACTGAATGACAGCATCCAAAAAATAAACCCATGATTTTCACAGTGTGAGACAGGTGGCATGACCATTTTGCCACAGTAATTCCCAGTTCTGGGAATTGTCTGAAAAGTAAACTTAATGAGGAAAAGAACTGGCTATTCCACCTCATATGTCATTGCCTAAAATATGTAACGGCCTAACACTTCACACCCCAGCTAGGAGGAGAACGGAGCACGTATGGGTTTCACCTGTGTGCCGTGATGTTGATCCATCGACTAAACTAAAACTAAACTTTACACCCCAATGGTGGTAACTGCTATGAGAATATCCTACAATGAAGAAAAGTGTCTCTGGCTGTGCATGAAATTTGAAAATGTAGTTAACTAACATGAAAAAATGTTACTTGCTTATCCTTTACAGGACATAGCAGTCAACTCCAGCATGTTTTGGCTGTTTGTCATTCCTGGGCATGTTTATTTTCAGTAGTTTGCCATTGCTTTCTGAATGACCAGCACACATACCATTGAAACCAACAGAAAGCAGTCTGCTTCCAAATCGCCAGCAGCCGTGTTTCAAATGTAGTATATGGGATTATAAACTGCATTTGTAACCTTATTGCCACAGAGTCGAAAAACAATGTTTTAAAAATGATTTTATAATTTAGAGATTTAACTTCACAAAGAAATGTATTACATTAGTGAAATGAATGTGCCCTCTTGCTGAGAAATCCTCTATAAACAAACACTACCCTCTTGCAAAATAATTCAATCAGAAAATGCCTCCATACAAATGCAGTCTCCCAAGTTCATGGCTTCATCTTCAGTTGCTGCTGCACCTTGCCATCTTGACAGATGATAGTTAGTTATTTTGTGCTTCAAAACAGGCATAATAACTACAATGTATGGCAGGGACCAGGGATTTTTTTTTGGCGCTCGCTCGCTTTGAACTTAAGCATAGTCTATACACACTATTTTATAGTAATGATGGACTTAATCTTGCATGTGGATTAGCTTTCCTTTTTAACAGTGTCCCTCACCATCAGGCAAACCCACTCTGACTTCAGAGATACTTGTAATTTATGTCCCCAAGTCAAGGACGACAGGTCAACATCTTAGTCCAGCTGTCCGGTGTAGGGATTGAACCCCTTACCTCAGCATCAGCACAACGGATGTTTAAGAACACGTGTTGTTATTCATTAGGCCATGTGGACCTGCACAGGGACCAGGGATGAAGTTATACCACTCCATAGTACAAAGCCTGGGCTGAGACCATATGTTGCCCATGCAGCATACCCCCTCTCTCTCCCTGCCTAGTTTACTCTAGTGGAATGGTAACACCAATACATCTGAAACAGGACAAGCTGCAGAAGCTGCCAGATCAGCAAAACAATGCTCTAACTCTGCTTGTCAGAGCTTCGATCCTAGACCAGTTGCTGACCAAGGCTTTAGGGCTTTGTCTGCAATTCAATGACATTAAGTCTTTGGGTTGCATTTCCTCACACTATATATCCATATACAACTGTGAAATCTATGTGTCAATGTGTGGGGATTATGTATTAGTTATATCAAGTGAAAAGATCATTTGAACAAACAGTCTATCAGAGTGTGCAGCCAAACAGAGATGTAGAAGTGTACTTTTAGAGATCTATTGCAATCAAACTTCACTGTGGAGATGATTGATTGATTGATTGATTTAGGAACCGACATCACAGCATTTGGGGATTTCCCATAAGCACTCCGTCCCCATCCTCAGAAGCCAGCGAAGAGTTCCAATCCCAATAGTTGTGGAGATGACACTTGACTGATTAACTGACTGACTGTATTAACTGATTCAGTCCTAAAAAAAAGTAGGTTTAGACCAAATATGGTACAAAATCAAATGAACAAATATTATAATGTAATTTTGCTAATAGGAACATTGAAATTGTGGAAGATACCACGAAACAAAACAAACACGAAAACTATAGTATGGCTATATATCGACCTTCTATCCAAATGGAAAGTCAGATGTGACGATATATTATCCGTCAGCACTGAATCAGTTAAGAAACACAAAAGAGTACAGAAATCATGGAGCCCCTACCTTCAGGGATGCACAGTTTCATGTTTGTCTGTTCCAGCTGGGGCTTCACCTGATGGTTTTCCTGCACATTCAGAGTTCTTAATTCTGTTTGCATTCGAAGAAGCATGTGCCTAAAATATAATTAAGTACAGTAATAAATGAATGACAATAAACATGAGTGAATTTAACTTATTCAGTAATAAAGAACTCAGTAAATAACCACTTCATATATAACCAAAATGCATGTTGACATTTTCAGAAAGATGTCAAGGAAACTTATTATACCGTTCACATAAAATAAGAGTTTTTTCTTCTTCTTTCTCTTTTTTTGTCTTCTTCTGCTCTTCATCTCTCACTGTAGCATACACCCTCATAAACACATGATAAACCCTCCCATCTGTTGCTATCTGTTGCAGATTCCTTTATGTCCTTCCATGGTGTTCCTTTCTGTCATTTCTCCGTGTGTTTATAGATGTCCCTCTACTTCATTTGCCCTGCTGGTTCCAGAAGAAGGGTTTTCTAGTTACACTATTGTCAAGTTCTCTCAATGTATGTCCTATCCAGAACCAATTTCTTTTCTTCATCTCTTGATTAACTGAAATGCATCTATTTCTCTCACTAAGATCCACATTAGTGATTCTGTCGAACCATTTTAGTGCTTGTATTCTCTGTAGGCACCAGTTACTGAATATTTGTAGTTTATTGATAAGTGTTTTATTAATGCTCAGTGTTTCCTATCCATACAGAAGAACTTATTACACATTAAAGTTAACATATTTTTAACATATAGTTTGTTCACTGAAAACTTTAAGCGTAGCACTATATCTCCAAGGTGTCTTAACTCTTAAGGCCAAGTGGTTAGTACAACTGTTTTCCAAGACAGTGGTGCAGGTTTAATTCCCAGCTGCAGCATTTTTATTTTCTGGGGTCAACTGAGGTTCATAAAGTGAGTACCAAGAAATTTTTAGAATTCTCTCAGAATTGCTGAACAAGGCAATGAGAAAGGGAAATTGCCACTTCACCTTACTATTCCATAACACAGGCTGTCTGTAGGCCTAACACTTCACACCACCGTGGCAATATCTGTCCTGGGACTACTTTTAACTTTTTGGTGGATGTTAGGTTGTAGAATAAAACATCAAGAACCAGCACGCTTAAAATAACATTACTGAAATGGTTCTTCCAAAACATCAGCATACAAACAAAAATGACCTCAATGAAACTTTAATTCTAAACATCAAGATTTGTAATTCATTACAAAACATATGCAGATTTCAATTAGCTACAAAAGGCAACTTTGCTGTTTGTTGAGTAATTCAAATATTATAAAATATAAATAAAAACAAATAAGCGTTTAAATTCAACATGTCAGAGTTTTCTGTCATAAAATGAATGCATAATGACTTTATGAAATTACACATAAACTATTTTTACATTAGGCAACCATTGTCACCTCTGAATCTGTCTTTCATGCCAGTTTTGAGAAAATTTAAGATCATCATTCTTGTATAACTTGTCACTTGCCTGAGATGATCTGTCAAATAAATAAAAATTGTCAAATTAAAACAAAAAAGATTACAATTATTATCTTGTACAGAACAGTAACATGTATTTAAACATGGTAATCCACATTCTTCCAAAATGGTAATCAATTTTTTCCATTTATATTTGCAATTATTGAATATCATATGTGGTCTGAAATACAATACCTTCCTGCCCTTGGCTTGGAGACATACCTCAGAAGTCAGAGAGGGTTCATCTGATGGCAATGGACACTGTTAATATGGAAAGCTAAAGTGTGTGGACTATGCTCAAATTCAAAGTGATTGAACAGGGCAAAATGGTGTCATTGTTCTACTACCCTAGGATGTCATTGTTCTACTACCCTAGGGTGTCATTGTTCTACTACCCTAGGGTGTCATTGTTCTACTACCCTAGGATGTCATTGTTCTACTACCCTAGGGTGTCATTGTTCTACTACCCTAGGATGTCATTGTTCTACTACCCTAGGGTGTCATTGTTCTACTACCCTAGGGTGTCATTGTTCTACTACCCTAGGATGTCATTGTTCTGCTACCCTAGGATGTCACTGTTCTACTACTCTACTACCCTAGGATGTCATTGTTCTACTACTCTACTACCCTAGGATGTCATTGTTCTACTACTCTACTACCCTAGGATGTCATTGTTCTACTACTCTACTACCCTAGGATGTCATTGTTCTACTACTCTACTACCCTAGGGTGTCATTGTTCTACTACTCTACTACCCTAGGATGTCATTGTTCTACTACCCTAGGGTGTCATTGTTCTACTACCCTAGGGTGTCATTGTTCTACTACCCTAGGGTGTCATTGTTCTACTACCCTAGGATGTCATTGTTCTGCTACCCTAGGATGTCACTGTTCTACTACTCTACTAACCTAGGATGTCATTGTTCTACTACTCTACTACCCTAGGATGTCATTGTTCTACTACTCTACTACCCTAGGATGTCATTGTTCTACTACTCTACTACCCTAGGATGTCATTGTTCTACTACTCTACTACCCTAGGATGTCATTGTTCTACTACTCTACTACCCTAGGATGTCATTGTTCTACTACTCTACTACCCTAGGGTGTCATTGTTCTACTACTCTACTACCCTAGGATGTCATTGTTCTACTACCCTAGGGTGTCATTGTTCTACTACTCTACTAACCTAGGATGTCATTGTTCTACTACTCTACTACCCTAGGATGTCACTGTTCTACTACTCTACTACCCTAGGATGTCATTGTTCTACTACTCTACTACCCTAGGGTGTCATTGTTCTACTACTCTACTACCCTAGGATGTCATTGTTCTACTACCCTAGGGTGTCATTGTTCTACTACTCTACTACCCTAGGATGTCATTGTTCTACTACTCTACTACCCTAGGATGTCACTGTTCTACTACTCTACTACCCTAGGATGTCATTGTTCTACTACTCTACTACCCTAGGATGTCATTGTTCTACTACTCTACTACCCTAGGATGTCATTGTTCTACTACTCTACTACCCTAGGATGTCATTGTTCTACTACTCTACTACCCTAGGATGTCATTGTTCTACTACTCTACTACCCTAGGGTGTCATTGTTCTACTACTCTACTACCCTAGGATGTCATTGTTCTACTACCCTAGGGTGTCATTGTTCTACTACCCTAGGGTGTCATTGTTCTACTACCCTAGGTGTCATTGTTCTACTACCCTAGGATGTCATTGTTCTGCTACCCTAGGATGTCACTGTTCTACTACTCTACTAACCTAGGATGTCATTGTTCTACTACTCTACTACCCTAGGATGTCATTGTTCTACTACTCTACTACCCTAGGATGTCATTGTTCTACTACTCTACTAACCTAGGATGTCATTGTTCTACTACTCTACTACCCTAGGATGTCATTGTTCTACTACTCTACTAACCTAGGATGTCATTGTTCTACTACTCTACTACCCTAGGATGTCATTGTTCTACTACTCTACTACCCTAGGATGTCATTGTTCTACTACTCTACTACCCTAGGGTGTCATTGTTCTACTACTCTACTACCCTAGGATGTCATTGTTCTACTACCCTAGGGTGTCACTGTTCTACTACCCTAGGATGTCATTGTTCTACTACCCTAGGATGTCATTGTTCTACTACCCTAGGGTGTCATTGTTCTACTACCCTAGGATGTCATTGTTCTGCTACCCTAGGATGTCACTGTTCTACTACTCTACTACCCTAGGATGTCATTGTTCTACTACTCTACTACCCTAGGATGTCACTGTTCTACTACCCTAGGATGTCATTGTTCTACTACTCTACTACCCTAGGATGTCACTGTTCTACTTACCCTAGGATGTCATTGTTCTACTACTCTACTACCCTAGGATGTCCACTTGTTCTCACTACTCTACTACCCTAGGATGTCACTTGTTCTCACATACTCTCCTACACCCTTAGGAATGTCATTGTTCTACTTACTCTACTACCCCTAGGATGTCACTTGTTCTTACTACTCTACTACCCTAGGATGTCAATTTTCTCACTTACTCTACTACCCCTAGGATGTCACTTGTTTCTACTACTCTACTACCTAGGATGTCATTGTTCTACTACTCTACTACCCTAGGATGTCAATTGTTTCTACTACTCATACTACCCTAGGATGTCATTGTTTCTACTACTCTACTACCCTAGGATGTCATTGTTCTACTACTCTACTACCCTAGGATGTCACTTGCTTCTAATACTCTACGTACCCTAGGATGGTCACTTGTCTACCTACTATACTTACCCTAGGATGTCATTGTTCTACTACTCTACTACCCTAGGATTTCACTTGTTCTATACTCTACTACCCTAGGATGTCATTGTTCTACTACTCTACTACCCTAGGATGTCATTGTTCTACTACTCTACTACCCTAGGATGTCATTGTTCTACTACTCTACTACCCTAGGATGTCATTGTTCTACTACTCTACTACCCTAGGATGTCATTGTTCTACTACTCTACTACCCTAGGATGTCATTGTTCTACTACTCTACTACCCTAGGATGTCACTGTTCTACTACTCTACTACCCTAGGATGTCATTGTTCTACTACTCTACTACCCTAGGATGTCACTGTTCTACTACCCTAGGATGTCATTGTTCTACTACTCTACTACCCTAGGATGTCACTGTTCTACTACCCTAGGGATGTCATTGTTCTACTACTCTACTACCCTAGGATGTCATTGTTCTACTACTCTACTACCCTAGGATGTCATTGTTCTACTACTCTACTACCCTAGGATGTCATTGTTCTACTACTCTACTACCCTAGGATGTCACTGTTCTACTACTCTACTACCCTAGGATGTCATTGTTCTACTACTCTACTACCCTAGGATGTCATTGTTCTACTACCCTAGGGTGTCACTGTTCTACTACTCTACTACCCTAGGATGTCATTGTTCTACTACTCTACTACCCTAGGATGTCATTGTTCTACTACTCTACTACCCTAGGATGTCATTGTTCTACTACTCTACTACCCTAGGATGTCATTGTTCTACTACTCTACTACCCTAGGATGTCATTGTTCTACTACTCTACTACCCTAGGATGTCATTGTTCTACTACCCTAGGGTGTCACTGTTCTACTACTCTACTACCCTAGGATGTCATTGTTCTACTACTCTACTACCCTAGGATGTCATTGTTCTACTACTCTACTACCCTAGGATGTCATTGTTCTACTACTCTACTACCCTAGGATGTCATTGTTCTACTACTCTACTACCCTAGGATGTCACTGTTCTACTACCCTAGGATGTCATTGTTCTACTACTCTACTACCCTAGGATGTCATTGTTCTACTACTCTACCTACCCTAGGATGTCATTGTTCTACTACTCTACTACCCTAGGATGTCATTGTTCTACTACCATCTAGGGGTGTCACTGTTCTAGCTACTCTACAACCCTAGGATGTCATTGTTCTATCTAATCTAACTACCCTAGGGTGTCATTGTTCTACTACCCTAGGGTGTCACTGTTCTACATCTCTAACAACCCTAGGATGTCATTGTTCTAGCTACTCTACTACCCTAGTGATGTTCATTGTTCTACTACTCTACTACCCTAGGTGTCATTGTTCTACTACCCTAGGGTGTCACTGTTCTACTACTCTACAACCCTAGGATGTCATTGTTCTACTACTCTACTACCCTAGGATGTCATGTTCTAGCTACTCTACTACCCTAGGATGTCATTGTTCTACTACTCTACTACCTAGATGTCATTGTTCTACTATCCCCTAGGATGTCATTGTTCTACTACTCTACTACCCTAGGATGTCATGTTCTACTACTCTACTACCCTAGGATGTTGTCATTGTTCTACTACTACCCTAGGGTGTCACTGTTCTACTACTCTACAACCCTAGGATGTCATTGTTCTACTACTCTACTACCCTAGGATGTCATTGTTCTACTACTCTACTACCCTAGGATGTCATTGTTCTACTACTCTACTACCCTAGGATGTCATTGTTCTACTACCCTAGGATCATGTTCTACTACCCTAGGATGTCACTGTTCTACTACTCTACTACCCTAGGATGTCATTGTTCTACTACTCTACTACCCTAGGATGTCATTGTTCTACTACCCTAGGATGTCACTGTTCTACTACTCTACTACCCTAGGATGTCACTGTTCTACTACTCTACTACCCTAGGATGTCATTGTTCTGCTACCCTAGGATGTCACTGTTCTACTACTCTACTACCCTAGGATGTCATTGTTCTGCTACCCTAGGATGTCACTGTTCTACTACTCTACTACCCTAGGATGTCACTGTTCTACTACTCTACTACCCTAGGATGTCACTGTTCTACTACTCTACTACCCTAGGATGTCATTGTTCTACTACCCTAGGATGTCACTGTTCTACTACTCTACTACCCTAGGATGTCATTGTTTCTACTACTACCTAGGGTGTCACTGTTCTACTACTACCCTAGGGTGTCATTGTTCTACTACTGTTCTGACTACCACTAGGTGTCATTGTTCTACTACTCTACTACCCTAGGATGTCATTGTTCTACTACTCTATACCCTAGGATGTCATTGTTCTACTACTCTACTACCCTAGGTGTCATGTTCTACTACTCTACTACCCAGGTGTCATTGTTCTACTACTCTACTACCCTAGGATGTCATTGTTCTACTACCCTAGGGTGTCATGTTCTACTACTCTACTACCTAGGATGTCATTGTTCTATCTACTACCCTAGGGTGTCATTGTTCTACTACTCTACTACCCTAGGATGTCATTGTCTACTACCTATACCCTAGGATGTCATTGTTCTACTACTCTACTACCCTAGGGTGTCATTGTTCTACTACCCTAGGGTGTCATTGTTCTACTACCCTAGGGTGTCATTGTTCTACTACTCTACTACCCTAGGGTGTCATTGTTCTACTACTCTACTACCCTAGGGTGTGATTGTTCTACTACTACTACCCTAGGGATGTCATTGTTTATACTACTCCAGGATGTCATGTTCTACTACCCTAGGATGTCATTGTTCTACTACTCTACTACCCTAGGATGTCATGTTTACTACTCTACTACCCTAGGATGTCATTGTTCTACTACTCTACTACCCTAGGATGTCATTGTTCTACTACTCTACTACCCTAGGATGTCATTGTTCTACTACTCTACTACCCTAGGATGTCATTGTTCTACCTAGGTGTCATGTTCTACTACCCTAGGATGTCATTGTTCACTACTCTACTACCTAGGATGTCACTGTTCTCTACTACCCTAGGATGTCATTGTTCTACTCTACCCTAGGTGTCATGTTCTACTACTCTACTACCTAGGATGTCATGTTCTACTACTCTACTACCCTAGGATGTCATTGTTCTACTACCTATGGGTGTCATTGTTACTACTACCCTAGGATGTCATTGTTCTACTACTTACACCTAGGGATGTCATTGTTCTACTACTCTACTACCTGGATGTCATGTTCTTCTACCCTAGGGTTCTCTACTACTACCTAGGTGTCATTGTTCTACTACTGTTCTACTACCCTAGGATGTCATTGTTCTACTACCCTAGGATGTCATGTTCTACTACCTACTCCTAGGATGTCATGTTCTATATTACTACCTAGGGTGTCATGTCTCTACTACCCTAGGGATGTCACTGTTATACTATCTCTACCCTAGGATGTCATTGTTCCTACTCACCCTAGGATGTCACGTTGTACTCTCTACTACCCTAGGATGTCATTGTTCTACACTTATACCCTAGGATGTCATTGTTCTATACCCTAGGGTGTCACTGTTCTACTACTCTACCCTAGGATGTCATTGTTCTACTACTTACTACCCTAGGATGTCATGTTCTACTACTCTACTACCCTAGGATGTCATTGTTCTACTACTCTACTACCCTAGAGATGTCATTGTTCTACTACTCTACTACCCTAGGGTGTCACTGTTCTACTACTCTACTACCCTAGGATGTCATTGTTCTACTACCCTAGGGTGTCACTGTTCTACTACTCTACTACCCTAGGATGTCATTGTTCTACTACTCTACTACCCTAGGATGTCATTGTTCTACTACTCTACTACCCTAGGATGTCATTGTTACTACTCTACTACCCTAGGATGTCATTGTTCTACTACTCTACCCTAGGATGTCACTGTTCTACTACTCTACTACCCTAGGTGTCACTGTTCTACTACTCTACTACCCTAGGATGTCATTGTTCTACTACCCTAGGGTGTCACTGTTCTACTACTCTACAACCTAGGATGTCATTGTTCTACTACTCTACACTAGGGTGTCATTGTTCTACTACTCTCTACCCTAGGATGTCATGTTCTACTACTTACTACCCTAGGGTGTCATTGTTCTACTACCCTAGGATGTCATTGTTCTGCTACCCTAGGATGTCACTGTTCTACTACTCTACTACCCTAGGATGTCATTGTTCTACTACTACTACCCTAGGATGTCATTGTTCTGCTACCCTAGGATGTCACTGTCTACTATCTACTACCCTAGGATGTCACTGTTCTACTCTACTACCTAGGATGTCATGTTCTGCTACCCTAGGATGCACTGTTCTACTACTCTATACCCTAGGATGTCACTGTTCTATACTACTACCTAGGATGTCACTGTTCTACTACTTACTACCCTAGGATGTCACTGTTCTATACTCTACTACCCTAGGATGTCACTGTTCTACTACTCTATACCCTAGGATGTCATGTTCTACTACCCTAGGAGTGTCATTGTTCTACTACTCTATACCTAGGGTGTCATTGTTCTATACTTACTACCCTAGGATGTCATGTTCTACTACTCTACTACCTAGGATGTCACTGTTTCTACTCTACTACCCTAGGATGTCACTGTTCTACTCTCACCCTAGGATGTCACTGTTCTACTACTCTACTACCCTAGGATGTCACTGTTCTACTACTCTACTACCCTAGGGATGTCATGTTCTACTACTCTACTACCCTAGGATGTCACTGTTTACTACTCTACTACCCTAGGGTGTCATTGTTCTACTACTCTACTACCCTAGGATGTCATTGTTCTGCTACCCTAGGATGTCACTGTTCTACTACTCTACTACCCTAGGATGTCACTGTTCTACTACTCTACTACCCTAGGATGTCATTGTTCTGCTACCCTAGGATGTCACTGTTCTACTACCTACACCCTAGGATGTCATTGTTCTGCTACCCTAGGATGTCACTGTTCATACTCTACTACCTAGGATGTCACTGTTCTACTACTCTACTACCCTAGGATGTCACTGTTCTACTACTCTTACCTAGGATGTCACTGTTCTACTACCCTAGGGATGTCACTGTTCTACTACCCTAGGATGTCATTGTTTACTATCTACTACCCTAGGATGTCATTGTTCTACTACTCTACTACCCTAGGATGTCATTGTTCTACTACTCTACTACCCTAGGATGTCATTGTTCTACTACTCTACTACCCTAGGATGTCATTGTTCTACTACCCTAGGATGTCATTGTTCTACTACTCTACTACCCTAGGATGTCATTGTTCTACTACTCTACTACCCTAGGATGTCATTGTTCTACTACTCTACTACCCTAGGATGTCATTGTTCTACTACTCTACTACCCTAGGATGTCATTGTTCTACTACTCTACTACCCTAGGATGTCATTGTTTACTACTCTACTACCCTAGGATGTCATTGTTCTACTACCCTAGGATGTCATTGTTCTACTACTCTATACCCTAGGATGTCATGTTCTATACTCTACTACCCTAGGATGTCATTGTTCTACTACTCTACTACCCTAGGATGTCATTGTTCTACTACTCTACTACCCTAGGATGTCATTGTTCTACTACCCTAGGATGTCATTGTTCTGCTACCCTAGGATGTCACTGTTCTACTACTCTACTACCCTAGGATGTCATTGTTCTACTACTCTACTACCCTAGGATGTCATTGTTCTGCTACCCTAGGATGTCACTGTTCTACTACTCTACTACCCTAGGATGTCACTGTTCTACTACTCTACTACCCTAGGATGTCATTGTTCTGCTACCCTAGGATGTCATGTTTACTACTCTACTACCCTAGGGATGTCACTGTTCTACTACTCTACTACCCTAGGGTGTCATTGTTTACTACTCTACTACCCTAGGATGTCACTGTTACTACTCATACCCTAGGATGTCACTGTTTACTACTCTATACCCTAGGATGTCATTGTTCTACTACCCTAGGATGTCACTGTTCTACTACTCTACTACCCTAGGATGTCACTGTTCTACTACTCTACTACCCTAGGATGTCACTGTTCTACTACTCTACTACCCTAGGATGTCACTGTTCTACTACTCTACTACCCTAGGGTGTCATTGTTCTACTACTCTACTACCCTAGGATGTCATTGTTCTGCTACCCTAGGATGTCACTGTTCTACTACTCTACTACCCTAGGATGTCATTGTTCTGCTACCCTAGGATGTCACTGTTCTACTACTCATACTACACCTAGGATGTCATGTTCTACTACTCTACTACCTAGGAGTCACTGTTCTTTAACTACTCTACTACCCTAGTGAATGTCACTGTTCTACTACCCTAGGATGTCACTGTTCTACTACCCTGGATGCTCACTGTTCTACTACCTAGGAGTCACTGTTCTACTACCCTAGGATGCACTGTTCTACTACTCTACTACCCTAGGATGTCACTGTTCTACTACTCTACTACCCTAGGGTGTCATTGTTCTACTACTCTACTACCCTAGGATGTCATTGTTCTGCTACCCCTAGGAGGTCACTGTTCCTACTACTCTACTACCCTAGGATGTCATTTGTTCTGCTACCCTAGGCTGTCACTGTTCTATACTCTACTACCCTAGGATTGTCACTGTTCTACTACTCTACTACCCTAGGATGTCATTGTTTACTACTTATACCCTAGGGTGTCACTGTTCTACTACCCTAGGATGTCACTGTTCTACTACCCTAGGATGTCACTGTTCTACTACCCTAGGATGTCACTGTTCTACTACCCTAGGATGTCATGTCTCTACTCTACTACCCTAGGGTGTCACTGTTCTATACTACTACCTAGGGTGTCACTGTTCTACTACTACTACCCAGGTGTCATTGTTCTACTACCCTAGGGTGTCATGTGTATCTACTACCCTAGGATGTCATTGTTCTACTACCCTAGGGTGTCATTGTTCTACTACCCTAGGGTGTCATTGTTCTACTACCCTAGGGTGTCATTGTTCTACTACCCTAGGGTGTCATTGTTCTACTACCCTAGGGTGTCACTGTTCTACTACCCTAGGGTGTCATTGTTCTACTACCCTAGGGTGTCATTGTTCTACTACTCTACTACCCTAGGATGTCATTGTTCTACTACCCTAGGGTGTCATTGTTCTACTACTCTACTACCCTAGGGTGTCATTGTTCTACTACTCTACTACCCTAGGGTGTCATTGTTCTACTACTCTACTACCCTAGGGTGTCATTGTTCTACTACTCTACTACCCTAGGGTGTCATTGTTCTACTACTCTACTACCCTAGGGTGTCATTGTTCTACTACCCTAGGGTGTCATTGTTCTACTACCCTAGGGTGTCATTGTTCTACTACTCTACTACCCTAGGGTGTCATTGTTCTATACTCTACTACCCTAGGGTGTCATTGTTCTACTACTCTACTACCCTAGGGTGTCATTGTTCTACTACTCTACTACCCTAGGGTGTCATTGTTCTACTACTCTACTACCCTAGGGTGTCATTGTTCTACTACCCTAGGGTGTCATTGTTCTACTACTCTACTACCCTAGGGTGTCATTGTTCTACTACTCTACTACCCTAGGGTGTCATTGTTCTACTACTCTACTACCCTAGGGTGTCATTGTTCTACTACTCTACTACCCTAGGGTGTCATTGTTCTACTACTCTACTACCCTAGGGTGTCACTGTTCTACTACTCTACTACCCTAGGGTGTCATTGTTCTACTACTCTACTACCCTAGGGTGTCATTGTTCTACTACTCTACTACCCTAGGGTGTCATTGTTCTACTACTCTACTACCCTAGGGTGTCATTGTTCTACTACTCTACTACCCTAGGGTGTCATTGTTCTACTACCCTAGGGTGTCATTGTTCTACTACTCTACTACCCTAGGGTGTCATTGTTCTACTACTCTACTACCCTAGGGTGTCATTGTTCTACTACTCTACTACCCTAGGGTGTCATTGTTCTACTACCCTAGGGTGTCATTGTTCTACTACCCTAGGGTGTCATTGTTCTACTACCCTAGGGTGTCATTGTTCTACTACTCTACTACCCTAGGATGTCATTGTTCTACTACCCTAGGGTGTCATTGTTCTACACTCTACTACCTAGGGTGTCATTGTTCTACTACTCTACTACCCTAGGGTGTCATTGTTCTACTACCCTAGGGTGTCATTGTTCTATACTCTACTACCCTAGGGTGTCATTGTTCTACTACTCTACTACCCTAGGGTGTCATTGTCTACTACCCTAGGGTGTCATTGTTCTACTACTCTACTACCCTAGGGTGTCATTGTTCTACTACTCTACTACCCTAGGGTGTCATTGTTCTACTACCCTAGGGTGTCACTGTTCTACTACCCTAGGGTGTCATTGTTCTACTACCCTAGGGTGTCATTGTTCTACTACCCTAGGATGTCATTGTTCTACTACCCTAGGGTGTCATTGTTCTACTACTCTACTACCCTAGGATGTCATTGTTCTACTACCCTAGGGTGTCATTGTTCTACTACTCTACTACCCTAGGATGTCATTGTTCTACTACCCTAGGGTGTCATTGTTCTACTACTCTACTACCCTAGGATGTCATTGTTCTACTACCCTAGGGTGTCATTGTTCTACTACTCTACTACCCTAGGGTGTCATTGTTCTACTACCCTAGGGTGTCATTGTTCTACTACCCTAGGAGTCATTGTTCTACTACCCTAGGATGTAATTGTTATACTACCCTAGGGTGTCATTGTTCTACTACCCTAGGGTGTCATTGTTCTACCTACCCTAGGGTGTCACTGTTCTTACTACCCTAGGGTGTCATGGTTCTACTCACCCTAGGATGTCATTGTTCTACTTCTCTACTACCCTAGGGTGTCATTGTTCTACTACTCTACTACCCTAGGATGTCATTGTTCTACTACCCTAGGGTGTCATTGTTCTACTACCCTAGGGTGTCATTGTTCTACTACCCTAGGGTGTCATTGTTCTACTACCCTAGGATGTCATTGTTCTACTACCCTAGGGTGTCACTGTTCTACTACCCTAGGGTGTCATTGTTCTACTACCTAGGATGTCATTGTTCTACTACCTCGGATGTCATTGTTCTACTACCCTAGGATGTCATTGTTCTACTACCCTAGGATGTCATTGTTCTATTACCCTAGGGTGTCATTGTTCTACTACCCTAGGATGTCATTGTTCTACTACCCTAGGATGTCATTGTTCTACTACCCTAGGATGTCATTGTTCTACTACCCTAGGATGTCATTGTTCTACTACCATAGGATGTCATTGTTCTACTACACTAGGATGTCACTGTTCTACTACCCTAGGATGTCATTGTTCTACTACTCTACTACCCTAGGATGTCATTGTTCTACTACTCTACTACCCTAGGATGTCATTGTTCTACTACTCTACTACCCTAGGGTTGTCATTGTTCTACTACTCTACTACCCTAGGATGTCATTGTTCTACTACCCTAGGATGTCATTGTTCTGCTACCCTAGGGTGTCACTGTTCTACTACTCTACTACCCTAGGATGTCATTGTTCTACTACCCTAGGATGTCATTGTTCTACTACCCTAGGATGTCATTGTTCTGCTACCCTAGGGTGTCACTGTTCTACTACTCTACTACCCTAGGATGTCATTGTTCTACTACCCTAGGGTGTCATTGTTCTACTACCCTAGGATGTCATTGTTCTACTACCCTAGGGTGTCATTGTTCTACTACCCTAGGGTGTCTTTGTTCTACTACCCTAGGGTGTCATTGTTCTACTACCCTAGGGTGTCATTGTTCTACTACCCCTAGGGTTGTCATTGTTCTACTACCCTAGGATGTCATTGTTCTACTACCCTAGGGTGTCATGTTCTACTACCCTAGGGTGTCACTGTTCTACTACCCTAGGGTGTCATTGTTCTACTACCCTAGGGTGTCATTGTTCTACTACCCTAGGATGTCACTGTTCTACTACCCTAGGGTGTCATTGTTCTACTACCCTAGGGTGTCACTGTTCTACTACCCTAGGGTGTCATTGTTTCTACTACCTAGGGGTGTCATTGTTCTACTACCCTAGGGTGTCATTGTTCTACTACCCTAGGGTGTCATTGTTCTACTACCCTAGGGATGTCATTGTTCTACTACCCTAGGATGTCATTGTTCTACTACCCCTAGGGTGTCATTGTTCTACTACCCTAGGGTGTCATTGTTCTACTACCCTAGGGTGTCCATTGTTCTAATACCCCTAGGGTGTCATTGTTCTACTACCCTAGGGTGTCATTGTTTCTACTACCCTAGGGTGTCATTGTTCTACTACCCTAGGGTGTCACTGTTCTACTACCCTAGGGTGTCATTGTTCTACTACCCTAGGGTGTCACTGTTCTACTACCCTAGGATGTCACTGTTCTACTACCCTAGGGTGTCATTGTTCTACTACCCTAGGGTGTCACTGTTCTACTACCCTAGGATGACATTGTTCTACTACCCTAGGGTGTCATTGTTCTACTACCCTAGGGTGTCATTGTTCTACTACCCTAGGGTGTCACTGTTCTACTACCCTAGGGTGTCATTGTTCTACTACCCTAGGATGTCATTGTTCTACTACCCTAGGGTGTCACTGTTCTACTACTCTACTACCCTAGGATGTCATTGTTCTACTACCCTAGGGTGTCATTGTTCTACTACTCTACTACCCTAGGATGTCATTGTTCTACTACCCTAGGGTGTCATTGTTCTACTACTCTACTACCCTAGGATGTCATTGTTCTACTACCCCTAGGCTGTCATTGTTCTACTAACTCTACTACCCTAGGTGTCATTGTTCTACTACCCTAGGGTTTCATTGTTCTACTACCCTAGGATGTCATTGTTCTACTACCCTAGATGTCATTGTTCTACTACCCTAGGGTGTTCATTGTTCTACTACCCTAGGGTGTCATGTTCTACTACCCCTAGGGTGTCACGTTCTACTACCCTAGGGTGTCATTGTTCTACTACCCTAGGATGTCATTGTTCTACTACTCTACTACCCTAGGGTGTCATTGTTCTACTACTCTACTACCCTAGGAGTCATTGTTCTACTACCCCTAAGTGTGTCATTGTTCTACTACCCTAGGGTGTCATTGTTCTACTACCCTAGGGTGTCATTGTTCTACTACCCTAGGATGTCATTGTTCTACTACCCTAGGGTGTCACTGTTCTACTACCCTAGGGTGTCACTGTTCTACTACCCTAGGATGTCATTGTTTCTACTACCCTAGGATGTCATTGTTCTACTACCCTAGGATGTCATTGTTCTACCTACCCTAGGATGTCATTGTTCTATTACCCTAGGGTGTCATTGTTCTACTACCCTAGGATGTCATTGTTCTACTACCCTAGGATGTCATTGTTCTACTACCCTAGGATGTCATTGTTCTACTACCCTAGGATGTCATTGTTCTACTACCATAGGATGTCATTGTTCTACTACCCTAGGATGTCACTGTTCTACTACCCTAGGATGTCATTGTTCTACTACTCTACTACCCTAGGATGTTCATTGTTCTACTACTCTACTACCCTAGGGTGTCATTGTTCTACTACTCTACTACCCTAGGGTGTCACTGTTCTACTACTCTACTACCCTAGGATGTCATTGTCTCTACTACCCTAGGATGTCATTGTTCTGCTACCCTAGGGTGTCACTGTTCTACTACTCTACTACCCTAGGATGTTCATTGTTCTACTACCCTAGGATGTCATTGTTCTTACTACCCTAGGATGTTCATTGTTCTGCTACCCTAGGGTGTCACTGTTCTACTACTCTACTACCCTAGGATGTCATTGTTCTACTACCCTAGGGTGTCATTGTTCTACTACCCTAGGATGTCATTGTTCTACTACCCTAGGGTGTCATTGTTCTACTACCCTAGGGTGTCATTGTTCTACTATACCCTAGGGTGTCATTTGTTCTACTACCCTAGGGTGTCATTGTTCTACTACCCTAGGGTGTCATTGTTCTACTACCCTAGGATGTCATTGTTCTACTACCCTAGGGTGTCATTGTTCTACTACCCTAGGGTGTCACTGTTCTACTACCCTAGGGTGTCATTGTTCTACTACCCTAGGGTGTCATTGTTCTACTACCTTAGGATGTCACTGTTCTACTACCCTAGGGTTGTCATTGTTCTACTACCCCTAGGGTGTCATTGTTCTACTACCCTAGGTGTCATTGTTCTACTACCCTAGGGTGTCATTGTTCTACTACCCTAGGGTGTCATTGTTCTACTACCCTAGGGTGTCATTGTTCTACTACCTAGGGTGTCATTGTTCTACTACCTAGGATGTCTACTACCCTAGATGTCATGTTCTACTACCCTAGGTGTCATTGTTCTACTACCCTAGGGTGTCATTGTTTCTACTACCCTAGGGTGTCATTGTTCTACTACCCTAGGATGTCATTGTTCTACTACCCTAGGGTGTCATTGTTTCTACTACCCTAGGTGTCATTGTTCTACTACTCTACTACCCTAGGGTGTCATTGTTCTCTACTCTACTACCCTAGGGTGTCATTGTTCTACTACTCTACTACCCTAGGGTGTCATTGTTCTACTACTCTCTACCCTAGGGTGTCATTGTTCTACTACCCTAGGGTGTCATTGTTATACTACTCTACTACCTAGGGTGTCATTGTTCTATCTACTACCCTAGGGTGTCATTGTTCTACTACTCTACTACCCTAGGGTGTCATTGTCTACTACTCACTACCCTAGGGTGTCATTGTTCTACCTACCCTAGGTGTCATTGTTCTACTACCCTAGGGTGCTCTATACCTAGTGTCATTGTTACTACTCTACTACCCTAGGGTGTCATTGTTCTACTACTCTACTACCCTAGGGTGTCATTGTTCTACTAACTTACCCTAGGGGTCATTGTTCTACTACTCTACTACCCTAGGGTGTCATTGTTCTACTACTCTACTACCCTAGGGTGTCATTGTTCTACTACCTCTAGGGTGTCATTGTTCTACTACTACACCTAGGGTGTCATTGTTCTACTACTACCCTAGGGGTGTCATGTTCTACTACCCTAGGGTGTCATTGTTCTACTACTCTACTACCCTAGGGTGTCATTGTTCTACTACCTAGGGTGTCATTGTTCTACTCTCTACTACCCTAGGGTGTCATTGTTCTACTACCCTAGGGTGTCATTGTTCTACTACCACTAGGATGTCATTGTTTCTACCTAGGGTGTCATTGTTCTACTACCCTAGGGTGTCATTGTTCTACTACCCTAGGGTGTCATTGTTCTACTACCCTAGTGTCATGTTCTACTACCCTAGGTGTCATTGTTCTACTACTCTACTACCCTAGGGTGTCATTGTTCTACTACCCTAGGGTGTCATTGTTCTACTACCCTAGGGATGTCCCTGTTCTACTACCCTAGGGTGTCATTTTCTACTATCTACTACCCTAGGGTGTCATTGTTCTACTACCCTAGGGTGTCATGTTCTACTCTACTACCCTAGGGTGTCATTGTTCTCTCTACTACCCTAGGGTGTCATTGTTCTACTACCCTAGGGTGTCATTGTTCTACTACCCTAGGGTGTCATTGTTCTACTACCCTAGGGTGTCATTTTTACTACCCTAGGATGTCATTGTTCTACTACCCTAGGGTGTCATTGTTCTACTACCCTAGGGTGTCATTGTTCTACTACCCTAGGGTGTCATGTTCTACTACTCACTACCCTAGGGTGTCATTGTTCTACTACCCTAGGGTGTCATTGTTTCTACTACCTAGGTGTCATTGTTCTACTACCCTAGGGTGTCATGTTCTACTACCCTAGGGTGTCATTGTTCTACTACCCTAGGTGTCATTGTTCTACTACCCTAGGGTGTCATTGTTCTACTACCTAGGGTGTCATTGTTCTACTACCCTAGGGTGTCATTGTTCTACTACCCTAGGGTGTCATTGTTCTACTACCCTAGGGTGTCATTGTTCTACTACCCTAGGGTGTCATTGTTCTACTACCCTAGGGTGTCATGTCACTTCTACTACCCTAGGGTGTCATTGTTCTACTACCCTAGGGTGTCACTGTTCTACTACCCTAGGTGTCATTGTTCTACTACCCTAGGTGTCATTGTTCTACTACCCTAGGGTGTCATTGTTCTACTACCCTAGGGTGTCATTGTTCTACTACCCTAGGTGTCATTGTTCTACTACCCTAGGTGTCACTTGTTCTACTACCCTAGGGTGTCATTGTTCTACTACCCTAGGGTTGTCATTTGTTCTACTACCCTAGGGTGTCCTTGTTCTACTACCCTAGGGTGTCATTGTTCTACTACCCTAGGATGTCATTGTTCTACCTACCCTAGGGGTGTCATTGTTCTATCTACCCTAGGGTGTCACTGATTCTACTACCCTAGGGTGCTCATTGTTCTACTACCTAGGGTGGTCACTGTTCTACTACCCTAGGATGTCACTGTTCTACTACCCTAGGGTGTCATTGTTCTACTACCCTAGGGTGTCATGTTCTACTACCTAGGGTGTCACTTGTTCTACTACCCTAGGGTGTCATTGTTCTACTACCCTAGGGTGTCATTGTTCTACTTACCCTAGAGGTGTCCTTGTCTACTACCCTAGGGATGTCCATTTGTTCTACTCCCCTAGGGTGTCCACTTGTTCTACGACCCTAGGGTGTCACTTGTTCTCTACTACCCTAGGGTGTCATTGTTCTACTACCCTAGGGTGTCATTGTTTCTACTACCCTAGGGTGTCATTGTCTACTACCCTAGGGTGTCATTGTTCTACTACCCTAGGGTGTCATTGTTCTACTACCCTAGGGTGTCATTGTTCTACTACCCTAGGGTGTCCATTGTTCTACTACCCTAGGGTGTCATTGTTCTACTACCCTAGGGTGTCATTGTTCTACTACCCTAGGGTGTCATTGTTCTACTACCCTAGGGTGTCATTGTTCTACTACCCTAGGGTGTCACTGTTCTACTACCCTAGGGTGTCATTGTTCTACTACCCTAGGGTGTCATTGTTCTACTACCCTAGGGTGTCATTGTTCTACTACCCTAGGGTGTCATTGTTCTACTACCCTAGGGTGTCATTGTTCTACTACCCTAGGGTGTCATTGTTCTACTACCCTAGGGTGTCATTGTTCTACTACCCTAGGGTGTCATTGTTCTACTACCCTAGGGTGTCACTTGTTCTACTACCCTAGGGTGTCATTGTTCTACCTACCCTAGGGTGTCATTGTTCTACTACCCTAGGGTGTCATTGTTCTACTACCCTAGGGTGTCATTGTTCTACTACCCTAGGGTGTCATTGTTCTACTACCCTAGGGTGTCATTGTTCTACTACCCTAGGGTGTCATTGTTCTACTACCCTAGGGTGTCATTGTTCTACTACCCTAGGGTGTCATTGTTCTACTACCCTAGGGTGTCATTGTTCTAACTACCCTAGGGTGTCACTTGTTCTACTACCCTAGGGTGTCATTGTTCTACTACCCTAGGGTGTCATTGTTCTACTACCCTAGGGTGTCATTGTTCTACTACCCTAGGGTGTCATTGTTCTACTACCCTAGGGTGTCACTGTTCTACTACCCTAGGGTGTCACTGTTCTACTACCCTAGGGTGTCATTGTTCTACTACCCTAGGGTGTCATTGTTCTACTACCCTAGGGTGTCATTGTTCTACTACCCTAGGCTGTCATTGTTCTACTACCCTAGGGTGTCATTGTTCTACTACCCTAGGATGTCATTGTTCTACTACCCTAGGATGTCATTGTTCTACTACCCTAGGATGTCAATGAAAATATGACTCCTTCTTTGTCTTCCTTTACTTTCACTATAAACATGAAGTAGTAGGTGCAACCTGCAGCCTGATTATACAAAAATAAACTTGTATATTCAAGAGAATTTTAAAGGAGAAAATATTTTGTTAGTTCTTCTTCTTCATCTCCTACTCCTCCACACCTACTCCTCCCCTTCTACTTTTTGTTTTGTCATCTGCCAAGGGAGCAGGGCCCTCAACCAACTCATGCTGTGCCCTCTGTAGACTTCTTTGTGACTGGACTTTGCTGCTAAAGTTTCCTATAGGATGAGGTAGTAAATACCAAACCTACCCTCCTTAGATGCCTCTTGTGACATACATGGTTGTTTATAGTGTTACTATTATTTCCTTCACTTAAGGGTCGTAACATACATACAAAAATAAGACCTTTGCTAAACCACATATCCCACATGTTAACAGACAAACTTCTAAGCCAGACATCCCACATGTATACAGACTTATAGACAACACTTCCCACATGTTAATAGACAGACTTCTAAGCCAGACATCCCACATGGTTACAGACAAACTTATAAACCACACTTCCCACATGTATACAGCTAACACTGAGAATCTTACCCAAACAGTTCTTTGTATCTGATCAAGGATACCTCAAAAGCAGCCTGTAAATCCTGGCATTCAAGAAATAAATTAAAATACTGTATTTCAGACATGTTGGCAGAAATTTAAAAAAAATAAAAGAATAGAAATGGCCAGAGTAAACTTCAACAATATGCCATAATTTCCTTTATCTAAACACCTAAATTACAAGTTAAAATGAAGAGTAATCGAGTTGTACAGTTGCACTTCAATATTTGAATGGTGCAGAAACATGGACAATGAATCAACAATGTGAGGATAACACTGAAACATTTGAAATGCAGTTATATAAACATATAGGGGTGATTCTCATGGCAGGAGAAGAAAACATGCAAAGAATTATTACAAAATCTGGGCTCAAAGAAAACATTACTGGATGAAATTATAGTCAGACAATTAAGTATTTAAGCCATGCAAAAAGATTTAGCTGCTTATTAAAGGATGTTGTGGTTGGAAAAGTGGAGAGAAATATAACATTATATATAGGTAGACAACATCTAGAGATGAACTGGAAAAAGTGGAGAAGAAACATATAAGGTGAAGACAACATTACATGTGGGTAGACAACATCAAGAGACGGGCTGAAAAAAATTGAGAAGAAACATGCAAGGTGAAGACAACATTACATGTGGGTAGTAAACATCAAGAGACAGGCTGGAAAAACCTAAAAGCGCACTATGAATATGCAGAAAATGGAGTTGGAGACTCATCAATGTCAAAGTTAAATGTGGCGATGGCACTTGATGATAATAGTCTTGAATATATGTTTGTGGCCTATATTGAATTCCCTCAATGAGGGAGTATCAAGCAGGCCTTGCGTCAGGAAATAAGTGTGCATAGTTATGTCAGACATGCACATCTGACAGCCTATGTCTTCTTCTTCTTCTGCACTTTATTCCACACTGAGGCGTGAGCACTTAACCAACTGGTGCCAAGCTGTCCTATGTTTTGCTATCTTCTTCAGCTTCCTCCTTGTCCTCCCCATACTATATATCAGTCTCTAATTCTCTTCTTCATGTGTTTTCTGTGTCCCTCTATTTCATTTGCATTGTAGGTTCCAGAGAAAAAACATTCTAGTTAAATATAGTGGGTCTTCTTCTTCTTCTGTCTTTGTTAGTTGACAGATCATCCTCATTACACATCGAACCATTCAGTCCATAAGTGTTTGTATCCCCACCTCAGTAAATCCCACAGCGTGTAGCGGCTCACGACACCAGTTCTCTCTTGGTTTCTGTGTTCCTTCTTCTGCCTTTAAGACTCTCAATGGAGCCTAGGCGCACAGCCACAAATGTCAAACCTTTTGTAGGCCATTCAATGGCTGGTTGGAGGATGAGTGAATTTGTAAATGGTGTGAAGTAGTCAGTCTCACACCAGCTCTCTTTAGTCACCTTTTACAACATGCACCAGAGGTTACAGCGTTACTTTGTTTCCACTCTGGGGCCCCAATACACACGGCCAAAATACAGTGGGTCATCATCAGTATCTTCCACTTCTGCCATCAAGCATCGTGGGGAGGAATAATTTGCATTCCAGCGCCCGGTGGGCGGCACTGGATAGTGTCATTCCGTGTGATTGTACAATGTTTTTGATGTCGCCAATCTATTTTCTTCTTGGATGTCCTTGTGGTCTTGTCGCAAATGATCTTTGATGTAAGGCCAGTGATGGTAGTTGTTGGTGTTGCATTCTAATGACATGGCCAAACCACTTGATCTTCTGTCTTTCAATAAATGTGGCACAAGGTATTGATCCTACAGTCTGTCTGATAATAGCATTTCTTACTCGGTCTCGGATTGTTAAGTTGGCAGCTCTCCTCAGGCATCTCATTTTGCAGGTGTTGATTTTGCGATTGTGTAATTTGGATAAAGTCCAGGTTTGAGATTGGTAGCATAGGGTTGGTGTGAATATGCTGTTTATTATCTGTCGTTTTGCGGACTCTGTGTATATTTGGATGTTTCAGTAAGGGTGATAGTTGATATGTAAATGCACTAGCTTTCTGACATATGATTTCGATTTCTCTGTCCAATCTGCCATCTTCTGTGATCATACTTCCAAGGTATTTGAATTCTTTAACTTGTTTCAGAGTTGTGCTATTTATCTGTATACTTAGTGGGCCCGGCAATCTGCTAACTCGCATTACTTCAGTTTTGGCTGCATTTATACTCATATTGTATCTCCTGCATGGTGAACTCAGATTATTAATATGATTTTGCAGTCTGCCCTCATCACTATAAAACAGGCATTGATCGTCTGCAAATAGAAGTTCATTTATTTCCTGTGGATCAGTTGTTTCATCTGGAGTAAAGAGTTCTACATTTTCTGAATCTGTTCTGTCAAGACTTGCTTCTTTGGATATTCTGTCCATGTAGATATTAAATAACAGGGGAGAGAGCACACATCCCTGCATCACTCCTGTATTGACTGTAAACATATCTGATATACCTTCTTGTGTTCTTACTGCACTTCGGCTTGAGTGGTACATGGCTATGTTTTCTAGCAGTGGGTAGTGTTCCCAAATACCAACATAATGACTTGGGGTTCAGTTCCCTGAATAGTATGTGCTGGCACCTTGCCATCTTAATTGATGATAGTTTGTTACATTGTGCTTAAAAATGGCATAATAACTACAACCCATGGCGGTAGCGAATGTTACTGATCAGACCAATTAGCGTTGTAAATGTTCGTTCATAATGGATGCATGTGAATACAAGGTCATTTCCACCTATACGCACCATCTTTCGTCTTACACGCTCAGTGTGTGACCTATCTGCAATCATTTTCTCCTGTGTATTTATTCCATTTCTTTGCCCTCCATGCAACGTGATCAGCAGTGATTTGCTCCCTATGTACATTATAAATGGTTGCATAAATCATGTCCCACTTGCACACATCTTTGTATCAAAGTAGAGACCTATTCCAAGATCTTTTACCCATCTGCAATTCATCAAAAAAGATGTCCTTTCATATTTTACCTTCATCCATCTTCCTAAAGTGTCCTATCCATCTAAGTCAATAAAGATTAAGCATGGAACAAATCACCACACAATCCAAATTTTCGATACTGCATTATTTTTCAGCATCGATATTGTATTGATATGAATGTGGAAAAGAACATAAGGTATTTATTTCTGTAACTGTAAACAAAATATGTGTTACATTAAAGTACAACTTCTGTAGACAGAAATGGGTTACTGTAAGAGCTGTCTAGAACAGAAAGAGTTAGGTAACACATGTTATTATTTGCTTTACCTCTCTACTGAATCTGTTGTGCGCAGTATGAGGTCTCTGTTTAAAGTATTTGACCACTGTGAGGTAAACAAGCAGAAAGTCTGGCATCAGCAAAGATGACAATTTGGCATAAGAATCAGATAAAATTATCTATATTTAAATGTAGTAAAAAAAAAACATGGTAAACATAAGAAAACAAATAAGTGTATTACCATTTTAAAGTTCTGGTTTGTCTAATTTTAAAATAAATATATTACTATTCTGAAGTTATGGTTTATGTAGTTTTAACGTAAATATATTATCATTCTGAAGTTCTGGTTTGTCTTGTTCTAACATAAATATATTATTATTGTGAAGTTCTGGTTTATCTAGTTCTAACATAGGCTAACATAGGGGGGCTGAGTGGTCTCGAGGTATGGTGTCCGCCTCGAGTGCTGGAGGTCCTGGGTTCAGGCCCCGGTGAGGACCGGGATTTATTTAAAAAATCCACCTGGACTTCCAGTAATAAAATTTCCCCTGGTCTCTGGGTAGTGAGATCGGACGCCCGTGTGTATTGTTGCGCACGTAAAAAATCCCTTGGCAGTTGGAAATCGAAAAAGAGTAGCCTAACGGCGCTGCCCGGGCAAAATTTCGAGTTAAAAATCTACCCAAAGTATTTCAGGATCCTCGCCGATGCAACGGAGTTCGTGCATTGAGCTGAGTTTCTCCAGACTCAGGTTTGGGTTAGGAGGAAAACGGAGCAATTATGGGTTAAACCGTGTGCCGTGATGTTGATCCAACGACTAAACTAAACTAGTTCTAACATAAATATATTATCATTCTGAAGTTCCAGTTTATGTGTTTTTAACATAATTACATTACCATTCTGAGGTTCCAGTTTATGTAGTTGTAACATAAATGAAATATATTATCATTCTAAATTTCTGGTTTGTCTAGTTCTAATTTAAATATAATTCTGAAGTTCTAGTTTATGTAGTTAATATAAATATACTATCATTCTTGTTTGTCTAGTTCTAACTTAAATGTAATATTCTGAAGTTTTAGTTTTTGTAGTTTTAACATAAATAAATTACCATTCTGAAGTTCTAGCTTATTTAGTTTTAACATAAATAAATTACCATTCTGAAGTTCTGGTTTGTCTAGTTCTGATCTGTCCTCAGTAACAGATTGTGAATGTGTTTTAGTTGCCAGCAGGTCTGTATCTGGGAACACAACTTTGAAGTGTGCCTGTAAATTCAGAATGTGTGTACAATTAATACAAATAACATACAGGTCACTGCAGTCAACCCCAGCTTTTTGGGGCTGTTTATGATTTACTAGACATGTTTACGTTCAGTAGTTTGCCATTGCTTTCTAAACGACCAACACTCATACAATTATCAAACACTCAAGGCGATCAGCTTTTAAATTGCCTGCAGCTGATTTTGAACGTGATATGCGAGATTGCATACTGTATTTGTTATCCTTTTGCCACAGACTCCTGCACAAATTCTTAATGAAGGACATCAACATATACAAATAATTACTTCATGTGAAATACATACAGAAGTAAAGCATGAATAAATGAGTCGAGATTATACAGACAATTCTTATTTTATTACTATGTGACTATGCAAAAGATTGTATTAACTAATACCAAATGGGAGACCAGTATATGGAGAACAAATGTGCAAACATTTGTGACAGGAGGCCAGTATATGGAGTCAATATTTCCAAGCATTTATGATAGGAGACCAGTATATGGAGCCACTATTTTCATGTGTTTGTAAAAGAAGTCTAGTATATAGAGTCAATATTTCCAAGCATTTGTGACAGGAGGCCATTATATTGGGTCAGTATTTCCGACGCCTGGGACAGGAGGTCAGTATATGGAGTCAATATTTCCAAGCATTTGTGACAGGAGGCCAGTATATAAAAAAAGTCTAGTATATAGAGTCAATATTTCCAAGCATTTGTGACAGGAGGCCATTATATTGGGTCAGTATTTCCGACGCCTGGGACAGGAGGTCAGTATATGGAGTCAATATTTCCAAGTGTTTGTGTCAGGGAACCAGTATATGTAGTCAATATTCCCACGTGTTTGTTACAGGAAGTCAGTATATGGAGTTAACATTACTAAACATTTGTAACAGGAGACTAGTTTATGGAGTCAATATTTCCATGTGTTTGTGTCAAGGAACTAGTATATGTAGTCAATATTTCCAAGTGTTTGTTACAGGAAGTCAGTATCTGGAGTTAACATTACTAAACATTTGTAACAGGAGACTAGTTTATGGAGTCAATATTTCCATGTGTTTGTAAAAGAAGTCCAGTATATGGCTGGTACTTGTTTGTGTCATTAATAATTCCTTTTATATTCATTATCACATCAATATAATTGTAAGAAAACAAACAAACATTTAAAAACAAAGAACACTGTATGCTTCCTGAGTGATGTACATGATTTTTGTTTCTCAAGACCTTCACTGTATTCACATTGCAGCATCTAATATTAGACTTGCAGGCTGTCCCTGTTTTGCCACAATGTCTATTATTATGTTTCAAATTATTTTTATTTAACATGCACTTGATTGATAAAATGGTGAAGAAATTAGAGGCAGTAGATGTGTGGCTTGTGGAGGTATGTGGCTTTTGGAAGTATGTGGCTTTTGGAGGTATGTGGCTTTTGGAGATACACGGGTTTTGGCGATGTGTGGCTTTTGGAGATATGTGGCTTTTGGAGATGTGTGGATTTTGTAAATGTGTGAATTTTACAGGTACCTGGCTTTTGCACATGTGTGGTTCTTGTAGATGTGTGGCCTTTGGATATGTGTGGCTTTTGGAGATACATGGCTTTTGGGGATATGTTGATTTCGTAGATGTGTGGCCTTTGGAGATACATGTATTGTGGAGATATGTGGCTGTTGGAGATACATGACTTTTGTAGATATGTGGCTTTTGTTGGTTTGTGGCTTTTTGAGATATGTGGCTTTTGTAGATGTATGGCTTTTGTTGATATGTGGCTTCTGAGATGAATGTTGACAAACTTTTAAACAGAGAAGAAAACAAATACTAAGTTATTTAAAGATGCAGATGATACAAGATCACTCATAAAAACTATTAGGAAAGGACAAAAGAAATTTATGGGGAGACATTAGCCTCGTGTGGAAAGTGTCTAGGCGTGTGAGGCAGAGGAGGACAGAGAAACATAAATGTGCGGAGCTTAAACAGCTGGGCAACAAATACAAATATCAGCAACACCAACGTCATGAAGATATCAGCTGAAAGAGAAGGTTCTAGAGATATGGTTGCCAATGTCTGCTTCAGATCAGGCACTTGAAGAAGAAAAATGATCAAGAAAATATTTCTGTGGAAAAAGAAATACTAGGTAAACACAAACCGTTTCAAACAGTGACCAGATCTCTGCAATGTCTATGGGTTTCAACCCATAGACTGGTCACTTTGACTAACATTTTGTCGCCAGGTTCTTGACTTGGAGATGTAAATTACAAGCACCTCTGAAGTCAGAGTGGGTTCACCCAATGGTGACTGGTAATTGGGAAAGCTAATCCACATGCAAATATCAGTCCGGTGCACTAGAAGTAGTAGCACATGCATGGACTACACTTGAGTTTAAAGTGAGTGAATGCAAACCACAAAACAAATGAAACTATTCATACCTGAGTGATAAAATCATGACTTGAACTATGGTCCATCTCCTCACTAAGACTTATCGCATCATTCTGATACTGATCAGGTGACTCAAGCTGGCATGTTGGCTGTGAGATGAGGTCTCTGTCTTGGAGAGTATTCTCATAATTTCCAGCTATTTTTAGAAATGGATAATATTTAAATATGTTAAATATTAATAAACAGACATTGCTTATCTATCTAAACTAAACACAACTATCTTATTACTGTTGTTAACGTACGTCAGAAAGGTGTTCAGAAGCAACAGAGAAATAAAACCCACTTGCCAAAGCAGTCCATACTACATTCAGACTTTGGATTATGTATTGTCCCTCTAGTAGGTAACAATCTCTTGCCTTACTGGCTACCATATGCATGAGACTATTGTCATAGTCACTCAACCACCATTTCTACGTTACAAGGTGGAACAGTTATTTAATTGCTTAAATGAATCGTAAAGTAAATTATCCTTTTTTTAACGCTGTGAGGTTTAGTCAATATATGGTGACAGAAACATATGTTTTGACAGATCGGCACTCAATGGATGATGTGATCAATATCCTTGCTGGCTATCCACAGGATAATACTCTTACAAAAACCATACTGGATGGCATGGTTTGGGGCAGGCGAGCAAGAGGCAGACAATGATACAGGTGGGAATTAACATCAAGGGATAAATGAACATCAATCTGACAGAATGTAAAATCTAGGCCAGAGACAGACAGTGTTGGAGATCCATTGCAGCCAATCTTCATTGTGGAGACGGCACCTGATTGATTGATTGATCCAAAGGAAATACCCTTATATCCATTTTAGGCTGGACTGACCTGAAAGCCAAAGTCAATGGAAAAATCCCTGCCATGAATAAGATTCAAACACATGACCACCCAGTCAGCAGGCAAGCATGCTAGTCACTGTGCCACCATGGCTCCCACATGGACGGTAATGAACATTAGTTAGTTAGTTAGTTAGTTAGTCGACAGATCATCCTCATTGCACATCGAACCATTCAGTCCATAAGTGCTCGGACCCCCTCCTCAGCAAATCCCGCAGCGTGTAGCGGCTAACGACACCAGTTCTGTGTTGGTTTATCAATCTTCTTTGGCTTCCTGCGTAGTGTTCTTGTTTGGCCACCCCTCTTTTAATTTGCTGCTCCCGCAGTCTGGCCATTGTTGTAGATTCACAGTCATCACTTGGTTCTTGCAAAAGTCTCACTTCTCGTAGAGCATTCAGAATGTCAGCCTGGTCCATGGCGCGTCCGCCCTCCACAGTAGCCTCACCTGCGAGCTTGTCAGCCCGCTCATTTCCTTGTACTCCCGCATGACCTGGCACGAAGATGAAACTAATCTTTGCCAGCCGAGACCGCTTCAGAGGCAGCAACCATTCTCTTCGGATCGACCCCTCCTCTATCCTCTTGATCATGTTCATTGAGTCGCTAAGGAAACAAGCCCTAGTGAATGTCTGTGTCTCGAGCCATGTTATTGCTTTACTTACTGCCATGACTTCCATGGTCAGGCTACTTGTGGTTTCAGTGAAAGCACCAGAGTCCTCCTTCACAATTCTCCCTCCGGCCCGAGCTGTAAAGGCCCATGAGCTTCTCACATGTCGGACGACCGACCCATCTGTGTAGATGACCGCGTCACCGTCTAGCGAACTCTCGAAAATCAACGCTTGTACTTCAGCCTCCACAGCAGCCGGATTTTCTTGTCTGCATATTCTATCTATTTGGATGCAAACTGAAAAGGATGTGCAGAAGTCTGTTGGCACTTGCACCCACTCCTCGCCAGGTTCTAAGTCCTCAAGTGAACACACCTGTTGAAGAATGTCTTCGGCTTGACCCATCCACGACCGTCCTCTTTTTAACCTGCTGCCCTTCACCTTCCTAATTTCACTATGCAGTGGATGTTGTGTGTTTGCGTTAATTCTGAGGTAGGCGCGTGCCCTGCAAACTTGTACTCTCTGTGAACATTAATGAACATTAACTTCGCAAAAGCGCACAACAATAATTCAAATTATTTCAATAAAGTAATCACATCCTCATAATAATTTCTGCAATTCTAAAGCAACTCAGTATTAATGTTTTATAAAAAAGCCATACAATGGTAATTAATACATGCACATTAAGTAAAAAGAACACGCTTATTCACTACTTTAGTATTTGCATTTAGAATGTGCTGCAATGTTGCATAAATGCAATAGGCATGAAAAGCAATCCAGTGTTAGAAACTTGATCATGCCAGTGTAAATATAATGCAATGTAGAAGAAAGTACACAGCTATGCAAACAACAAAGCTGTAAATTGAAAAGCACTGCAAGAATGGACACAGACACATACATTCATATGAGCTGTAGCAGCATAATGGTATCGTGGATGCTGCTGCTGGTGCTGCTGGTGCTGCTGCTTCTTCTTCCTCTTCTTCTTCTTCTTCTTTTTCTTCTTCTTCTTCTTCTTCTTCTTCTTCTTCTTCTTCTTCTTCTTCTTCTTCTTCTTCTTCTTCTTCTTCTTCTGCTTCTTCTTTTAACCTCCAAAAGAGCATGAGCCTAAATGTTTCATGCCAAGCCCTTCATTGAAACCTTGTTCATTATTGGTTGGATTTTCTGAAGGTTTTCTATTGGATGAGGTAGTACAACCTTCCTTAATCACCTTTAATGTCCTGGTTTGGTCGGTTATAGTGTTACTCTTCTTTGCTTCCCTCATACCAAAGGTAACACACAGATGACTGGCCAGTGCACTGACTTACAGATGCAGTGGTCTGCGGTTCATTCTATAGTAGTGGTAGAATGTTATGTTAGATTTTTCTGAAGCAGAAGTTGGTAGCCAAACCTTGTGGAATTTAACATTTCATGCACCTATTGCAGTAACTGCAGTGAAATCACATTCAACTCCCCACACACCCATCCATCCATCGACCCACCAATATAGACACAATGCATAAGCTGAAATGATATATTCCATGCAGGTGGTATATGAATGCCATTTCTTTTAAATATGATCACCTAAACTCATGTAATACACATCAAACACAAACATTAATGATACATGAATACATTAAAGCATGTGTAGGTGTAATACAGGTGTGTCATAAAGCCTTACGTTTGTGTGCAGTCACTAAATGCTTATGATATAAATACACTTCTATATAAGTGACAGATGTACAATGTGTAAACAAATGCAAATTCATTATCTGAAATAATAACAGGATATTACCTGTTAAATTAGAAAAAAAATGAGTGATTTAATATGCAAAATAACATATAATTAGAAATATGCATCTGAGTAATACCTAGCATTCTATAAAAAAAAAAGAGACACATTATAATGTGTCTTGACGTGTAGCTATGAACAGGAGTAAAAAGGAACTATCTGTGTACAGTTACAAGAGTAATCAAAAAATGGATACAAATGAGAAGTTTTCATAATGTTCTTGCTCATAAATAGCATTGCTGGATGACAATTTACATTTATTTTGCAATGCGGTACAAATGAACAAGTTACACATAACATTTAGTGATTGAATTTAAAGCAGTTAATTTTCAGAAAATGATGCCCGAACAACACACTTTTATGTGCTAATGATGGCAAGTAACTTTATAAACATGTCTGCTGATGCTAAATGAGGGCTAATCTGTTCATTCAGTGCATTAAAGAACTATTTCATGTAAGGTACAAAGAAAAGAAGTGCTGTGGCTTGGACACTTGCCTGCAGTCTTTGTGTGTGTGGCTAGTATGCCTGTCTGCCTTTTGTTCGCCTGGAGATCACATATTGGAATCTCCACCGAGGTGAGGAATTTTTAAAATATTGACTTAGGCTTTTAGAACTTATTTTCTCAATGTGATCAACATCCATTGATATGGATGGTCATCCTGATTTGTGACAGTCTGCTATGGAGGTCCCTCAAGATTTCAAATGCTGGTACTACTTGTGAAACTCTTAATTAATTAAAGTTGTCTTTACAGGCCTTTTGCAACATTTTACAAGTTTAAGTAAAAGTATTACCTAATTTGAAACAGCTTCACGCAGCTTGGTGGCTTTTCAAAATCCTTTATTGACGAACATTTGAAAAAATTGCCACATTCATTATACATGCCTTCACTTTATTGGAAGTGCATCAATGACTAACCACTAGGCTATGATCCCACTACTATTAGAATAATGGTAAAGGTTGCTGGTACAAATATGCGTACTAGCTAGCTCACGGACTCTCTTACTTGCAACACTGCTTTAAACGTCCAGACTCTTTTGGTACTACCCATGTATATGTATTTATAGGGAGTCTCAATGGTGAAGTGGTCAAGACATCTGCGTCACGCTCTGAAGGTTGTGGGTTCAATTCAGAGCTACGTCTTCCGGTTCATGAGTGTATTTTCATCAGAGACTCCTGGTGGTCATTGCTGGAGCTACAGAGTTGGTGCTTTGTGTGACGCTTTCAGGAGGCCACCCTGCGAAGAGAGACCGAGCCATATGAGATAAAACCTGGTGCAATGAAGTTGATCCTCTCGACTGCTAAGACTTTTTGTTTAATGTATTTATACAGAAATGAAATGAGCATGCTCAAGAGGATAGAGATGGGTGGATCCGAAGAGAGTGGTTGCTGTCTCTGGGGTGGTCTCTGATGGCAAAGATTAGTTTCAGCTTCATGCCAGGGCATGCAGGAGTGCAAGGAAATGAGAGGGCTGACGAGCTCGCAGGTAAGGCTACTGTAGAGGGTGGACGCGCCATGGACCACGCTGACATTCTGAATGCTCTACGAGAAGTAAGACTTTTGCGAGAACCAAGTGATGACGATGAATCTACAACCATGGCCAGACTACGAAAACAGCAAATTAAAAGAGGTGTGGCCAAACAAGAACACTACGCAGGAATCCAAAGAAGACTGATAAACCAACACAGAACTGGTGTCGTTAGCTGCTATAAGCTGCAGGATTTGCTGAGGAGGGGATCCAAGCACTTATGGACTGAATGGTTCGATGTGCAATGAGGATGATCTGTCGATTAACTAACTAACTAACTATACAGAAATGAATAAACATGTGTATTACAATTGTTAAAACAAAAACAAGCATGCAAGTATTTAAATACAGAACACACATGTATATATTCACATAGACCAGAGTATTCACATTAATGTCTACATGGAAATGAAAGTGAAAACATGCATAAATAATGCTGGCTATATTCCTAAATGCATGCCAGTTTAATATCAAAACCTAGTTATCTAGACTGCCACAATACGTAATGAGTATGAAGTGTAACATATGTCTATGGTCACATGCATATGATTATGCGTGCATTTTTGTCTTTTGTGTGCATGCAGGTATTTGTGCACATGTATATATGATGTGTGTATCTATTGTACTATTTAACTATGTATATATCATACATCAATTGCAATGACTAAAACATTGCTCCAAATTAACCAAACTGCACTAAGAGTGGCTCTAATAGTTGAGACTCAACATTTCCATATAAAGTAAAATATACAGCCAGTATTTCATTCTAGCACTTCTGCAAGTCACTTCTGGTAATCTGTGTGTTAACATGTGGTATTTTCAGTTATAAGATGATCTGAAGCAGTGAACTTAAAATTACTATTACCAATCATGTCTTAATGTAGTCCTAAAAATAAGCTTATAGTAAGGCAGTTTGTGAGTGTGTGACTTGTATGCCTGCCTGCCATTTTGTTGGTCAAATGTATAAATCACCAATGATCAAGATTTTTTTTTTAAATGGACCTGTACTCCCAGCCTTGAATGAGTACTTCTGGGAAATAAATATGGCTGTCACAATATTGACCATATCACCAGCTGAGTGCTGATTTGTCTCAAGGCATGAAAAAGGTCATTTCTTTTAATGCCAAGAGTTCAGTTTGGCCAAATAACTAGGCTACCAACTGATAGTATACCATACCAGGCAATGATGTTCAAACCAAATGGAACAAGAAGAAGAGGCTGACCATGTAAATGATGTACAGAGGCAATAACAAAGTCCATGGGAATCTCAATATATGAAGCCTATAAACAGGCACTCTCATAAATTTATGCTTCACCTTGATACAACAAGGTACAAAAGGAACAAGATGGGATGAGATGAGTTCAGTATATGAAAGGGTATGATGGGATGGCAATGTTGGGCAAATTGGGATCTGAATGATGGTTTGAGAATACCTGCATTTGTCAAGAACATAATACTGCAGTTGCCAGCCATGGTAGCACAGTAGCTAGCATTATTGCCTTATTACCCGATGGTCATGCATTCAAATCCCCTATGAGGCAATGGTATTATTTCATCAACCTGGGTTCCTAGGCGACTCTGCCTAAAAGGGTACCGGGTAAAGACAGCCGACATGATATAAACCACGTCACTCATCCAGCGCTGGTGTTTCTAAAAAGATCGGGCTAGCACCATATACTAACTGCACCATTAGGTATGGTTACTTACTTTAGTTAATGATACTGAAACTTTGTGTGAATACTGCTTGCTTCCGGGGAACATTAATGTTGTTATTACATGTCTGGTGAAAGCATAAATGCAGGACAAGTGGCTTTCCATTGTTGATAATATTAAACCAGTCGCCGCTGAACGTGTTGCATGGAGGGCAAATATCAGAAATGGAATAAAGTCAAAGGAGAAAATTATTGCAGAAAAGTCACACACCAAGCGTTTGAGACGTAAGATGGTGCATGATGGTGGAAATGACCACGTGTTCACATGCACCCACTGTGAACGGACATTTACAGCGCAAATTGGCCTTATCAGTCACACTCGCTACCGCCATAGTTAAAAGTTATTATGCCTTTTTAGAGCACAAACTATCGTCTGTCAAGACGGCAAGGTGCCAATGTAATATTAAACCTACAGAGCAAGTGTTTGTCTTGTGGTTGTTTTGTGCTTTGCAGAAGTCATTAGTCACTAAAATTTGAGTAAAATAATTATAAATAATATGTTTTGGTGGCTGTTGTTAAATTGCTTATTTAGCTCAAGCAGCAAGGCATGCAGTGCAGTATACAAGGTGTATGGAAAAATTACTAATTATAATTACATTGCAGCATGCATTCTTATGAAGATACACAGAATAATAATAATAATAATAATGTGAGGCAGATTAACACTTAAAGGATGCAAGGTAATTTGATATTTGGTGCAGGACTATTCTCTCCCTTTCTCCCTTTAAGATCCCAAATATAGTAACAGTTTAAGTGTCTGTCCTTCCTGTGTTTAATAAAAAAACTATACTGATTCTGTAAAACTATACTGATTTTGTACATCCCACAGCAAGTACAGAGTTTGCAACAAAGAATGTTAACATTTGCATTTAATTACTGTGTTATGCAGAAACAAAAACAATGAGTAAACTTTATGAGAGTAAAATGTAACCTTTTGAAAAATTAGCTGTATAGATGAATAGATTGAATATTCTGGAAGGAGCACAAAACATCTAATGACAGTGGAAATGTGGTTTCTGAGTTAAATGCAAAGAATACCATGAATTGATAGAAAAACCAATGAGCAAGTTCTACAAGAAGCAAATGAAAAGTTGAAAACCATCAACTGATTAGAGAAATTAGATGTAGACAGTGCAGATATTTTGAACACTGTTATGAGAAAACATAAACTGAAGAATTTCATGACAGCTGGCAAGACAGAAGAAAATAACAAGAGGAAGGCAGAGAGGTAAATATCTAAATGGCTTGCCACACGGCATAACTGAGACAAAAGTAGAGAGCTGATCCATGACTCTGGTGATCATGTATTTAGTGAAACATGACTACCCACACTTAGTGGCTTGACACATGACGATGATGATTACAAAAAAAACTGGGATCTAAGGAAACATAACTGGATGAGACCAAGGTCAGACAATCAAAGTACTCTGGTCATATAAAGAGACACAGCTCCTTAGTAAAGGATGTGCTGCTGGAGAGCAAGAGTGCAAGAGGAAGATAGTGTCACATGTCAGGGGACAATATCAAGAGATGGAGAGAAAGAAGCTTGCATGAGTGTACTATGAAGAGAGTTAGGGTGGTCAAACAAATCAAATGATAAACTGTGAATCTGCAACTCTGATCAGACTAAAAGGGGATAATGTGAAAAGGAGTGAAACCAGATATTAGCACTATGCCGAGAAACAACGAAGAATTGTTATCCAGTACAGGACTGGTGTTGTCGACTACTATATGCTGAGAGAGATACTGAAGAGGGAATCCGAGCACTTATGGATTGAATGGGCGAATCTTCTTCTTCTTCTTTAGCTTTCCGAGCCATTGAGGTTCTTTGCTGCAAATACAATCCGTCTCCATTCGTCTCTCTGGTGGACCTTCTCTTGCCAGTCGTTGATTCCAAGTGCTTGTAGGTCTGTACATGTATTATCTCTCCACCATCTTCTTGGTCTACCTCGGGGTCTACGGTAATTTATTTCCTGAATGTAAGCGAGTGGAATGGGCGAATGTGCAATAAAAATAATCTGATGAGTGATTGACTGACTATAAAGATTCAAAAAATATTTTCCCATAGTGAATTTGAATAACAAAGACACTAACAATAGATTCCACAATTTATTGCCTGGCATATTTCGCTGCATCTCGTCAGATACATAAAATATGTTGCCAGCCTCTGCATAAAATATGTAGCTGACGAGATGCAGCAAGATATGCCAAGCGATAAATCATGCAATCTATTGTTTGTGTCTTTGTTATTCAAATTAACTATGAAGACATAGGACAGTGAGTGTTGAAGACTCATTACAACTAACTCTCACTGTAGAATAAGAAAGATCTTGACTGCAGCGAGATATGAAAATAAAAGTGAATTATTTACTGCAGGATCTTGTCATACCTTCAGTGTGGAGATGGCGCTTAATGATCATACTGGTTAAGAAGGAAATATTTTTTTAAAACGTTATGACAAAGAAAGATGGAAACAAAATTGGTGATAACTACTCACCTTCCACTAGAACTGAAGGGCCAATTTACCTTCTAGAGGAACAATAAGATAAAACACTGGGCTTTTTATTGGAGCTAATTAAAGAAAATACTGGTTTTTATTGTAACTATAAGACCAAAATACAGACCTTCTATTGTAACATTAGGATCAAAATACCAACCTTATATTATAACTATAGGAACAAAATACTGCCTTTATATTGCAATTACAGGACCAAAATACTAGCCTTCTTATTGCAAATATAGGACCAAAGTACTTGTCTTACATTGTAATGATAGGACCAAAATAGTAACCTTTACTGGAACCACAGGATAAAAATACTAGCTTATTGGAACTACCAAAATACTATCCCTTCTATTGAACTATAGGACCAAAATACTACCCAATAACTGGAACTATAGGATCAAAGTACCATTCCCTCTATTGAAACTATAGGACTAAAATACTGGCCTCCCATCCTTTAAGTGCTAATGTTTACTGGCAAAGATCCAATAATATTTGTCTTTACTTTCTGGCTGGTCAAAATCCTCAGCTGGTTCTGCTACAGATTCAAATCTGAACCCAGGAGGAGTCACAACTGAGCTCTCAGAAACAGGTGGTGGTGAAGTGATGAGATGATGTTTGGAGGTATACAACTCTGGAATAACAGTGGAACTCTCACAGGAAATGGCTGTTATTTCTGCAAATGCTGGAGTCTGGCATGTAGCTTCTGACTGTTCCCAGAATTGGGAAGTGGTCTGGGATTGTGTTCCTACAGCTTCTTTGAACAGTTGTTGATTTATAAATATTCAAGTAACAAATGTAATGAAAATTATATTTGTATCACAGTATACTTAAAAATTTGTTGACAGTAAATGGAAAATATGATGTGACAATTAATCCATCCATCTTTCCATCCACTGAAGCTTCTATCCGTCTGTCTGTCTGTCCTTCTGCCTGCCTGCCTGCCTGCCTGCTTGCCTGCATGTCTGTCTGTCTGTCTGTCTGCCTGTTCCTATAATAAACATTCCCATAACTATGTTATGTTACATGTACATTAGCTACATATAACTGCCATGTTAAAATTAGTTTAGTGAGTCATGTATTTTGCACACTTTCCATGCATTTTAAAGCATATGACTTCCGTTGTTATCGTTGTTGTCTAATATTAGCTTCATAAGTGATGTATGAATGAAATAATGAATGAGAACAGAGAGATAAGAAGGGCAGAATATCAGATGGGCCTGCGTGCCATATTCTTAATCTTTTGAAGAAAAAAAATGTTTATTCATTCGATTAGCACTGCCTGCCTGCCTGCCTGTCTGTGTCTGTCTGCCTGCCTGCCTGCCTGCCTGCCTGTCTGTCTGTTTGTAATGTTTCTTACAATAATAGAAAATTTAATAGAATTATGAGAACTGCATGCAAATGAACATCAACAAGACACATTTTATGTCAATAACAGCCAGAGAGTTAAGTCACTGACAGGCCATGCTATGGATACTGTCAATCTAGTACGTGAGCCCATGAATATCAATCGTGGACAAGAATGAACACAACTCCGCTAACATGTTTTCTCCTTTTGCTCTTTATCGCCAATTGGGGTACACACATTCAACCAACTCACTCTAAGCTGGCCTATCCTTAGCTATTATATGTAGTTTCATCCAGGACCCCTCCAAATTAATCATTTCTGTCTCTACTTCTCGCCTCCGTGTGCATTTTAGGTCTTTATTTCTTTTGCCCTCTGAATTCCAGACAAAGGTCTTTCTAGTTATACTATTCTCAGTTTTTCTCAATGTATGCTCTATCCAACGCCAGTGTCTTTTCTTCACCTCTTGGTTTACTGGTATGTTTTTTAATTCTCTCCAAGAGCTTTCAATTGGTGATTCTGCAATACCACATACCATTTTAGTCCTTTTAATTTGCGGCAGTTATCATTTAATGAATGTTTGTAGTTTATTTATAATCTTTTTAGTCAATTAGGCCCCCCACCTTTTGAGTTATTTTTTCTGTCCTTATAAAAACCTACAAGAGATGTGAAGAGTGGAATTACGAAGCACAAGATGCAGAGGTCTACGCCCTCCTTAATGACAACTATGATGAAGAGGATGCAGCTATATACTTGGACGAGTCAATTCTTTGGCTTCAAAGGTGTGCATGGGCCTTCTCAGCATGATCATATGGCAGAATTTTTAAGGAAAGCAACAATGCTTTCACTACAGCCACAAGCAGTTAGTCCCGGTTCCAAATGCATGGCAAAGGTCACACCATAGTGCCCCGTTCCTGTGTCAGTTAATGTCACACTAAATGCTCCTCACAGACCCTTGAGAAAAGTTGAACAGACAGTAGTCCTGACAAACCAACAGCCCACACAGGCATGCAAGCATAAGGCCACTGCTAGAATGCCAACACAACAGTCCGCCACAAGCAGAAAGACAATGGAAGTGTTGGCAGTAACAATGGCATTTTGTTGGTTTGAGTCACAGAACCACACACCTGCTTGCATAGTATGTCATTCGTTGAGCATTGTTTTTTACATAGTATGCAAACATGGTATTATTATATATAATTTGCACTGTTTATACATAATGCTTACATTATTGTGCTTGCTGCTAAATGGATTTAATGTGGATGATGTGAAATATATAATCTATATGTAAAAGATGAATAGCAGGAAGGGTAGAATATATGATGAGACTGCACGTCTAATTCTATCACCATCTGCCTCCATCAAGTGCTGACTAGTCTACATTTTTTATTATGGGAAAAACACAATACAACCAAATACTGTCTCTGATACCCATAATCTTCCCCGTCACCATAATATTCTGCAGATGCTTTGTCTTTGTTATCTTTAAACTTACATGTAGCCACAGTGTTCTGCAGATAACCCTAATACCTTTAATCTTTGCTTTTGCTACAATGTTCTGCAGATACTCTGTCTCCAAACCTCTTAGTCCCTTCTACCACAATGCTCTACTAAGATTAAGAGAATTAGAGACAGAGCATTGTGGTATCAGGGAAGATTAAGAGTATTAAAGACAGAGCATTGTAGTAACAGGATTAGTAATGCCCTTTATCTGACCTATTATGACATTGTTCTGTCAGTTCTGTCTCTAATACTCTTAATCTCCCCAGTTATCACATTGATCTACCAATTCTGTCTCCAAATGAGCTGACCTGGAACCCAGCTAAATTAAAAAAAAAAAAAACCCACGTCGGTTGAAATTGGAACACATGGCATCTATATCTTACTAAGACAGTGAACCAGGAATTATAAAACCTAAATTCACAGTGAAAGAAGCAAAATTATTAGGATCATATTATTCACGACCAAATTAAAAGAATTAAGTCTATATATTGAATTAACTAACGGGGCACTTCAAATGAAAACCTAAAACATTTGATATAAATTACAATAACCATGCCACTGTCTTGTAACCTGCCAATATTGTTGTTAAGGATGTCAAGAGTGTGAAGCACTTGACATCCTTGTGCAGATGAACACAGTGACGTCATAAGGACAGTTTAAAGATGGCCACCCCACTTTTGACATGCACCAAAGAGGAGCAGTGTTCTGTTTTCCGTTTTTTGATAAGTGAAGGGGTGAAACCTATAGAAATTCATTGGTGAATGAAGGTCTAATATGGTGAAGCATGCCTGTCAGTCCAGCAAGTGTAAGGGTGGAGTAGGAAGTTTTAAAACTGCGTGACTTCTGTGACAGACTGTTCATGACCGGGTCAGGCACAATGAGCAGTGACCCCAGAGAATTTTTTCTATAGGAATCCAAGCAGTTTATCGCCATTGGGGGTCTTGCATTGAATGCAGTGGTGACTACATCAGAAACTGATATATTTGTTCTTTAAATTTTTTTTCAGAATATATTCACCAAAAAACAACATTTAAGGATTTAATTTGAAGCCCACTCGTAAGTAAATAATAAGGCCTACATTTTGATGAACAAAGCGAATAATTAGTCCAGCGTTACTACTTTAGTTAGTTGCATATCCTTTGCAGGACGTCGCAGTCAACACCAACATTTTATGCTGTTGTGATCTCATGGCAAGTGTACGTTCAGTAGTTTGCCATTAATTTCTGAACGACCGGCACCCATACCATTTAGTCAAAAACCAACACAAGGTGGTCTGCTGCCAAATCACTTACAGCTGTGTTTCAAACACGGGTATGTGGGATTATGAACTCCTTCGCCACAGAGCCAACGTTACTACTTAAACATAATGAAAAAATTTGTTCTATCCCTTGAATAAAGGTAAAAATTTGACCAAACCCATAAAAGCAAAAAGTACTTGTTGTTTCATACTAATTCTCTTCATACTAATACTCTTCGCTGGCTTCTGGGGATGGGGACGGAGTGCTTATGGGAATACCCTGAATGCTGTGATGTCGGTTCCTAAATCAATTAATCAATCAGTCAATCATACTAATTGAAAACATCTGTATATATATTAATAATGAAAACATTATATTCTAAAATAGTTAAACACTACTAAATAATAAGATGAAACAAATAATTGCCATACATAAAGCAGCAGTCCAGTCAGCTAAATTAAAATTATTATTCTTTAAAAATATATCAAACGAATATTACCTGCATAAAGATTTAGCATTGCTTTATCTAAGAAGTCTGTGTTTTCTGTTTGCTGAAATTAAAAAAGGAATGATTAACAAACTTGGTTTTGAATCTTGCTATTGACCCCTTAAACTAGAAGAAGGTTTTACATTTCACCAATATAATCTCATGGCAGATATGGGAAGTCACTTAAGATGATTAATCATCCCTGGCGCTTAATCAATTTAAAAAAAAACCCAAAAAAACTGTATATATCTAGAACTGGAAACAAGTGTTTTAGAATGTTAAATCTTAGTGAAACTGTGTTTAGAATGTTAAATCCTAGTGAAATAGTGTTTTGGAATGTTAAATCCTAGTGAAATTGTGTTTTAGAATGTTAAATCCTAGTGAAATAGTGTTTTATAATGTTAAATCTTAGTGAAATAGCGATTTAGAATGTTAAATCCTAGTGAAGTAGTGTTTTAGATTGTTAAATCCTAGTGAAATTGTGTTTTAGAATGTTAAATCCTAATGAAACAATACTGACACAATGTGGCATGTTTCCATATTTGTCCAAGTATTAAACTAACAAACAAAACTAGACTTATTGATACATTTTAGACAGATTCACCTATAAGTGGGAGCCTTGAAAGCACAGAGGCTAGCATGCTTACCTGCAGACCAGAGGTTATCGGTTCAAATTCACACAGAAGTGGATTTTAAAATTTGACCTGGGATTCCAGGTTGATCCAGCCTAAAACGTTTTTTTTTTTTTTGTATATACTTTTGAATGAATTGGAGAACTTGGTGACAACTGGCAAGATCGAATTGAAGAGACCAAGGGAAAGACCGAGAAGTAAATACCTGGATGGCTTGGCCACGTGGCACGGTCAAGACAGGAACACAGAGCTGATCCACGACTCTGGTGATTGAGTGAGATGGCAAAACATGACCGCCCATTCTTATCGGCATGGCACATGATGGATGAATATCCTTTTTACAGAACATCGCAGTCAACACCAGCATTTCTGTGATTTCTTGGCAAGTTTACATTCAGTAGTTCACCTTTGCTTTCTGAATGAATGGCACTGATACCAATGTGAAACCAACACAATGTGGTCTGCTGCCAAATCGCGCGCATCTATGTTTCGAACGCGGGTATACAGGATTACGAACCACGTCCATAAGCCCTCCGTCACGGAGACCGGCAGCCTAAAATTTGTACCAGGAAATGTCCTTGGAAGAGAAAGCGGCCAGCACGATAATTGACATCATCTGTAGAGTGCGGACTGGACTCAAAACTTTGAGGCCAGCACCGTATGTCTACAGGCATGTAATAGGCTCCTATACTTCTCCTTTCACCCTCTATTCCCCACCCCCCCCCCCCCCCCCCCCCCCCCAACTGGAGTATGTTTATTTTTTTTATTTGCGCTCGCTCACTTGAACTCAACCGTAGTCCATACACACTACTTCTAGTATTGCTGGACTGAATTTTGCACGTGGATTGGCTTTCCTTATTAACAGTGTCCCTTGACATCAGGCGAACCCACTTCGACTTCAGATGTACTTGTAATTTACATCCCCAAGTCAAGGACAATAGGTCAACAATTTAATCCAGCTGTCCTGGTGTAGGGGTTGAACCCCTTACCTCGGCATCAGCACACTGGATGTTTAAGAACACGCGTTCTTATCCATTCAGCCATGCTGACCTACTCCCCCATTGGAGTATAGGACCCTCAACCAACTCTCTCCAAGCCCTTCTATCCTCAGCTATCCCATAATGCAGCTCCATCCATGCCTTCACCATATTATTTAATTTCTGTCTCTACCTTCTCCTCTCCATGTGATTTTAGGTCTTCCTTTATTTACTGTGCTCTGTGGATTCTAGACAAAGGAGTTTCTAAAGCAAAGAATTGTAAAACACTTTAACCTGCCATATGTGAGAGGTGATGAAGAAAGGTTGGGCATGAGGGATGGTTTCTCCATTCCTAAGAAAACTAGCTGCAAACCTTAACAAGTCCTTTAGCTATTTATTTATAAAGTGCTTATTTACTTATTCTGAACAAAGATATGGTTTTAATATTATTATTCATCAGCTTAGTTTTCTTGATTTGAGTAGTATTTGAGTTCCAGCTGATTGTTTTAGTGACATTCCTTCAGAGCGGGTCTTACATATATGCAAAAATTGAAGAAAGATTATGTCCAGTCATCATTTTTAAAAATATCTTGTATGTCTACAAGTACTAGGATATTTTCTAGGAAGTAAAGGCAGCTTGTATGATATTGATCACATGACCCACTGAGTGCTGATTGGCCAACACATATTGAGCTAGCACCTTATGTTCAACACACTTCCTAGCATGACAAGGGATCCTTTACATATTTACAATAGCGGCCATTTGTAATGTGCAGCACTACTGCAGTGTCTGTGGCTTAGGAAATAGTCAACGCAGTTTGACTATCTTGACATACCAGGTTCAAAGTCACCTGCAGTTATTTGGAAGTAAAATGCTTTGTGTTAAGCACTGGCAAACTACTGAACCTAAAATTGCCTAGGAAGTCACAATTTTTATTCAGCTGACAATAAAAAATGTGAAGTTTTTAAACCATATCTGATAACAAGTTCTTCTGAAATATTTTTTAAATTAATAGTGCTTTCTAAATATTTGCCAAAGGTGAGAAAATATAAAAGTAACTAGACTAGAATTACTAGCTGAAATGAATTAAGTCCACATTATTATGGGCTTAAGAAACTTTGTGAAAATAAAGTGCATGTGTTTGTTCCTTTGGAAGAATGAGAAAGCACTTTTTAAAATAACGCGAAAAAGCTTGAATTGTTAGACAAAGTGGGATTTCTTCATTTTAGCTAGTATATCTAGTCTAGTTACTTATCTAATTTCTCACTTTTAACTAGTTACATTATGTTTTACATTTCGGCATTGGTAAAATACGAGGGTAAGTTAATAAGTAAGTCACAAATGGCTGTAGAAAAATAACTAAAGATGATAACAACGTGAAAGCAGTTTATTTTTATAGATACACTGTCCCTTTATTTCTCAACATAATTTCCACCAACATTGATGCACTTATCCCATCGTTTTATCAGTCCCCCCAAACCGGCTGCATAGAACTGCGTGCTGTGATTTCACTGACCTACCATCCCACAGAACTGTGTGACTTACTTATTGACTCACCATTGTAACGTTTCCTACTCAGCTATGCACCGCTTTACGGGACAAACATTTGTCAGCATAAATAGGAAACGCACTTTGGTGGGAGACATTTCGCGAATGACGATGAAGTTGAATGTGAAGTGAAAACGTGGTTTAGAAAACAGCCGGTGTATCTATAAAAATTAACTGGTTTCAAGGTTATCATCTGTAGCTATTTTTCTACAGCCTTTCTTGACTTACTTATTAACTTATCCTCGAATATTCTTTACAAGCTGTAATCTAGCATCAATAAGACAAACTGGCAAATAAATCATACTTACATCTCTACACATCAATTCAGTCTTTGCGGCTGATGATAGTGTTGAAACACCACCCATATGAACTGCAGAGCCAGTTAAAGTTTCTGAGGCACCACTTGCATCTTTACTCACTAAACTTGCATTATGACATGCTAAATCAGTCTTGCTTTCCTGTATGGTGTTATAATCACGCAAGTCTGGAACAGATTCTATAGGTTTTCTATCGGCTTTCAATGACCTTGATCGTGACAAGGAAGGTCTAGAATAAGTATGGACATTTTCAGATAAGGGCACGCAAGGCAGTGCTGGAACTGACAACAACTGAGCAAAAGATTCTTCATCTTCCACTGTGGCTTTTTCCAGTTTAGAGGCCAGGCTGTTGATGCTCTCGAATTCTTCATCTGCTCTGATGGATACCCCATTTTCATCCTGATTAAGACAAAGATCATCCTTTCCAGCCAAGGAAACATTTGTAGGGATGTCTGATTCCATTTCTGTCAACTTGAGAAGATATAGAAACAAAGATTGTGCATTACGTGCCATGCTGAACAAAGAGGCATTACCTAATTAAGTGCCATGAGATGATTAATCATTGTAAACTATTACCCGTATCTGGACTTACATATCACCAAAATGCCATTGCATTATAATACAACATGTCTGCTACTTTAACAACTTTTAAGTCATTACTGTGACACACGCCTACTTCCCATTTTCTGTCTTTCATTTTTCTTTGATCTAAACCTACTATTTGCTTGGCACTGAATCAGTTAATGAAGGACTGTTTCATTTGCTAAGTGCTAATCAAGTTTAGTCAACAAGATGAATGTCTGACTGAACAGGTTTGAAAACAACACAAATGAAACATGTTTCAGCTAAGCATACAAACATATTTAAAGTATGTATTTATACAGCCAAATTTGACATACACTAACAGCTAAGCATACAAACATATTTTAAGTATGTATATTTATACAGTCGAATTTGACATACACGAACAATGTCGGCCCAAGGAATCCCTCTAGGGACCTGAATCTGTTGATGATGGCAGCTCTGCAACAGTCCCTACAGAGATAGTACTTTTGGTACTGGGTCGGTAGAAAAGTTTCTACACCAATCTCACTGACAGATGCAAGCCATTTTCTGAGCTCAGATGACCTATCAGTATGAGTTGAAGAATAAATATCATTTCATTTCGACACATACTCCGCCCTCTTCTACAGTAGCCAACAAAGAGTTCCCACACATACTTTGTTCCCTTCTACAGTAGCCAACAAAGAGTTCCCACACATACTCTGTCTCCTTCTACCATGGCCAATGAAGAGTTCCCACACATGCTCTGTCCCCTTCTGCAGTTGCCAATGAAGAGTCCCCATGCTGATGTTTAACATGTTTGTACTTTCCCCCACAAGCTGAATATTCTCAAGACCTCTGCTCACTCCACACCAATCAGCCTCTTCCGGTATAAATCATCAATATGTTTTGCAGCATTTTCCACTTAGTCCCAGACCACCTTCACCATGACACCCTTGTTACAAAGTAGCCTCCCACTCAGAGGAGTGGCAACAGTCAGCCTATCAGCCGGTTCATTTCCTCACACATTTGCATGCCCTATGCAGAAAATCCATTATATGCTCATAATATTTGTCATGTCGATGATCCAAGCCTCTCCACATGGAACACACCAGTTTCTATTTTATATAGCTTGCGGGGCTGTACTACTCTTTATCCAACGTACAACCCTTGTTACAGCCTCCACCTCCATTCTGACATCATGATAACATAAACCAGACCCTCCTTATTTACATAGTTTGCTCTGTGTGTTATAAACACAACATGCTGGGCTGTACTACCATTTATACATCATAACGTCGTTACAACTCCATTCTCATTCCTGACAACATGATATCATAAACCATACCCTCTTTATTTACAAGCATCCCTTAACCTTTGCAATGAAATCTCACCCACTCAATTTACCTCTTGTCACAGACCAATACTGCTTGAGCGTGAGTTGTCACTTATGCACAGGCACCTCTTTTTCATCCACTGTCTACTTTTGGCACCCTTGATCCAATATGAGTATCATTCTATGTATCATTCTGTGTTGGATGGCACCCACGGCCCATTTCTTTCCTCAGAGGATCCATCATCCTCATCATTATATACCCCACAAACTGGTGTAGGCTGTCATGTCTCAAGACTGAGATCTGTGAAGAGACATGAATACCTATGCCAGTGGCAGGGAACATGATGATAATGATGATAAAGAGAGAAGAGATCTCATGACAAAGCACATCCTGTTCTTACTCCTTGCTTTATCTATTCATTTGGTTTGAGGAGGACCCACATATTCATAATAATGCTATTGGGCTGCCAAGAGCAGACAACTTCAGCAGAACTGGAAACAAAACGTGAAAGAAATGATCTGGAGAACTTGGTGACAACTGGTAAGATCAAGGGGAACAGACCAAGGGGAAGACCTAAAAGCAAGTACCTGGATGGCTTGGCCTTGTGGCATGGTCGAGACAGAAACACGGAGCTGATCCATGACTCTGGTGATCGAGTGAGATGGCAGAACATGACCACCCACGCTTACCGGCATGGCACATGATGGATGATGGATGGATGGAAACAAAACAATAAAATCAGAAACAATGCATACTTTCACTGTATGTGGTAAGAGATAAAAGGTGCTAATTACCTCAAGAGTGTGCATTTGTGTTGGAGTTTCGCTGATATAATTTCTTTTTTCTATCTTCTCAGACTTTTTAATTTTTGTAGTTTTCCTTTGAGATGTTGACATCATTTTCTTCTTGACTGTCTTCTCTCTGCTTCCAGACATCTTCTGTGAAAATATTCAAAGAAAAAATGGTGATGTGAGTTTATTGGAAAGTGTTTAGTTAAGTTTAACAAATAAAATGTTTTACAGAACCATACATTTAAAACAAGCATTGGAGATCCTTGCCAGATGAGGCAGTCATAAATCATTCATTCACGTCATGCATTGGCTTTGAAATGTGACTCTGCATGATTTCTTAGGAAAATATGATGGTTTTCTCTTACCTTCCACATTCACACAGGGGTTTTTTACTTCAGCATTTGACAGTCATTTCTGATAGTCAGAACAAGCAAGTGCCCTGCCCTGTTCAGCTTCAGAATTGTCCACTTATCCCAGTGGATACTTTGTCTCAAATGCTTTGTTTTGCAAATAAAAAAAAAAAATAAAACATCCCCCAAAATAAGCCCTAGTGCATTTTTTAAGCTAAAATTAATATAAGACCTGGTCTTATTTTCGGGGAAACATGGTAATTACAATTAAGGAACAACCAACCTCATTAGCTCTGGACTTTGAATCCAACACTCTCTGAGCCTGCAATGACTCTGAAATAGGTCTGTGTTGTGGCAGTATTGTTGTTGTTGCCATTGTTATTTTTGTTGTGTCTTTCATAAGAGTTTTTACATCCACTTTGACATCAGTAAGGCCAAACTTTGTCCGTGGTGCGAAAAGTTCAACAGTGGCTTTCATCTCTGGTTTTCCTTATCTTTAAAGATATGATGCATACAAAGAGTGTGAAGTCAGAATAAAACAATAATACATAGCATGACATTATTACTGATCGTGTAATAATATAAATATATAGTATGTCATCACAATGGAAAGGTTAGAGGGGAAGAGAGGCAGGGGAAGACCAGATAAGAAGATGCTGGACAGTTTGACATCATGGAGTGGAGGAACGTCGGTATCAGAAACGATTGGCAGCACAAGAGACAGAAGACTGGACAGACATGATTGCCAATGCCAAATGGCATGGACTATAAGAAGAAGAAGGAGAATATGTAATTTACAATACAAAACCAATGTTAGAATTAAACAAGAAATGTATGTTGTCTAACGAAGACACAAAAAATTGACTGCATGATTTATTGCCTGGCATATTTCACTGCATCTTGTCAGGTGCATACTGCAGAAATCACACAACATTAACTACTTAGATAAATCCTTCAAACTGAAATATACATCATGCATATTCACACATTGATTTGAAATTTATTGACAGAAATATATATTACAAATTGTACTAAGGTGTAGTAATCAATATTTCAGACCCTTCACATTCGCTAAGCATAAAAATGTTTGGAAGGTGTGAAATGATTTTAATTATATTAATAATCAGAGCCAGCTCAGTGGCGAAGGGGTTATGGACGCAGTTCGTAATCCCGCATACCACGTTCAAAATACAGCTGTGTTGGTTTTTTATGAAATGGTATAGGTGTCGGTCATTCAGAAAGCAATGGCAAATTACTGAACGTAAACTTGCCCAGGAATCACGAACAGCAAAAAAGTGCTGGGGTTGACTGCTAAGTCCGTAAAGGATATGCAACTAACTAACTTAACTAACAATTATATGTATGAAAATACTATGTTACATGCATACAACAATAAATAATTGCTAGACAAGAACACCGCATATTTTTCTGAAATTAAGGACATGGTTTTGAATTGGTGTTGAAAAGTCAGAATGAGACTGACTGTGTAAATACAGATTAAGAACCTGTAACACAATACCACTACCAGCCAATAAATAAAAGTACAAATCCAGTATTCTAGTGGGTAACGAGCTTCTTTACATTGGTTGTGGTTCAATTCCCAGATCTGTTTGGTATTTACCAAGAAAGAAAGAAACATTACTGGAAGAACAGGGACAGGAGCTGACCAGCATGAAGATGGACACAGGACATTGCAGACACCTTGAGTATGATGCAGGAGAAATAGAAAGAGATTGAGAAACTTTTTTGTGGGCCATAATGAGGGCTACATTCTGCATAGGATCTGCTACATCATGACAATGGATCATTTTCAGAATTCTCTGGGAATTGCCTGGCAAGGACAGACACCAAGGAAGGAAAGTGACCACCTCAACTCACTATGATCTGACCTAGAATATGGAAAGGTCTAATATTTCACACCCCTAAACATTATTTGTTATTTTCACAATAATCTAATATGACATCTCTCTGTACCATTATCTTCTAGAGGATTACAACAGAACTCACCTTCCAATTTGGTAAAATTTGTGGTAGTGATATCTGCTTTTTTCTCATCCATAATTTGTACAGGAGAATGATCATCTTCTGATGTTTTGGGAAGTTCCTGAAATAATTTAAGTAAATCAATAAAAATAGAATATGGGATTGTTCAGCTTTACACCATGATGTGTGCAAAATTGGGAAACAGAATGACAATATCATATGTGCATCAAAGGCAAACAGAATATACTATGCACTATGGGCAAACAGAATGGCACAATGATATTTGCAACATGGACAAACAAAATGGCACTTTGGAATTTGCAGGCTGAATAAACAGAATGGCACCATGACATGTGCAACATAGACAAACGGAGATGATCAGCTCAGTCAATAAGCAGCAACATTATCATAATATCTGAAGAGGTAGTGATAATATGTTAAGTGCATTATAGGGCACTGCTTTTCTTTCATTCACAAGCTGTCAGTACTGATTCAAGTTTGAGTAGTAATATCAGGACACTGATGCAGACAGAGCTGTTAGTACTGTCTCATGTGTGTGGTAATTTCACAAAGCAGCTGCAGACACAAGCTGTCAGTACTGACTCATGTGTGTGGTAATTTCACAAAACAGCTGCAGACACAAGCTGTCAGTACTGACTCATGTGTGTGGTAATTTCACAAAACAGCTGCAGACACAAGCTGTCAGTACTGACTCATGTGTGTGGTAATTTCACAAAACAGCTGCAGACACAAACTGTCAGTACTGACTCATGTGTGTGGTAATTTCACAAAACAGCTGCAGACACAAGCTGTCAGCACTGACTCATGTGTGTGGTAATTTCACAAAACAGCTGCAGACACAAGCTACCCTTTGCAACATCACAAGTAGAATGTTGCTATCTTAAATATTGTTGTTGTTGTTTGTCGAGACTCCTGTCTTTTCCACTTTTCACATTGGGCAGTGGGGAGCATTTTATGTGATATTCACTGGCACAGGAACGGAGCATAATGGGGACGACCCGTTGCTGTGAAGTTGGAACTGGGACTAACTAACTATCTTAAATATGTAGTAAGAAGTAAAGTAAGAAGTGAAGTCACAACTGAGAATATTGTTTGGTAGCCCACCTTCCTTTACAACCTAAATTACAGTTCGTTCCTCTCACATAGTTTTTAACCTTGTAATCCATGCATTAACCATAGGTCTAGGTGGCTAAAAGTAAAGGTAGTCCTATAGCAGATACTCCAATTTAGGTGTGAAGGTTGGGTCTTCACAGTCAGTTCCCTTCATCATCACCTTTCCTTCATAGACAATATCCAGAATATTCTGAAAAATGTTTGGTACCCATTTTTATGAGGTTGGGTTCACCACAGAGTCCTGCTGGTCAGAAAAAATAATCCTGTCTCTGCTGGGAAATAAACCAAGACTCCACTTTTGTCATACAAACGCACTAACCTCTATGCCACAAGTCTTAGTAACAAAGATTCTCAAGCTGTTATACACTGGCCCCAACCTGTACCAGCACACACATATGAAGATTTACCTGTGAGATCTATCCTATACAATCCGAAGAGAAAGTGAAGAAATACATACCTTAAACTTCTCCTCAGAATCCAAAGAAATCTCAGGTGTAGTTGACCTGGAAGACACAGGTGTTGGACCAGGAGACTTTCCAAAATGTGGAAAGCAGAATTGAATATCTTTTCTCTTCTCAGAGGCTGACTGACAATATTTCTTCTCCAGATTTTTCTTGCCATTTAATTTTTCACTTCTATCATTTGGTTGGGGTCTCATTTTTCTTGAATGCTTCTGCTGAGGTTCTTAAGAAATAATATAAAAATGTTCCAACTGTGCAGTTGTAGTTACCAAAATACTGTGATGCAAAAGTATTTAAGATGAATGAAAGAGATTTTCTACTTCTTTATTGTTTGCACAGCACATGAGTATCTCTAATAAAAGCAATAGTGGAGATCAGCATGACCAAATGGATAAGAGCACTCACTCTTAAACTTTCAGTGTGTTGATGGCGAGGTAGTGGATTTAACTTTTACACTGATCAGTCCTTGACTTGGGGATGTAAATTACAAGTACCTCAAATGTCAGATTGGGTTCACGTGATGGCCAGGGACACTAGTAATAGAAAAAAGACCAGCTCACATGCAAAAATCAGTCCAGTGTGGACAACACTCATGTTAAAAGCACGCAAATAAAACAAGTTTCAGGGCCATGTCACTCTCAAGCAGTTTTTGATAGAAAGAAGATGGCTGATGCCATACTTGTGAAGGTTCTATAAACTGTTTATAAGAAAAAACAATATTGCCAGTTTAAATAAATATAATTGTATATACTTCATATGGTGGGGTAAACACTGTAGTGAAAGGATTACAAATGCAATTCGCAATCCCACATTCGAAATACGTGATTTGGCAGCAGACCGTCTTGCTTTGGTTTTCATAAAATGGTATGAATGCCGGTCGTTCAGAAAGCAATGGCAAACTATTGAACATAAACTTGCCAAGACATCACAAACAGCCAAATACTGCTGGAGTTGACTGCTACAGTCCTGTAAAGGATATGCTTCTAACTTTATATAAGTCAAGAATTATGTTTTCAATGTCATAGGTTGTGTTTAGCAGCTTGGTGACCTGGTGTAATGCTCATTCTTCTACTTCATTGATCATTTCAGTTGTGTTGTTGTCTAGAACTGGTGTCTTACATGATTTCATATCATTAAGAGCATTCTGAACTTCTATTTTCCAAAATATCAGCCCTTCATTGTTAGAGGAGATGTCAAACTGTTGCTTACATAAATCAATGTAAAGGTCTTCACTAACTCTGACCATGTATCTGATTCTTGGCCACTTCAATTTTTCCTTATTTGGTTTTCAGCAATATATTGATGTGGGTGTTCTTTTGCTAGTGAGGCCAATATTTCTTTTGTGCACTATTTTAGAATTCTTGGTGTTGTGTTGTTTTCCAGTTTTCTATAAATGTTCCTCAAATCTAGCTTCTTTGGCCTTTTAACACAGTTTTTCAATATCTCTTTGAACCTCTTCATATTTTACTTTTACTTTTCAGATGTCTTCAGTCATCAATGTCCTACTTTCTATCTTCTTTAGTTTAAAGATTGTTGTTTCTGCAGCTTGTCTGAATGTGTTTTTTAGTATTTCTCGTTGATCATTAACACTTTGAAACAGAATTGCCAGATCAGTCAGTTTGTGCTATATTTATGTTTTCTTTTATCACATTCACATTCTTCAGTGCACACAATTCTGATTTAATGTTTTTTGGTTTATATTAGACTTTCTTTGTCTTTAATTGTACACTGACTATTACTAATTTATAATCACTGTTAAGTTAGTTGCATGTCCTGTACAGGATGTTGTATCAGAGTCCTAAATCATAGAAGAAGACACAGAATGACAGCCAGTCAATAGACAGTGACTTATGATAGGTCACAAGCGACCACAGACTTTTAGCCGAGGTCAAGGACAGCTACGGTACTACGCTGGACAGACACGCCACGACTTGACTGATTCGAGTTCAGACAAGAAGCCCGTGACCAGACCCACGTGACTTGGGGGAAGAATGGACAGGGCCAGACAGAATGTGTGCGACCACAGACAGAGACGGACGGATTGAGATTAGACGGAGCTGGACGATAGAATAATAATGTTTGACGGAGAGATGTGATAGACGCGTGTGACTGTATTCTAGCCATGGGCTAACTGTGATATGCTTGCAAGACAAGAGAATGCAATGACTGGCGAGAGGCAAACGAGACGATGTAAATACATTTGTGAAGATGGACCCAGTGTTTGACGGTCTGTGGGAAGCATGACCTGACCGTAAGCGAGTGTAGTATCAGTGTGAATTGTGTAGTGAGTGAACGTGTGGTCAGATGGCTATTTAACACATTGTAGATATTAAAATGTGCCGAGGAATCATTTCCCGCTAGTCTCCAAGTGGAGTTATTTCTAATATTAATATTTATCTGTGCAAGACGAGTGTGTGAGGGCTGGGAAATAGCCATGTCTTTGACAGTAATCAACCCCAGAATTTATAGTTGTAATTAGGACAGTTGTACAACCTTTGCCTGCTAAGTGATCCAGAGTTTTCTTCATCTGTTTTAGAAGGTCATATCTGCTGACCTCTGCACCAAGGGTAAGGTCAACATATGACAGACGTCTGCGGGGTGTTGACTCTGCAGACATGTAGATTTCGCTTGGGGCTCTAGAGATTTCGGACTTGATGTCATCATCTGATACCTGTCAGTAATACAATTATGAATAATTACTGTTCGTAAAATTTTATGGTACAGTTTAATCTGTCTAAAAATAAATCACCTATGCGTTACTTGGGGATATAAGGTAAACAAACAATAGTAAATTGAAACCTACTATACATGTCACAAGAGGAGACTCCGGAGAACAGCATTTAATGGTCATGGGTTCAAGACTGCATCAAGCCAAATTTTATAAATGGTATGGGTGCCGGTTGTTCAGAAAGCAATGACAAACTACTGAATGTAAACTTGCCAAGAAATCACAAACAGCCAAAAAATGCTGGGGTTGACTGGCAACATCCTGTAAAGGATATGCAACTAACTAATTTCCAAGTCAACCCAGTCTAAATGGGTATCAGAAATTGTCTTGGGAAGTAAAGATGACCAGGATGATATTGGCCTCATCACGCTTCAAGTGTTGATTGGTCTATAAACTATGGGGTTAGCATTATATGCCTGTCATGCCTCAAGCCATGGGAAAAGGGTACTTTACTTTAAATAAAAAATTAACATACACACATTTTTATGATGTGATGGATTAAGGGCAGTGAAATGTAACACTGCAACCTGGACATCAGCGTAATCTTGGAGCATTCTTTCACTCTGCCATAGACAAGTCTGATGACAAAAAATCTCAAAGTACTCATGAACATAATTACCTATCATCAAAAATATAATTACCCGTACTCATGAATATAATTACTCATCACTGGTCTCCCTGTCGTCTTGATAGATGATAGTTTGTTACATTGTACTTCAAAAAAAGGCATAATAACTACAACCCATGGCGGTAACGAATGTGACTGATCAGATAAATTCATGTGTAAATGTTCGTCCACAATGGATGCATGTGAACACATGGTTATTTCCACTATCACAAACCATCTGACATCTCACATGCTCAGTATATGATGTATCTGCAATAATTTTCTCCTTTCCCTTTATTCTATTTCTGATATTTGCCCTCCATGTAATACGATCAATGGCGGCTTGCTTCCAAGATGCAATATCAATGCCTGTATCAATCTTGTCCCGCTTACACATCTCTGTACCGCAGTAGATGCTGTCCGTTTTCATGAACATAATTACCCATACTCATGAAAATAATTACCCGTGCTCATGAAGAAAATTGCCCATACTCATGAACATAATTATCCATACCTCCTTGTTCTCAATCTCAGGCTCCAGAGTGACTCTACCTTCCAGAAAATCCTTGGAGAACTCTATATCAAATGGGACCTTTAAATTAAAGAAAACAATTCATTGTCAACAATCTTGAAAAAGAAGCACAAAAAACATAACTTTGTTTATTATGTCAAAAATTCAAAGACTGATTGTCAAGTTCTCTGATTTGAACATTGTCTCCGAACCTCATCAAATTTCTTCAGCTCAGCAAACATCTGTGCCCCTCAATCCTTGACATAGATCGCCGTATAAATAAAACCCAGGGCCCCTAAAGCACTTAAACAACACAACGGCATTATGCACAGTGTACCTGTGCGGGCTGTTGGATTGCCGAGACTCCTGTCTATTCCACTTTTCACATTGGACAGTGGGGAGCATTTTGTGTGATATTCACTGGCATGGGAATGGAGCATAATGATAACCCGTTGCCATGAAGTTGGAACCTCGACTAACTAACTAACTAACAATACAAAAGACTCTTGCTCAAGAATCAACAAAGAGAAGGGCATGAATAAAATCCATGACAACAGTTTTATTTTATTGCACTGTACCAAAGACCACTGGATCCACCTATAATCCTGGATCCCCAGATGAAGACTTTCACATCACTGCTTACTGGCATCTTGCTGGCGTGACAGACAATAGCTTGTTATAGTGTGCTTCTAACTAGGTATAACAACTACAACCCTTGGCGGCAGTGAAAGTTATACCTCTCCATTGCACAAAGCCTGGGCTGAATTGTAGAGGTCATGTGTTGCCCATGCAGCATGATCTCCCAGCCTTTTCCTGGCAAAAGTAAATACAACCTAAAGACTAAATGTCATGGCAGGACAGACCAGATCCTAAGCCTTGGTTGGCAACTGGTCTAAGATCAGAACTCTGACAGGTTTACAGTTAGAGTACTGCTTTGCTGATTCAGCAGATTCTGCAGATTGTCTTGTTTCAGATGTGTTGATCTTACATTTTCTCTGGAGTAAGCAAGGTAGGTCAAGAGAGGGAATCATGCTGAATGGGCAACACATGGTCTCTACAATTCAGCCCAGGTATTGTGCTATAGAGAGGTTATTATGACTTTTTTTGGAAGCACAATGTAACAAACAATTGATGGCTAAGACAGGTCAGGTGCCAGTACAACCATTGCATTGGCACCTTTCCGTCTTGACAGACGATAGTTTGGTACATTGTGCTTCAAAAAGGCTTAATAACTACGATCCATGGCGGTGGCCTCTCCATAGCACAAAGCCTGGGCTAAAATAAAGAAACCATGTGTTGCCCATGCAGCATGATCCCTCTCTCGACCTGCCTAGTTCACTCCAGAGGAAAGTTGACACCTATAATCTGGAACAAGACAAGCTGCAGAAGCTGCCGGATCAGCAAAGCAATGCTCTAACTGTCCGCCTGTCGGAGCTTCCCAGTACAACCAATATTCTTCAATATTGAGTTCTTGTTGGATAGATCTGTTTGTTCCTTTTTCATCAAATGAATATTCATCTCATCTCATCTTGTTCCTCTTGTACTTTGCATGAGGTGAAGATAAACATATAACAAGATTTGCATAAACTCTGGTATTCCTTCTGTCCATCATTTACATGGTCAATCTCTTCTTCAATAAATATTTAAAACAAATAATTATCAGTCTAGATAAACCATACTAGATAATCTTGCAGAATAAACTTGGCTTTATTTTATAACATCTTCATGCAAACAGTAAGAATAATACCAAACAGAAATTACCAAATAGTTTTCTAGTGTAACTTGGTCGTGATTTGGTGACACACCCTCATATAAAACAGCTGGGTCCTCACAAATGTAGGACTCTGGTGGGGGAAAAAAATATAGATAAAACAATCAGAGATAAAAGAATATTCTGGTGGAATAAAATATAGACTAGATAAAACAGTCAGAGAAAAGAGAACAATATAGTAGAATACATTATAGACTAGATAAAGCAGTCAGAGATAAGAGAATGTTCTAGTAGAATAAAGTATAGACTAGATAAAACAGTCAGAGATAAGAGAACAATATAGACTAGATAAAGCAGTCAGAGATAAGAGAACAATATAGACTAGATAAAACAGTCAGAGAAAAGAGAACAATATAGTAGAATACAATATAGACTAGATAAAGCAGTCAGAGAAAAGAGAACAATATAGACTAGATAAAACAGTCAGAGAAAAGAGAACAATATAGTAGAATACAATATAGACTAGATAAAGCAGTCAGAGAAAAGAGAACAATATAGTAGAATACAATATAGACTAGATAAAGCAGTCAGAGAAAAGAGAACAATATAGTAGAATACAATATAGACTAGATAAAGCAGTCAGAGATAAGAGAACAATATAGACTAGATAAAACAGTCAGAGAAAAGAGAACAATATAGTAGAATACAATATAGACTAGATAAAGCAGTCAGAGATAAGAGAACAATATAGTAGAATACAATATAGACTAGATAAAGCAGTCAGAGATAAGAGAACAATATAGACTAGATAAAGCAGTCAGAGATAAGAGAACAATATAGTAGAATACAATATAGACTAGATAAAGCAGTCAGAGATAAGAGAACAATATAGACTAGATAAAGCAGTCAGAGAAAAGAGAACAATATAGTAGAATACAATATAGACTAGATAAAGCAGTCAGAGAAAAGAGAACAATATAGTAGAATACAATATAGACTAGATAAAGCAGTCAGAGAAAAGATAACAATATAGACTAGATAAAACAGTCAGAGAAAAGAGAACAATATAGTAGAATACAATATAGACTAGATAAAGCAGTCAGAGAAAAGAGAACAATATAGTAGAATACAATATAGACTAGATAAAGCAGTCAGAGAAAAGAGAACAATATAGTAGAATACAATATAGACTAGATAAAGCAGTCAGAGATAAGAGAACAATATAGACTAGATAAAACAGTCAGAGATAAGAGAACAATATAGTAGAATACAATATAGACTAGATAAAGCAGTCAGAGATAAGAGAACAATATAGTAGAATACAATATAGACTAGATAAAGCAGTCAGAGATAAGAGAACAATATAGACTAGATAAAGCAGTCAGAGATAAGAGAACAATATAGTAGAATACAATATAGACTAGATAAAGCAGTCAGAGAAAAGAGAACAATATAGACTAGATAAAACAGTCAGAGAAAAGAGAACAATATAGTAGAATACAATATAGACTAGATAAAGCAGTCAGAGAAAAGATAACAATATAGACTAGATAAAACAGTCAGAGAAAAGAGAACAATATAGTAGAATACAATATAGACTAGATAAAACAGTCAGAGAAAAGAGAACAATATAGACTAGATAAAACAGTCAGAGAAAAGAGAACAATATAGTAGAATACAATATAGACTAGATAAAACAGTCAGAGAAAAGAGAACAATATAGTAGAATACAATATAGACTAGATAAAGCAGTCAGAGAAAAGAGAACAATATAGTAGAATACAATATAGACTAGATAAAGCAGTCAGAGAAAAGAGAACAATATAGTAGAATACAATATAGACTAGATAAAGCAGTCAGAGAAAAGAGAACAATATAGTAGAATACAATATAGACTAGATAAAGCAGTCAGAGAAAAGATAACAATATAGACTAGATAAAACAGTCAGAGAAAAGATAACAATATAGACTAGATGAAACAGTCAGAGAAAAGAGAACAATATAGACCTAGATGGAAACAGTACAGAGAAAAAGAGAAACAATATATGTTAATTCTAGATAGAAACCAAGTCAGAGAAAAAGATAACAATATAGACTAGATGAAACAGTCAGAGAAAAGAGAACAATATAGACTAGATGAAACAGTCAGAGAAAAGATAACAATATAGACTAGATGAAACAGTCAGAGAAAAAGAGAACAATATAGACTAGATGAAACAGTCAGAGAAAAGATAACAATATAGACTAGATTAAAACAGTCAGAGGAAAGAGGAACAATCTAGTAGAATACAAGATAGACTAGATAAAGCAAGTCAGAGAGAAAAAGAGAAAAATATAGTAGATACAATCTAGACTAGATAAAACAGTCAGAGAAAAGAGAAACACTATAGTAGAATACAATATAGACTAGATAAAGCCAGTCAGAGAAAAGAGTAACAATATAGACTAGATGAACAGTCAGAGAAAAGATAACACTATAGACTAGATAAACAGTCAGAGAAAGAGACATATAGTAGTCATATGACTAGATGAAACAGTCAGAGACAAGCGACACTATAGCCTAGATAAAACAGTCAGAGAAAGCATACATAGTAGCCTAGATAAGACATGTCAGAGAAGAGCGAAGCACTATAGTCGACTACACTATAGACTAGATAAAGCCGTCAGAGCAGATACGCGACCATCTGATTTTAGCATACAATCTAGACTATGATGAGACAGTCAGAGAACGAGACACAATCTAGTAGAATACCATATAGCCTAGATGAACACAGCAGAGAAGAAGAGAACATTCTTGTAGACTACAATATCAGACTAGATGACAACAGTCAGAGAAAGCGGACCATGATGTAGCATACAATTAGACTAGTAGACACAGTCAGATGAAAGAGACCAATATAGTAGAATCACAATATAGACTAGATAAAACACAGTCAGAGCAAAGAGACCATATAGACTAGCTGAAACAGTCAGCGACAATAGAGACTATAGTAGAATTCCAATATAGACTCGCTACATAAAACAGTCAGGGAACAGCGAACAATATCGACTAGCTAAACTGTCAGAGAGAAAGAGACCACTCTAGACTAGATGAACAGTCAGAGAAACAGCGAACAATCTAGACTCGATAGAACCTCAGAGAGAAAATGAGATCTCCATATCGCTCGACTACACTATAGACTCGCTTAAGCAGTCAGAGAAAATAGAGCACTATGGTAGAATACGATAGAGACTAGATAAGCAGTCAGAGACAGAGACACACACCTAGTAGATACATATTCGACTAGATAAAACCGTCAGCGCTAAAGAGACTTCAATATGGGAGAATCCAAATCTGGCTCGATCCAGCAGTCCGAGACAGATAACAATATCGCGAATACACTATAGACTATGACTAACACGACAGTCAGAGCAAACGCGCACAATATACGACTAGATAAAACAGTCAGAGAACATGAGAACACCATATAGTAGAATACATAGTCTAGATAGAGGCATAGCAAACAGTCAAGAGCAGTAGTCGAAAGCTCAGAGAAAGAGAACAGACACTATATCGTAGCATACCTCATAGACTAGCTAAAGCAGTAGTCAGCGCATAGATCACCATTACTGATCTAGATCAAAACAGTCAAGAGGGTGGGAAAGCAGGACAATATATAGTAGATACCTCATAGACTAGACTAAAGCAGTCAGAGCAAACAGCGACCATACCGACTAGATGTGAAACAGAGTCAGAGAAAAGAGATCATATAGTAGAATCCACTATAGACTAGATAAAACAGTCAGAGAAAAGAGAACATCTCGTAGACATCTATAGACTAGATGAAACAGTCAGGAGAACAGAGGAACATATCGGAGCATCACAATCTAGACTAGACTGAAACAGTCGAGAAACAGAAAGCGAACACATATATAGTCGAATACATATATAGACTAGATGAAACATGTCAGAGAAAAGCGACAATATAGTCGACTCCATACAGACTCGATACACGCAGTCAGAGACACGATAACAATACCGGAGCTAGATACAGTCAGAGAAAGCGCAACATATAGACTAGATGAACACAGTCAGAGAAAAGCTAAACAACATAGACTAGATTACAACAGTCAGAGACAAGAGACCAATATGGTAGACTACAGTCTAGACTAGATAAAGCAGTCAGCGACCAGCTAACAATATACGTCGAATACACATATAGACTAGATAACGCGGTCAGAGACGCAAGAGAATCATCTAGACTCGATAAACCAGTCTCAGCGCGACAAGAGAACCTCTTGTAGAATACATATAGCCTAGATAACAGCAGTCAGCGAAAGACGAACACTATTGTAGTTACTCTCTCGACTAGATCAAGCACGTCAGAGAAAGACAACAATACCGACTAGATAACACAGCCAGAGAAAGCGAACACTATAGTGGCACTACATGTAGACTAGTTAAAGCAGTCCGAGAGAAACGAGATACAATACAGCCTAGATGCACCATGTCAGAGGGAAAGAGAACTCTATAGTAGAATACAATATAGACTAGATGAAACCGTCCGAGACAAGAGACCAATATAGTAGAATACAATATCGACGAGATGAAACAGTCGAGAGAAAAGAGCACAATATAGTAGACTCCAATATCGACTAGATGCAGACAGTCAGAGAAAAGAGCACAATCTAGGAGAATATCATACAGACTAGATGAACCGTCAGCGAACAGCGTACAATATGGTAGACTACACTATAGAAGACTAGATAAAGCAGTCAGAGTAATGCTAACAATCCCGGAACTAGATCAAAACAGTCAGAGAACCGAGAACTATATAGACTAGATGAACACAGTCAGAGAAAGCTAACACTATAGATAGATAGATAACACGCTCAGAGAAAGATAACACTACAGACTCGATTAACACAGTCAGAGAAAACGCGAACACTATAGACTAGATGAAACAGTCAGAGCAAAGCTAACAATATGACTTGATGAAACCGTCAGAGAAAGAGTAACAATGACAGATCTAGGTCAACAGTCAGCAGCAAAGAGACACTATAGTAGACTACAGATATCAGACTGGATAAAACCGTCCGCCAGCAAAAGAGTACCATTATCAGACTCGATAAAACAGTCAGAGAAAAGAGAACACTATCGTCGACTCCAATATCGACTAGATAAAACAGGTCAGAGAAAAGCTCACCACTATAGCTTAGATAAAACAGTCAGCGAAAGCTAACAATATAGTAGAATACAATACAGACTAGATCACAGACGTCAGAGAGAGAGAACAATATAGTAGAACTACAACATAGACTCGATAATACAGTCAGAGAAAGATAACAGTCTAGGACTGAGATAACACAGTCCGAGAAAGTTAACCATCATAGCTTGAGATACAACAGTCAGAGATAAACGATAACATATAGACTAGATGAACAGTCAGAGAAACAGATCAACACTATAGACTCTAGCTGAACACAGTCAGCGAACGAGTCACATTACAGACTAGATACCCACCGTCAGAGAATAGCGAGAATCCATAGTAGCTAGAATACTAATATCGCTCGATAAAGCGTCAGAGAAACGATAACAATGACAGACTCGATGAAACAGTCAGAGAGAAAGAGAACAATAGTAGTCGCATACATATGCAGACTAGATCAAAACAGTCTAGAGAAACGATAACACTACGACTCGATGAAACAGTCAGAGAAAAGCGAACCATCTAGTATTTAGAATCCAATTCTCGACTAGATGAAACAGTCAGAGAAAAGCGAACAACATTGTCAGACACACATATTGACTAGCATACACCGTCAGAGAAAAGAGAACATTCTAGTAGACTACCATCTAGCTAGATACAACCATGTCAGAGAAAATGAGAACAATTAGTAGAATACAATATCGACTAGATGAAACCGTCAGAGACACGGAGACCACTATAGTAGGATACCACTCAGACTAGATAAATACAGTCATGAGAAAAGAGAACCATCTAGTCGCATACACTATAGCCTAGATAAAACAGTCAGAGACAAGAGAGCAATATAGTAGACTACAGACTCATAGACTAGATAAACAGTCAGAGATAAGAGACAATATGGTCGACTACAATCTATAGACTAGATAACACAGTCAGAGCGAAAGAGGAACAATATAGGTCGCATAGCAACTATCGACTCGATAAGAACAGTGCAGAGAAAAGATAACAATACAGACTAGATTAAAAATCAGTCAGCGCACGAGACCAATCTAGTAGAATCATATAGACTAGATGAAACAGTCAGAGAAAGAGAACATCTTCGTAGATACATATAGACTATGATCAACAGTCAGAGAAAAGCGACAATCATAGTAGCATAGCAATACAGACTAGATGATGACAACAGTCAGATGACAAAGAGAACACATAGTCGTATACATCTATAGCTAGATATAAAGCGTCAGAGAAAAGAGAACAATATAGTAGCCTACAATAGTAGACTCGCTCAAACAGTCAGGGAAAAGCGAACAATATAGCTCGAATACACTCTAGACTGATAGAACCGTCGAGACAAGAGAACAATCTCGTTTTTTAAGGGACAAACATACTATATACAGACTAGAGGAAACAGTCAGAGGAAAAGAGAACATATGTATGCATACCTTATTCGACTAGATACAGCAGGTCAGCGAAAAGCTACCATCCAGACTAGATAAAGACATGTCAGAGAAGAGAGACCATATAGTAGAATACAATATAGACTAGATAAACATGTCAGTGAAAAGCGAACATTATCGTAGAATACAATCATAGACTCGATCAAGCCGTCAGCGAAAGATCACACTATATCGACTAGATAAAACACGTCAGAGAAGAAGCGAACACTATGTAGCATCACTATAGACTAGATAAAGCCGTAGTCAGAGCCCTGCTAACATATAGCCTAGATATAAACAGTCAGCGAAAAAGAGAGCAATGTAGTAGACTACACTATAGACTCTGATAAAGCAGTCAGAGAGACAGAGAACCTATAGTAGACTACACTAGTAGACTAGATAAAGCGCAGTCAGCGAAAGCGCACAATATAGTAGCATTCAAGTTATAGACTCGTATAATAGCAGTACAGAGATAGTGAGCTGTTCCGGTAGGAGAATACAATTAGACTCGATAAGCCCGTTAGCGATAAGAGAATGTCCAGTAGAATAAAATATAGATGAGCTAAAACAGTCAACGACAAGAGCATGTCAGGGCTTCTAATTTGCCATCTTCTAGATACACTAGTCCCGGGACGGTTAACCCGGTCACCAATGCCGGCAGATAGTCGGAGTGTCGGCCTAACGGCGCAAGGAACGCAGCTCTGCTGTAAGGCAGGGCACACGCAATCGATCGAAAAAAAATGTCCGGATGATGCAGAGAAGAGACACCCTTATATGAATTGCTTTAGGCGCAATATCTATTATCCTCACCCAGTTCCGTGCCGACTTGCATGGGTGCTCATTGTTTCAACACCATGCTGACATCTCAACAGCGTGTCTTACACATGTGTGTAAAACTGTCTGTGTCATGACAATACGTGTCACGAATCCTCCTGTTTTCCTCTATCTTTCTTTTATAAATCTTCAGCTGTCACAACAAGTTTAGAGTTTTCTTTAACATGCAAACTTCTCTTTATTTTCAAAAGCATCTTTCTTTGAAAATTTGCTTTTTTAATTCTGGTGCATTTTAATCTTTTCAAACATCTGCCAATGCTTTGTCATATTTGTGAACTAATGTTCTGGCATAGTCACTCTTATAAACGGTAATTGGAAATCTCATTATTTTTTAACTACATAATACTATAAGTAAAGCATCCGACCATTGTATTTTAATATAAATACAATAGAGCACACGGTTTGGCTTTATTGTAACACATACAAACAGCACAGTCCTTTCTCTAAGATTAGTCACTATGCGTCTATAATCTCCTGTTGAAAATGGCTGCTCTGATACACATTCTACAACATTTCCCATGTTTGACTATCTCTGTGCCTGAGTTCATTGCCTCCGCTACTGAGCTGCGGGCTGGTGTTGTGTGACACTGCTGAACGTAGCTTTCTCTCAAGCATATTTATTTCTGTGCAATTTTTGTTGTGCTGTGAAATGTAAATTTCTGAAAATGGTGGACGGTTATCTGCCAGCACTTTGGTGACTGGCCTTATGTGATAATGTGTGTGCAGGTTGCTGGGATTTTACTTGGATGGCCATTTCCTCTGTAAATGAACTGTATTTTCATGTTAAGGACAGCGTGTTTCCTTCACATGTTCATGTGGGACAGTGATAAGCATAATGTGTGGTTTTCGCTGGCACAGGAATGGAGCCAATTATAGGGTGACCCTTTGCCGTAAAGTTGAAACTGTAAACTAACTAACCTAGTACAAACACAAATTATAGAACTTTTAGAAGGTTTTACCTTTATCAAATGAGTCTACATCAGATTCAGGAATCTTCAATTGTGGGCACACTAATGAACAAACCATAATTATAATTATTTCAGTAAATGGCAAACATAAAATCATACGTGTCATACATGCATACAAGCACTGTTTATGACTGGATTTGTAAATTATGATACATTCTACAGAATATACATGTGGGAATCAGAATAACCATCCCACCAGAAAGATAATGCAAACTACCAACTCAATTGAAGAGAACAGGTTATCATTTTCAGACTCCTTATGGATATAACAAGCTGAGATACTTTTTTATTTAATAAACTAAAGATAGAAGATACTGATGAATGTAACTGTAGAACAGGTAACATGATAGCTAAATATTTTCTGCAGGAGTGTTCAACTTAAACAGAACCAAGACAGTTATTCTGGTCTACTCCCGCTATTTTTAAGGACAAACTTCAAGGAGTTGACAATGAGCTCAAATTGACTGCTGCTTTCTTTGGATATTTTCAGGTTGATATTTGAAGGTGCACAAAGAAGAAGTAGATATGTTCTAGAGAACAAATATCATGAAAAGTGTGGTCATATGAAGCTCACTCCAGTGTCTGCTTCATACATTCTTCATTTCTAAATGTTGAGAAACAGATAAAATTCAAGGAAGAAGCAGAAAATGTGAATGACTGTTGCCTGTAATCAAGAAACAGCAGGTACCAGAAACAACATATGTTAGAAATAGCATGTGTCAGAAACAGCAGGAGTCAGAAACAGCATGTGTCAATAACAGGTGTCAGAAACAGCAGGTGCCCAAAGCAGCAAGTGCCAGAAACAGTAAGTGCCAGAAACAGCATATGTCAGAAACAGAATATGCTAGAAACAGTAGATTCCAGAAACAGCACGCACCAGAAATGCAGGTACCAGAAACAGCAGGTACCAGAAACAGTAGGTACCAGAAACAGCAGTTGCTAGAAACAGCAGATATCATAAACAGCAGGTACAGCAAAACTTTGAATAACTGTCACTCGTTTAACTGTCAGGTTTTGTTACCCGTCATCGTCTTAAAAATTGCATGAGCATCAACAAAAGGACGCTATTTTCAATGTCGCCACTGCCTGGGCTGACATTACAGTGTCTAACCTAAAGAATGGGTGGGATAAACGCTTGCCTGAACCTATTGATGAAACTGAAGGAACTGAAACTGTTGACGAAATTGTGCAACTGTGCAAACATATAGGACTAAACAATGAAAACATTATGCCAGAAGAAGTAACAGATTGGTTGGAATGTGACAAAATGGATAGCAGCTGTGAAATTTTGAACATTGATGAGATTGTTTCTAGTGTGACCATCATTGAAGAAGAAGAAATTGATGACGTTGAAGGATCAGTTCTTAACCAAAAACCTACAACTAGCTTCTCAGAAGCAGAAACAGTGTTATCAAAGTGCATCGACTGGTTTGAAATGCAAGAGGAGAAAAATGCAACACAGATCCTACTTCTGCGTAAGATATGGAACATCGCCGCACAGAAAGCTTGAGCCTCAAAGACACAGAAAGTGATGACAGATTATTTTAAAATAACGTAGGTTTATAATATTATACTACATTTCTGCACATTACTACTCTTATATTGAAGTTTATATTCATCATTTTGAAAATTAAATACAATATATATGTATACTGGAATCAGCAACTGGCAAGAGAAGGTCAACCAGAGAGACGAATGGAGACAGCTTGTATCTGCAGCAAAGAACCTCAATGGCTCAGAATGCTGAAGAAGAAGAAGAAGAAGAAGAAGAAGAAGAAGAAGAAGAAGAAGAAGAAGAAGAAGAAGAAGAAGAAGAAGAAGAAGAAGAAGAAGAAGAAGAAGAAGAATATATGTATTATTAATTTTTACAGGATTTTATTTTCATTTTCATCCCAAGCCCGCAGTGAAATCACGTTACTGTACATATGTATTAAGAGATTTTTATTATCCGCCTATTCGGTTATCTGTCATAGCTGTGGTCCCAACGGTGACGGTTAATCGAAGTTGTACTGTACTTGAAACAAAAGGTGCCAGAAAATGCAGACCCTTGAAACAGCAAACACCAGAAACAGCAGATACCAGAAACAGCAGGTGATGGAAACTGTAACTGTAAATGACTAAAAAATAAAGAAAAAAGATTGTGCACAAACTGCGAACTTTAACTGTTAAGAAATATATCAGCCTTTGCTAAATTTCAAAATCACACAACCCACCCACAAATGAATATTTATAGCATGTGTGATTCTTGTATACACACATGTGAATCCTTGTTGGTTCTATGGAGTTTGTGAACTGTTCTGAGATTCCCATTGTGTGATCTAGGGGGAGAGTGTGGAGCACTTATGGAGATATTTGTGTGCAATGAAAGTTATTCTGAACTCTTTCTGCCCCAAGTAACACAATATGTAATCACATATTGTCCATCTGTATCAAATAATACATAGCATGTTATATGTTTCACATCTGGTCTGAAGAAACTAAAGAAATCTGAATAGGCATTTTAACATGCAGTACTGTATATATTGTGTCTCTGAAAGTATTACACTTAATGTTTTTTTTATTGTGTTTACTATTACCTTTGGACATCTGCTGTGAAATCTTCTGGACTGAGAGTTAAAAAAAAAAAGACCCAAAGCAGGAACCTGACATGGGTCAACAACATTTTGTAGGCCTACATGCAAGGAACTGATCTCAATGGCGAAGGGCTTATGGACGCGGTTCATAAGTCTGTATACCGACGTACAAAACACAGCTGTGCACGACTTGGCAGCAGACCACATTGCATTGGTATCGGTGCCAGTTGTTCAGAAAGCAATGGCAAACTACTGAACATAAACTTGCCAAGAGATCACAGCAGCAGAAATGCTGGTGTTGACTGCGATGTCCTGTAAAAAAGGATATGCAAAAAAAAAAATTGCAAGGAAGAGTATTTGGCCAATCTTTCCCTCACTTACAGGTAACAGCAATGATATAAACATGTAAAATAACAACTAGGGTATAGATGTGGACATAAAAAATTTGGATATAGAAATGTATATAATATATGGAGTAATTTATCAAATTTTCATTACGTGTTTCAGTTATAGAGAGCTTATAAGGATATATTACTAGATGTTATTACATTTTAGAGATAGTAAATGTTTATATTATCGATATTCCATCACCTTTTGTGTGATCAATGTAAAAGATATGTTTCTGATAGCCAATCAGAAGATCACCTCTGTTGTTTAAGAAACACACTGCAGATAAACTGGAATCCAACATGATCTCTGTCAGCAGAACCTTCTCATGCCAGATTTTAATAGAGCCATCTTCACTGAAAGAAATACAAATGGTAACGGTAATTCCATAGTAGATAATGATCACTGCTTTTACAGTACTGGGCCTTCACATATACTAGATCACAATTATTAATATTACATGAATATAAGTTAATTGCATATCCTTTACATGACGTCACAGTCAATCCCAGCATTTGTGGGCTGTTTGTAAGTTCATCAGTTTGCCATTGCTTTCTGAACAACCAGCATTCGTACTACCGAATGAAAAACAGTACAAGATGGTTTGCTTTCAAATTGCCCACAGCTGTGTTTCAAACATGGTATGCGGGATTACGAATTGCATTCGTAAGCCCTTCCCCACAGTGCCAAATGAAGATAGAGGCAGTTAAAACACCCTGAAGTGGATAATTACAACTAGACCAGCCATAGCAGTCTACAAATCTAACTCTTTGAATTGTTAAATGTATGTAACATGTGTAGAATGATGTACAGGTTAGATAAAACAATCAGAATTAAGAGAATATCAGTGGCTCCTAACTTTGTTATACCTGGGCAACTCACATTGGAAATTTCTTCATGCTGCGTTACATAGTTTTGATGTAAAAATCATCATCACTGCACACTGGACAATTCCTCACATGATCAGTTCCCCTCGTATGGGTTTTTAAATTGAAAATACATAAGTTTTGTATACTGTATTTGACGAACAATAAACGATTGCTCAAATATAGTAAGCGTTAACAATCAGGCGGTTCCAGCCAGTTGTGTGCAAAGAGAAAGAGTTCATTGTAAATTTGAAATTACAGTGGGGATAATAGATGTTCCACATTCAAACAATACCTGTGACTATGTGTTTTGTTTCAGTTTAAGTATGATTAATTTATTCATTTTATATGATACATAACTCTGCAGTATGCACCTGATGAGATGCAGCAAAATATGACAGGCAATAAAATGTGCAACATATTGTTTGTGGCTTCTGTATTTGAAAATAAATAACTTCAATACACAAGAGTGTGACCAAAAAAAAAACTTCATTAACATGAGTAGCCTCCAGAATACATGGCAACTCTGCACTTTGGCAAATCAAGGAAATTATTAGTAAACATCTCAGTGGTCTAAAACTCTAAGTGACCACAAACCTTTAAGTAGCAACAAACAACTGAATGCTTTTGAACCTCTAAGTGACTCTGAACCTCTAAGTGACTCCAAACCTAGAAGCAGCTCAAAACTATTAAATGGCTGCAAATATCTTAGTGACTCCAAACCTTTAAGTGACTCTAAATCTTTAAGTGGCTCCAAACCATTAAATGGCTGCAAATAGCTTATTGACTTTAAACTTCTGAGTGACTCCAAGCCTTTAAGTGACTCTAAATCTTTGTGACTCAAAAATAATTAAATGGCTGCAAACATCTTACTCACTCCAAACTTTTGAGTAACTCCAAAACTTTAAGTTGACTCCAAAACTGTCATGGATTCCAAACCTTTCAGTGACTTCAACTGCCTAAACTAAGTTATACAAACTCTACAATTTCATCATTGTCATGTGCTGTGGCAAACAGCACATGCATTTATGTATCTCCACAAATCTTAATCCTTCTTGTTCTAGATCAGCTCTGTGAATATTCCTCCATGCCACCATCCTGGACAATCCAGCATCTTTTCTTGTGATCTGTCTCTACCTCTTCTACTGTTGATCTTTGCAGCCACACTGTCTTCTTCTTATATTTGTATATAATATTCTACCTTCATTCAGCCATTTTCAGGCATTCATTGTTAGTTACTATGGCAGTCCAAGATATTTGCAACATAGTCTCAGAAACCACATCTCCAACATTTTCCTAATTCATATTCCATAATTCACTGTAAATACAGCAGAACAGGTTTTTATATAACATTGCAGTACTCTATTTCTTACATTCAATAACAGTTACTTAATGCATAAGATACTTTTCACTTTCTGAAATGTAGCCTTAGCTTGGCCTATTCCACTTTTAATCTCTGTCATGCATCTTTCTTCTGGTGTTACAACTCCCTTCTGATATTTGAATGCATTGATGAGGTTAAAAATGTTTCCTTCTATTGTTATATTTCATTTTGGGGTACCTTTTTCTTTGATATAACCATTGTTTCTGTTTTCTTGATATTCAAGGAATAGCCTTCTTTCGCACATTCACTGCCATAATGTCTAACAGTTGTAGCTCTTTTGCATTTTCAGCTGTCAGTACTATGTCATAAGTACTGTTTATATCGTAATCTCCAACTCATATTCCTGGCCCTCTTTCTTATAGCTGCATATAATGTTCTACTTCCATTGGCCTCTGCTAGGCAATCGTTATTAGTTAATTTGGCAGTCCAATTATTAATACAATTTGTGTAAAAAATCTTCATAATTTGTTCACATCCAAAGGTTAATTGCCATTCAGCAGAACAGGTTTGGTGTAAGATTGCAGTACTCTCCTTTTGACAATCAGTGAAAGCAATTTATCACATCAGATATAATCCATCTTCTGAAATACAGCTTTTGCTTAATATATTCTGTTCTTCTCTGTCGTACATTTTCCAACTAATGTTATGACAGCATCCACCTATTTTAATTTATGGGTTTAATTAAGCTTTTTCCATCTATGGAACTATCACAATTTGCTGTTATCTCTCTTTCTTTGATATAACATTTATTTCTATTTTCTTGATTTTCAAGTAAAGTCCTTTTCTGTGCTTACTTTACTACTGCAATGTCCAACATTGTTACAGATCTAGTGCATTTTCAGCTATCAAATTTGTGTCATCTGCTAAACAAAGATTCTTTATAACTTCAAACTTGTATACCAGGTCTATCTTTGATCTCTCTGATTATTATTTCACTATAGACAGAGAAGAGATTCAGTGATAAAACACTTCCTTGTATTACTCCTTGCTTTATTTGTTCTTCTTCTTCTTCTTCTTCGTTCATCCGGAGTTTTTTTTTCGGATGTGATTGCGTTGTGCCTGTTTACAGCAGAGCTGCGTTCTTGCGCCGTTAGGCCGACACATCCGACTTCTGCGGGCATTTGTTGACCGGGTTAACCTTCCCGGGGGCTTTATTTGTTCATTAATGTCTACTTATTTTCTATTTTAATTGCTGTTGTTTGATTACAGTAAAATAGCTTTGTTATTCTGGGATTTCCCCATCAATTTTAATACCCTCCAATATTTTGATAATTTCATTATGTTTCTTTTATCAGTTGCTTTGGTGTAATTTATAAGCACCTACAACTGATAAAACAATCTGTCATAAAGGAATCTGAACCCAAGTTGACAGATTTAAGAGAACAGTATCCAGCTAATTGGACTTTCTGCTCCTGAATTGGTCTCAGTATTTGGAATAAAATGAAACAATATTAACTGCTTCAGTGCTGAAGGATTATATATCGCAAAAAGTGACCTCCCATTTAGACAGAAGGATGATATATCGCCATAGAAGGGTCATCGTGTTATTTGTTTTGTTTCATGGTAGCTTCCGCAATTTGAATGCTCAATGAACAGAAATGTTCGTAACACCAAAATCACAATATACAAAACACTGATCAGACCAGTTGTGCTGTATGGCTCTGAAACCTGGAATACAACGAAAGGAGATGAAGCCTTGCTACAAACCTTTGAGAACAAAGTTTTAAGACGCATCTTTGGACCCATTAGGGATACACAAAGTGGAGAGTGGAAAAGAAGAAGTAACAAAGACATTTATGATCTGTTTAAGTCCCCGCTAATCACTGGTATCATGAAGGCTAATAGACTACAATGGCTGGGGCATATAGAAAGAATGGAAGATAATAGGGAAACAAAACTCGCTTACACTCAGGAAATAAATTACCGTAGACCCCGAGATAGACCAAGAAGATGGTGGAGAGATAATATATATACAGACCTACAAGCACTTGGAATCAACACTGGCAAGAGAAGGTCAACCAGAGAGATGAATGGAGAAGGATTGTATCTGCAGCAAAGAACCTCAATGGCTTGGAACGCTGAAGAAGAAGAATGAACAGAAATGAACATTATAATTCTTGTTCATTTGATATTGTGTACCATGCTTGGTCCAAACCTACATTTTGTATAGAACTGAATCAGTTAAAAGAGTAAAAGTATAAAAGAGTCAGAAACACAGACTCACAGACAATCAAGTGGGTTGTCAAGCGTATGCAAGTGGAGCTATCAAATGAAGAAATCCTGAAGCAGCTACGAGAAGAGAATCTCCACACGTGATTCTTATAAAGGTGGAGCTGCTCCTCACCTACTCCAAGGTTCCTACAACTTTGGCGGTGGTGACGACAGAGGGCAGCGAGATGCCGAACAAAGTATCAATCAACAAGAAATTACAACAGCCAGAGAGATTCATCCCAAGAGTCAATCAATGTTCAAGATGCCAGAGGACCGGCCACAGCAGAGCAACATGTCACAGTAAGACAGAGATCCGTCGATACTGCGCCGATCACCACGCCTTCAAGGAGTGTCCGCTGGCCAAACAGGACATGGTAAACAATACAGCAGAAAGTAAAATCAACAAAGCAATCGAGGTAAGCAAGATATCCAAGAAAAAAAAACCATATAGATAATACATAGCCAATGAAGTTCCAGATTTTTTTTAAGCAACAAAAACGTTTGATAAGATTACATTTTAATCAGACAACAGAATTATGAACCAAAAGAAGAAGAAGAAAAAGGAACATAAATTACAAGTACCTCTGAAGCTGTAGTGGGTGTGCCCAATGGCGAGGGGCACTGGTAATAGGAAACGCTAATCCACACATAAAATTCAGTCCAGTGCTACTAAAAGTTGTATGTATGGACTACGCTTGAGTTCAAAGTGAGCGAGTGAAAATAACAGAGAAGAAGATTACATTTAAAAAACAAAAAAATCAAAACTCACCTACAAGAACAAAATATTTTAAGCGCTGCACAAACATCAACAGTCGTAACTGGAGCCAGGTGTTCTGGTTTATGATTCACGTTTACCAGCTCTTCATACATAGCTACATCTGGCAAATAATTTCGCATGCACTAAACAACAAATCTCTGTTACATGGGTAGTCATCAACACAGTTCTGTTATAAGGGTAGTTATCAACAAATTTCTGATACATAGGTAGCCATCAACAAATGTCTGTTACATGGGTAGTCATCAATAAAGTTCTGTTACATGGGTAGTCATCAACAAATGTCTGTTACATGGGTAGTCATCAACAAATGTCTGTTACATGGGTTGTCATCAATAAATGTCTGTTACATGGGTGGTCATCAACAAATGTCTGTTACATGGTAGTCATCATCAACAAATGTCTGTTACAAGGATAGTCATCAAGAAATGTCTAATTTAGCACCAAACAGTGTTTGTCATTTGTTGTAAAAGAGTTGAACTGAGGTGAGTCAAGAACAAACATTACAACTCTAGACATTCCCATATGTGCTCCGTCCTATCTTCAACAGCCAGCGAAGAGTCCCAATACAAATGTAACAGCTGCAATCTGATTATGTGTCCATCTGGCTTTCTTGGATAAATGAGTGTCGGCTAGAACCTCTTGTAACTCCCTGCCGTTCTATTCACTCCAGGTAATGATGTATGTATCTGTTCTTCCACACTAATCTCAAGATTCCACAAGGCCTTGACCATATTTGCCATATCATACACCAATACTCCACCCAGTGGTGCAGATCCAGCCTGTTTGACTGCCTGCTCATTTCCCAACACACCAGAATGCACCAGGGAAAAATCCAATGGATGCTCCCTATCTTAGATTATTTATATTGAAGCATGCCACTCTGGATGAAGCATACCTGTCTTCACTCTGCTCAGCATGCTCTGTGAGTCCATTGCATTAGTTTTCACACAATGGTATGAGTGCCGGTTATTAAGAAAGCAATAGCAAACTACTGAACATAAACTTACCAAGAAATCAATAACAGCCAAAAAATGCTGGGATTGACTGCGCTTTCCTGTAAAGGATACGCAAATAATGTGCACATGGATCCTCTGGGTTGTTTGCCTATGTCAGAGATGGCTTTATGTCCAATCCACAACCCCAGAATCATTTTCTTACTTATTTAAATGAATGAAGACCATTTCAAAATCGTGTTAATACAAGAACCAATTACTTGATATTGTTTTTCCCTTCATACTTTACAGTTATGTACGTCTCATCCTTCTACAATTCATTTTATAAAGTAAGTAGACCCACAAATCATGTTTTATGTGGATGTCTAGACCTGTTTTAGTATATGCTATTAAATTTACCTTCCATTTTTATGTATACTGTGTAGAGGTGGGGAAATTTTTAGATAGGAAAAATGAAGGGGGGGGGGGGGAATGATGTTCTTAAAATACAGTGAAGGGGGGCACGGGCCAAATTTTCTATAGGAAGGGGGAATGACGTTCTGAAAATATGCTGAAGGGGGGCACGGGCCAAAAAAGGTTGAGAACCACTGTTCTATGATATGGGGAAAGCAAGGAAACCAAACTAGGTCAATTAGAAAATATAACAAAACTAAGTCAAGAATTACATACTATAACCAAAGTAATTAAGAATTTTCAAAATTTAATAAAACTATGTGAAATTTTAAAACTTAGATAAACTAAATCAAATAATACAGAATTTAATCAAAACTTAAATAAACCCAAAATTGAATTTATCTAAGTAAAAGATATAGCATTTAACCAAAATGAGATAGATTCTTGAGAGGAATACTTAACATATCAAGAAGAGAGAAAATCATAAATGATGAAATCAGGAATAAAGTGAGGGTTATAGCAGCGGTAGATTTCATTCAAAAACAGAAAATGAAATGGTTCGGCCACATAATTAGGCTAATAACTAACAGTACACCACAACAAGCAATGATGTTGAAACCCAATGGCTCCCCCGATGTGTCTCCACCTTGCCGTGGTGGGGGAGCTTGCGTGTCCCATCGACCCCATGTGCTTGCCGATGGGTGAAAAAACTACATATCGGACAGCATATGGGATAGGGACCAGACTAAGAGAGACACAACCTGCTGCTCTGCAGGTGACTGAGGATAGCAGTCAAAAGTTTAAAAAGGTGCACGAAGGCAGACGCTTTTGGTCCGGACAAAACTCTTAAGGCTCCCTGTCGAGGGCTGTGGCTGAACGCCTCTAAGCCACAAACCCTCACATCTGAGAGCCAGGCCGATACCCGCCTACCGAAAAATAGAAGCGTGATACTGAGCAAGCTACATGCTCAGTTCTATTACATGTTCGAAGGCTCTCAGCTGGGGAATATGAGAGATTCCCGGATGAGAGGGCCAGGCCGTTTCTCGTCCACTGCTGCACGAAGGTAAGGTGCTGAGCCGGCAGCACATGTAGCCTACCTGGTGAGCGAGTACGAAAAGTCAGAAAAGTGCCCCAGTCGAAGGAAATGGCTACGAAAACTGTCTGTATCCAGCTCACAGAGAGTATAGACAAAAGTAGAAGAACGTCTCAATGACGCAAAATGGAACGCACGGCGAGCGGACCTATTGCGTGGTCTGAAGTCAAAATAAAAAGCTTACCGAGTGGATGTCGCTCGCAGTCTGACCGCTCCTGGTGTGTGTTTGAGCGATCAGTGGCAAACGGGTTGCCCAACACATGGAAGTGAGGAACTAAAGCAGCCATGAGCAGGACGTGGCAACTCCTCGGGTGAGCCCAGTCTCAGAGCAATATGTGCCGGCTCTGCAATTATGGAAGCCTCCTTGGATAGCAAGGGAATGCCCAAGGTCTGCCCCTGCCTTCCCTTGAGGGCCGACCTCGATGTCGCTGATCGTTCTATCTTGACCAGCTGAGATGTTGGCGACATCACAACAGTCTTACGTGCTACGAAACCAGAGGAAGGCTAACCTCATTAAAAAATGCCCGCCGGAAGTCGGAAGTGTCGTCCTACGGGTGGCAAACTAAAAATTGACACTACGCAATTACGTCCGAGTGAATTGTCTCGTCCGATTGTCTCTTGTGCTAGGAACAGCTCCGACTACCTAGTTTCCGAATGCCGCTCTTGTTCGGAACAGCTCTGACTAGGTAGTTTCCGAATGCCCGACGTGTCTGGAACAGCTCTGACGGACACAACGACAAGCACATGTCCGAAAAACTCGCTTAGTGGATACTGACTGCAGACCAGCTTGGTTTGTGCGGGAAAGGCTCGGGGTGAACGAAATGTCCAATATATTGAAGTGAGGAATTAAAGCAGCCATGAGCAGGACGTGACGATTCCCTCTGTGTGCCCAGTACCAGGGCGCTATGTGCCGGCCCTGCAATTATGGAAGCCACCCAGGATGGCGGAAAATGCTATGGACTGTCCCTGCCTTCATTTGAGGGATGACCGTGCAGTCTCCGACTCTTCCAACTTTACCAGCTGGGAGGTGGACAGTACCACAAAAGTGAGAGTCTCCCAGGAATGCTAACCTGGTCAAAAATGCACGCTAAAAGCCGGATGTGTTGGCCTAAGGGTTTCGATCCAAGGGTGCCTAACTAGACACACCGCAATCACATCTGAAAAAACACTCCGGATGAACGCAAAGAAGAAACCCAATGGAACCAGAAAATGAGGTCGACCATGTAAACGATGGACAGAGGGAATAATAGAGTCCTTGGGAATCTCGATATATAAAACCCATAAACAGGCACACTCCCGCTCTTTATATTTCACCTCGACACCGCAAGCTGCAAGAGGAACAAAATGAGATGAGATGAGTTCAACTTTGAGATAAGTTCAACTTTGAGAAGTGCTCACTTCTAGTCTTGTGGTGACCATAATCTCTCACAGGTTCTAATGTGTGGAATGTCACAGAACCACTCTCATGTCCTGTCATCAGAATAGAGCTCTGAAAAAAGTTTCATTTATTGAATATTCAATTAATTACAACAGTGGTAAAGTGCATGATGCTAAATTAATATTATATCGACATTTTAACATTGTACTGTCAGGGAAATTGGGTACATGTCATAAATATGTGTGAAAGTGTTTCACAATTCCCCAACTTACAGAGCCAAGGGTTCAAAATCAGCTTCAGAAGATTTGGGACCAGACAGACTGCCTTGTGTTGATTTTGATAGTATGAGCATTGGCTGTTCAGAAAGCCATGGTAAACCCATCATCAATCAGATCCTGTCTTCACAGTGCAAGTTGGCTGCAATGGATCACACACACTGTCTGTCTTGATTGTACATTCTGTCAGACTGCTGTTTGTTCATCTCTTGATGTTTATCTTCCCCACTTGTATTGTTGTCTACCTCTTGCTCGCTTGCCTTCAAACTTACCCTCCAATATGATTTTTATTAGAGTGTTATGTCTTTTAACGAAGCCAAAATTATTAACTTGCCTTTTTTTTATTTCTTTCATCAACTCTCTTTTCATTCCCAGTTTTTCTGGAACCACAATGGCAAACTATTGAATGTAAAAATGCCTAGTAAATCCCAAACAGCTAAAAAATGTTGGGGTTGATTGTGATGTTCTCTAAAGGACATGCAACTAACATTTAACATATCACCATATTTGTATACACCAACTGGTACTCAATGAGTGATGTGGTCAATACCAGCTGCCTTTACTTCCCAGAAGTTTCTAGCACCCAATTTTCAGTTGAGTCTACCTGACGCCCAGGAACATTTTCTAGTACCAGATTTTAGGTTGAGTCTAAGTGAAACCCACAAACATTTTCTAGTACCCAATTTTAGGTTGTCTAACTGACACCCATGAATGTTTTCTAGTACCAAAGTTTAGGTTGAGTCTACCTGAAGCCCACGAACATTTTCTAGTACCAAATTTTAGGTTTAGTCTACCTAAGGCCCACGAACATTTTCTAGTACCCAGTTTTAGGTTGAGTCTACCTGAAGCTAAATTTCAAATGAGAAAACTTACACACAAAATAATAGTTATGTTTGATTTTGATATAATAGTTCGATCCTCAACTTTATTAGTGTTCGTGTACTGAGCAGAGATTCTCCTTGTTTGATGTATGGGATAAGACTGAAAAATGTATAGTGGTATATGTGCATTAGTGTACAATGAAACTGATCTTCCAAATACATAAGCTTGTAGGACCTCCCTGATAAAACCTTTGCTGAAATAGTTTCACCTAATGCTCATCATCAAGTTCCATGCTGATAAGCATGGGTGGTCATGTTTTGCCATCTCATATTATCACCAGAGTTGTGGATTACCCCGTTTTACTGCTTCTCTATTAAATGACAATAAATTATTTTCTAGGTATGTGTAAAGAAGGTAGTTTGCCATTGCTTTCCTCCTTAGCAGTAACTATACTGGTCGATGACCATAGCCATGGTCTCCACAAAGAGATTCTCTGCTTACCGTCGTGAAATTAGAGACCACAACCTACAACTATCTGTCGGCTGCTCTTTAACTTCATCACCACCTGCACACATGGCTTTGCTTAACTCTGATCGGTGGTGGGCTAAATAGTTACTCCATCTTGCCTAATGTGTCTCGTAGGCTTTAAATCCCCTAATGTCACATCCTTTCTGTGTATAGTGAATAAGCATATACTAAAATATTTCTGCACAATCTGGCCTCACCTCCCTGACGAAGTCCTTGAGGTCAGCAGTAGTAAAGAGCTCATGTTGAAGAGTGAGATCTGGAACAGACCACACTAGGATCCTCATCACATCCTTCAGTTTGTGAACTGTGATCAAAGCACTCTGGGCATTGTCCTGGCACATATCCAGCACCTCCAGAATTATAACAACAAAATACAATTACTTGAACTTGACAAAATCGGAGACAAAATCTGGTCTTCAGTCATGTAATGAGAAGAGAGGCAGTGGAAAACACTGTGATGACTGGAAAGATTGGGAATGATCAGCAGTAGAAAAGGTAGAGTCAGATCAAGAGAAATGATGTTAAGTGGACTAGGTCAGTGTTATGGAGGACATGACAAGGCAGACGTGGCTGCGGCCTTGTGGGAGCACGTGCACACCTCGGAGGAGCAAATGAATTACCATGGTCTGGCAAGAATGAGACAATGAGGAGTGACTAAGGGATCTGGCCGACGCTCAACGCTCAAAGGAAAGGCGAGACGGACTTATAATCAGATTGCTACTGGTACTATTAGTGTTGGAACTCTTCGCTGGCTGCTGAGGATGGGGACGGAGCACTTATGGGAATGCCCCGAATGCTGTGATGTCGATTCCTAAATCAATCAATCAATCAATCAATCAATCAATCAAGTGTTATGGATGAATATCATCAATGGAATTGATCCAGAATACCAGGTACCGAGATATGTGAAGATGCATGAATGTCTATGCTAGTTGGCAGGGCACATGATAATGAAAACTACAGCTTTCCCTCTCTCATGATCTGCCCAAAGAATGTGGACTGTCATCTTCTGATGCGAGTAACCAGTTCTCTTTATGAGTTAACTTCTCTCATGATATCTTCATTATGCTTTTCATCTGTATATTGTCTTCTTATCATTCTTCCAGAAAAGATGATAATGGACACAGGATACATAATACTTGCCATATATGACAGGTCCCTTCAGGATGAACCATGGACAGACAGAGAAATCAATGACCAAGTCTTACAAGAAACAAATGAAAACCATAAATTGATTAGAGAAATTAGACGTGGACAGTCACAATTTTTTGGTCACGTTATGAGAAGAAATAAAATGGAGAACTTGGTGGCAACTGGCAAGATTGAGGAGAAGAGAGGAAGGGGAGAGCAGAGAAGTAAATTACCTGGATGGCTTGGCCACATGGTATGGTCGAGACAAGAACAGAGAGCTGATTCGCGACTGGTGATCGAGTGAGATGGCCAAACATGACCGCCTACGCTTACTGGCATGGCACATGATGATGAGGATGAAACAAAGATTAATGAATAAACCTGACTAAGACTTCTGCAATCTGGCATCACTTGTGGCAACAGCAGCAGACACGATCACAAGTAAGGTGAGCAAAGGTAAGGTACAGATAGTCCCATAGCAGATACTATTGTTGGGGTGTAAAATGTTACATTTTCACATATTCTAGGCCATGAAATATGAGGTGGGGTGGCCAATTTCCTTTCTCATCACCTTTCCTTCACAGACAATTCCTAGAAAATTGCCCAGTACCAATTCTTTTTAGGCTGAGCCAACCATAGAGCCATAGTGGTTAGAAAGTAATCCTAACTCTGCTGGGCACTGAACGCAGACCACTGTTTTAGCTGGCAAACATATTCACCACTGCACCATCATAGCTTCATGGACAACATAGGCACATTCATAATTAGTGCTCTACATGAGCAAACAGCATCCATACACACCTACATTATCTGAGACAGACAGGGCACCTATGGTGTATTGAGTGTGGTATCTTCCATTCTAGTTAATTAATGAATTAATATAACTTGTTAACTATTGTATAAATGTTTCCTTAAAGGTCTTAGGTCATTTCTAGCTAAGGAATGAATTAACATAACTTATTCACTATTGTATAAACGTTTACTTAAAAAGTCTAAGGTCATTTCTAGTTAAAGAATGAATTAACACAATTTATTCACTATTATATGAACGTTTACTTAAAAAGTCTCAGGTCCTTTCTAGTTAAGAAATGAATTAACATAACTTATTCATGATTATGTCAGTCTCCCTAGCCTAGGGGTTAAACGACTTTCTTTGTAATCTCGTTTATCCACATGGGGTAACACAGCGGGTGAGTATTGGTAGTGGTTCTTGCCTTGTTGGTAACTTATGGGATAAATGAGCCAGCCGCTCAGAAAGCAATGGCAATCTCTGAGCGTAATCTTGCCAAGATATCAACAACAGCGGTAAAATGCAGGTGTTGACAGCGATGTCATGTAAAGGATATACGAAAAAGAAAAAAAATTCACGATTGTATAAACATGTACTTAAAAAGTCTCAGGTCATTTTTAGTTAAGGAATGAATTTACATAACTTATTCACTATTGTATGAACATTTACTTAAAAAGTCTCAGGTTATGTCTAGTTAAGAAATTAATTAACATAACTTGTTCACTATTGTATAATATTTACTTAAAAAGTCTTAGGTCATTTGTAGTTAAGAAATTAATTTACATAACTTATTCACTATTATAATGTGGAGGAGAGGAGAGGCAGGAGAAGACAAAGGGAAAAGATGCAGGACAGTTTGACATCAAGGCATGGAGGAACATCAGTTTCAGAAATGATTGGCAGTGCATGAGGCAGAAAGTTGTGGGTAGACATAATTATAAAAACCAAACGGCATGGACTATAAGAAGAATTCACTATTCTATAAACATTTATATCAAATATGTCCACTTTAGAAGAAATGAAATAGATGATTATTAACTGATTGCCTGCCATGAGCCAATAGGTTGGCGCAATGGCATTACTCTGGACTGCCAGAAGCCGATAGATCGGCTTAATTGTTTCATTTCTCTTATTATCCGCAAGTTTTAGTACCTGGTAAATGACAATTTACACACAGAAAAGATATGCCCTTTGAAAAGTATGAGACAAGACGTGCAGATTCATTGTTTTTTAAGACAAAAAGATTAAGTGGTTCGTTTTTATTATATTAGAAACACCTATGCCCTTGGTTCTCGAATTCATAGATTTTCATAAACTTATCCTTTTAAACAATTTTAGACTATAGTTATTCTGATTTAAAGGACTTTGTGAAAGATTCTAAAACTAATACCACATGCGGTATTCAGTAAAATTATTTAGCAGGTGGTCATAATTGAAAACAAAACTAACAGTTAAAGTTCGACATAATATGATGGCACATGTCGAATTATGCTTGTTCTAATGGGCCATACTTGTGCCCCTAAGTTTGCTTTGCCTGTCACAAATAAGCTTAAGAGTATTTAAATAATTAACTTTAAAAGAATAATAATTATAGCTAAATATAAATTAGTGTATATATTGTTTCTTAATACAAACCTACCTTGTGTGTTCCTGACACTGTCTATTTTGTGTGAAAATGATGTGCTTCAAAATATGGCATTTTAATTGTGTTTTATTGGTGTTATGGAGCAGTTCTTGTCATCTTTTTCTTTTTCAGCGTTCCGAGCCATTGAGGTTCTTTGCTGCAGATACAATCCGTCTCCATTCGTCTTTCTAGTTGACCTTCTCTTGCCAGTCGTTGATTCCAAGTGCTTGTAGGACTGTATATATATTATCTCTCCACCATCTTCTTGGTCTACCTCGGGGTCTACGGTCATTTATTTCCTGAGTGTAAGAGAGTTTTGTTTCCCTATTATCTTCCATTCTTTCTATATGCCCCAGCCATTGTAGTCTATTAGCCTTCATGATACCAGTGATTAGAGGGGACTTAAACAGATCATAAATGTCTTTGTTACTTCTTCTTTTCCATTCTCCACTTTGTGTATCCCTAATGGGTCCAAAGATGCTGTCTTAAAACTTTGTTCTCAAAGGTTTGTAACAAGGCTTCGTCTCCTTTCGTTATACTCCAGGTTTCAGAGCCATACAGCACAACTGGTCTGATCAGTGTTTTGTATATTGTGATTTTGGTGTTACGAGATAGCACATTTGTTTTTAGTAGATGTAGTGCATAATATATCTTATTTCCAGAATTGATTCCAGTTTGTATTTCTTCCCTTATGATGTTGGAACAGTTGAAGATTGTACCCAGGTATTTGTATGTTTCCAGTTCTTTTAATGGTCATATTATCTATTTGTATGTGGCCAGAGGTTTTAGCTATTCCTTCTCTTGAAATTACCATATATTCTGTCTTATCTTGGTTGATAACCAGCCCCATCTGTTGGGCATTTTCCTTTAAGTGAGTCAATATTTCCAATGTCTTTTGTTCATTTTCCCCTATAATATCTATATCATCTGCATAACCAAGCAGCTTGGATGTTCCTCCAATATCATATTCCTCATTTACCTACCTTAGAACTTTCTCTAGAGCCAGATTGAAGAGTAGCGGCGATAGTGCATCACCCTGTTTCAAGCCAGATGTTATTTGGAAAGGGTCTGATTTCCTGCCTTTATATGTTACTATGTTATAAGTATTTTCCATGCATAGTCTGGTCATGTTGATTAACTTCCTTGGTATTCCAAATTCCTGCATAGCATTCCATAGACAATTCCTATGGACACTATCATAAGCCTTTTTAAAATCCACAAAAATGTTATGGAGATCTCTTTTATATTCCCAATTTTTCTCGGCTATTTGTCATAAGATAAATATCTGATCTATTGTTGATCTGTTTTGTCTAAAACCTGCCTGGTAGTCACCTCATATATCTTCTGAATATGGTTTTAGTCTATTTAGTTCTTGTCATATTGGTAAGAAAAGTGGTGTATTTATCATTATTCAGTACATTTAACAGGATTATCTTCAACTGATGAGAAATCACGCCTCGGTAAGTGGAAATTTTGTATAATTGTCACCCCTCTAATTTAAAGTTTTTTTTTTACAAAACCAATCATTATTGTTATAATATTTCTAACCTCTCATATAATTATTAACACTGTCATGTTCTTTGTATAATACAATATATCTGCTACAATTGTAACCATTTATACTTCATTATTGTGAAACACCCCTACTTCCCATTTTCAGCCATTAATTTTTGTTTGGTCGAAACCCACTTTTGGGTTTGACAGTGAATAAATTAAATGAAATAAAACAAATATATCTTTTGTTTTTTAAAAGTTGCATATCCTTTACAGGGCGCTGCAGTCAACATCAGCATTTTACTGCCATTGTTGATGTCTTGGCAAGTTTTATGTTCAGTAGTTTGCCACTGCTTTCTGAACAACCAGCTCCCATACCAGCATGTTAAAACCAGCATGACACTGTCGATATATATATATATATATATATATATATATATATATATATATATATATAATATATATATATATATATATATATATATATATATATATATATATATATATATATATATATATATATATATATATATATATATATATTAACAAAGTTAAAAAAAAACTCAAATAAATTCAGTTCAATTCTGAATTAATTATCACAGGTTCATAAATGTTCAGATCTCCTCTGTAATAAATTCAGATAGACTACATTCTCATTGAACAACTTCATTAGTGGTAAAAATAATATAGCATGATAACAATTCTAAAATTAAGTTAAATAATAATGAACTCACAGGGTCTTTGCCAGTCTTAAACTCTAGATATCTCTCTCCTTTTATAACAGGATCCATGAAGAAAATTCGACCATCCTAAAATTTAAAAAATTTATCAGAAAAATATTAAAAGAGAAATCAAAGACATTCATTTTATATTTCTGCAATAATAAAGTACTGTTTATTGATCACGCATGATAAATAATTTCAGTCATGACTTGTGAGTTTTAAAATTCTATATACAACTGTGAAAAATCTCTTATATAAGTTCATTCAGTTTATTATTTGAAAATGTAATTGTGATATGGCATTTCTAATAATTTCCATCCATCCATCATGTGCCATGCTGGAAAGTGTGGGCGGTCATGACTTGCCATTTCACTCGATCACCAGTGTCGTGGATCAGCTCAGCGTTCCTGTCTCGACCATGCCATGTGGCCAAGCCATCTAGGTATTTACTTCTTGGTCTTCCCCTTGGTCTGTTCCCTTCGATCTTGCCAGTTGTTACCAAGTTCTCCAATTCATTTCTTCTCACATAATTTCACTTGACAAAAAAAAAAGAATGAATCATGTCTTGACAGATTTGAATGCTGGGCATATAATTCTGTAAAATGTGAAAACACATCTTAGAAGCAATTAATGCAAGTAACATATAGGGGGTATTTGTGCTGAAGTGATTATGCCTTGAACTCCAAAGTTCGTGGGTTTGATTCTGGGCCACATCGTTCAGTTCACGAGTGCAGTTTTCTACGAGACTTCCTGGGGGTTATCGCTGGAGCTATGGAGTTTGTGCTTTGTGCGAAACTCTTGGCAGGACACCCTGTGGAAAGAGACTGAACAATTTGGGATAAAACCCGGGGCAATGAAGTTGATCTTTTACCTTTTAAACCTTTGTTTTTTTTAAAAATAACATATATAAAGTGAATCTCTACCTCTGAAATATTGGGAAAATGTACAATTCATTCACTAAAATATGCTTAAAATTAGCAAAGTGATAATTGCAATCAAAATAACACAGTAAGTACTTGATGATGTCATACGATCTGTTGAAAAGTATGCTGACTTAACCTCGGTTTACTACATTACATATAACATGTACATTTCAGACAGATGAATGCAAATATCAAACACTATTTATAAGCTTTAATTACATCTAATCCAACAAGCAGATATGAGTCTCTGATTGGACAACTGTAGCCAACACTGGACCACATAATTACAGCAGACGTGAGCATGGCAATACAGCAGCATCTAGCCAATCCTTCATTTCTATTTTCTGTAGTTTTATGTAATGCACCAGCCTTGTCTTGTGAAATTCTGAAACAAAATTGTCATAGGACCTTATTTAAATTCACAATCAACTTTCCAGTATGCACTTTAATATATAAATCAGTAGTTTTTAACATGTGTATCATCATCATCAGATGCCAATATGCTTAGGTGATCAAAGCTGGCAGTCTCATACAATTACCAGAAATCATGGATCAGATCTGTTCTTGTTTCAATTATGCTAATTTTTCTAATTGCTTTATGATTTTCATTTATTTCTTGAGGGATAATTTCTTTCAATGTTCTGTCTTTACATGGTATTCTTTGCATTTTTCTTAGAAACCACATTTCCACTTCCATTAGATGTTTCCAGTTTGCCTGCTCATTGCCGGTGTTTCAAATGCATATAACAGAACCAGTTCTATACTGGATGTCAACAGTTATCACTATAAATGATAGCTTTTGACTGAGCATTTTTATCCAGACCATAAATCAGCAATGGTACATGACCAATGACCAATGATTAGGATTTGGTAAAAGTACCGAATGAAGTTCAACAAGCATTCATTCTTAAAAGATCAGTGTTGTAACACTCCAGCCTAGTACTGTATGAATTCAGGGCTTTATTCTACATAAATCATTTTTACCAGCCCTATTTTAGCATATCACAAAGACAATATGTGTGCAACCATAATAACAGTAAGATCAATATTTAGTTAAAGCAAACACCAGTGCCTAATTAAACAAGAACAGACTAAACAATGTAGAAAAAAAAAAACAGATGAAATAATAATTTACAAGATGCATTATCAAAAGAAAATATGAGAAGCAATGACATGAGATAATATAACAAAAACAGTTTAGTAAAATACACATATAACATATTTTTAAAATTTTAAAATTAATTATTTAAAATAATATAATTTTAAAATTCAAACATATGAAGAATTAAAACAGATACAGGAGCTAACAAGAAAACATGAGTAAGGTAATCTATAAAACTGTCACAATATCTTTCTATTTCACTACATTTGGAACAATGGTCATCAAGAAACTAGTGTCAGGTGTTAGTAAGATATGACTGAGCTACTATATGACAATAGATGGTACTACCTGCTTTCTGTTAGTGCCCAATGTTGGGCGGCGCTCACCAAATACAACACCCCACATTGTGCCAATGGTTTCGGGTCGGGAAGTGCAATTGGGAGGGTACAAGCTTTACCCTATTTTGAGGAAATGCAACCTAAAAATAAAGTTGCTTAAAAATCAACAGGGTCCGACTTCATTGCCCCCGGGTTTTTATCCATATGGCTTGGTCTCTTTCAGCAGCGCGAAAAGCGTTGCACAAAGCACGAACTCCGTAGCTCTAGCGACGACCCACAGGAGACTGAAAAATTTCACTCCTGAACCGAAGGATGCGGCCCAGAATCGAACCCACAACCTTGGAGCCCGAGTCAAATGGCTTGACTACTTCGCCATGAAGACTCCTAATGCAACCTAAAGACTAAATGTCATGGCAGGGTAGACCAGGCCCTAAGCCATGGTCAGCAACTGGTCTAGGGTGGAAGCTCAGACAGGTGGAAAGTCAGAGCATTGCTTTGCTGATCCGGCAGCTTCTGCAGTTTGTCTTGTTCCATATATATTATTGTTACCATTCCTCTGGAGTAAACTAGGTAGGCCAAGAGAGGTATCATGCTGCATGGGCAACACCTGGTCTCTAAATTCAGCCCAGGCTTTGAGTTATGAAGAGGTATAATTCCATTTTACAAAATATCGTCTGTCAAGACGGCAAGGTGCAAGTCGGTCAGTCAGTCAGTCATAAAAAAAAAATTAAAACTGCTTTTATTGACAGCTTATTATTAATACAAAGGCAACAGACTAAATGGCATCCACTCTATTCTTACATGGATGTATGACTTTTTGATCCGGTCGTTCCTATATTCATTACAGAAAACTTCTTTTGAATGTCAGCCATGTTCCATACAGCAATACGACAGGCTGGATCAGTTCTGGGAATAAGTCATGAAAAATATAAGTTATTATTTTGTAACAATTGAGTATCTGTTTGTTATATTCCAGTTATCCAACTTCATAAGGGTAATGAGAAGTATAATAGTAATGAAAAGAATCAATTTATTATATGTAACTTTGAGCATCCATTTTCTATATTTCATTGATCCAACATTCTCTCCCTCTTTCATGTAATAGGTCCTTAATATGGCCTCTATCTCTTTCCGTGTCTCTAGCCCCATGCCCCCTCATTTTTCTTTCAATTTCCTAAATTACATCTAACAGTATTTCATATCAACAATATCATATTATCTAACTGTATTTTAGGATCCTCGCCGGTGCTACAGAGTTTGTGAACTGAACTGAGATTCTCTGGACTCAGGTTTGTGTTAGGAGTAGAACGGAGCACTTATGGTTACACCCATGTGCTGTGATGTTGATCCTTTGACTAAACTAAACTAAACTAAACATATTTCTTTTAGATTTAATATGTCCTTCATTTTAAATAAATGTTCTTAACACTATGTCAATATTACTATTTATATCAATGGCAGGTAGTCCTAACAAACATAATTACAATCATACTATTTTACAAAAAGATTAAAGGCAAAAAGAAAGACTTCATTGTACCGGTTTTACTCCATCTGGCTCAGCTGGTCCATGCAGAATGTCAAGTTGAGTACAGAGAGCACCAGACATAGTACAAGCTCTGATGCTTCAGTAATAACTCGCTCACCCACCTACTCACTTACTGGCTATTCCCCCTCTCACTCACTCGCTCGCTCGCTCACTCACTCTCTCCCTCTCTATCTCTCACTCATCCAATCTCTCTCTCTCTTTCCTTCTTTCTTTCTCTCCCTCCCTCCCTCTCTCCCACCCACCCATACACACCCAGGGTTGCAAGAAATAAAACTGCACTAGTGGTCTGAACGATGCAGTGCAAAAATGAACCTGCAACCTACACAGTGAGGCAGATTGCTCCATCACTTTGCCATGGAGACCTGCAAGCTATTTTATAAACATATATTTAATGAAGGGCTTCCGTGGCCAAAGGCTCGCGAACGCGGTTTCGTGAGTCGCTTTCCAGGTTCAAAATGCAACCGTGACCGATTTGTGCAGCAGACCGTGTCGCGTTGTGTTATAACGTGTTGGTATGGGAGCTGGTCGTTCAGAAAGCAATGGCAAACTAATGAACGTAAAAACTTGCCTAGTACATCAACAGCAGCTGAAAATTGCTGGTGTTAACTGCAACGTCCTGAAAGGGATATGCAACATTAAAAAAAAAAATTTAATGAAGGTAAAAAGCATAGGGAAAACATATATTGTTTACCGTGCTGTATACACCCAGATCTCTTGTGGGTTTACAAGCAGATAGATAACACTGAACTCCCGACTGTAACATACACTCATAACACGTTGCAACGGAGAAATGTTTGGAGGTGGCAGCACTGTAGTTAAACTCTTGCCATTGCTGCGAGCCATAATTCTAATGCTGAGTGAAATAAATGATTGATGACAGCAATTATAAAACAAATACTGGAATTTAAATATCAGAATATGCTTTAAGCACAATAATGTCTAAGATATGAGGCTTATTGTAGCTGACTTTAAGTGTGGAGAAGATACTTGATTCTGTGATTAATCTATATATTTTTAAAAATCAGTATGTATTATATTGTACATAAAATGCATTTTTAGATCTGTTCGAAAGACTTTTACTGTCTGACTGTCAAAAACTGTCATTTACTGCCAATATAGCACCTTGCGGTGTATGGCAGGGGGGTCTGTGAGCCTGAGGAATTAAGGCAGCCTGGCTAGTGCAGTCGCCACGAACTGTGCAGGTTAGAATTTTCTTTTTGCCCTTTTGACTTTTACATACATTTAAAAATTGTTATGTCTTTTTGTCTGTCTATCTGTCTGTGCACATATAAATGATAGCTTGTGGTCCATATCTGCTGTTATGTATAGGATGGAGTTGAACGTTGTTGAAGAGCCAAATCGATTGCATAGATTGCATTGAGTTTATATTTGTGTAGTACACCCTCAGTTTAATCTATCCACCTGATTCTTGATCGTCCTCTAGCTCTATAGTTTGATCTTCTTGGATTGTAGACACAGCTGATTGGTGCTGCGTTCTTATACAATATATGAACCACTTGATGTGCTGTATTGCTGTTAATTAAATGCAGGGAATAGCACTTATGCCCTTTCAAATATTAATCTAATTCAGCATCTTCTTGTGAATCCGGCAACTATTATCAAGCATTTCATTTCAGAAGTAATAAGTTTTCACCCTTGCAATTTAAATTGTATAGCCTGCATGTAAAAACTGTTTTGGTTCTTCCCTATTAATTAGAATTTTAGCTGTTTATAATTCATTGTCGTGTCCTCCTTTACAGTGTCGTCCCTGGAGTGAAGAGAGTCGACACTCACATTATAATATTTTTTTTTCCCTCTCAATATTCTGGAGAATCCACCAGCTTCCGTCCAACACACTCCATCAGCCTATGGACACCTTTTCCTATCACTCTCTCACTGTCGTACTATGCCCCCTCTCATACTTCCCAACGCAACACACTCAACAACTCTTGCTTCTAGAAATTAATAAAGATTAATTTATTAAAAGAAAAGTGTAACGTGTATGAGACGTGTATGCGAAGAAAATGTGTGACGTGTTCTATAAAGTGTGTAGAATCGGACTCTCAGACCACAACCCAGTCAGCTGATCCCAGCAAGGATAGACCACAGCACGTTACGTCAGAACATGTACATCTCACCCAGTGCCGAAACCATCTTGCCGGATACTGCTTTGCCTCTGTAGACCTCTGGTAATCCAATTTCATGATCATCCGAAATAGACACCGGTGGTATTAACAGTTAATCATGGACCGGTTGCACCCTACACAATGTCCGTTCCTATCGTTCCTTAAAAAAAAACTGCACAAGTCCTTTGTAGTGTGTACACAGTCATTAATGTTAATTTGTTACTGTACTGGCTCCTCCCTCGTGTCTATCTAGCCTCAAGTATCAAGTCTTGTGTTCTATTACACGAGATTATATCACACTATCTAATTATTAGACTTAATGTTTTCAGTTCGTTACTACTGTCTGATGCTGTGTGGTGCATCAGTACGCATCACTCTCTTTGGTGAATCAACTTCCTTCTAGCTTTAGTTACGTTCTGTATGCAACTTTATTCATTGTTGAACTGGTGTTCTTCCGAATGGGATTGGATTCTTTCCCAAAAACTTGTTGAGTTTCCTTGGATCTGGTAGGGAACCTTAAATGGCACTACTGCAGTCCTATCAATCATATCTACATCTGCCATTATAGGCACGTGTAAAATTAAGTCACTAATTAACACACGGTAGATATTATTTCCACTAAGCACTGCAGTGCCCTGGCACTCCGACTAGAGCATTTTCAAGTCCCCCTAGTTGGTCCCAACTCGGGTTTATATGGCAAACTACCAAAGTTGGCCACGTGACGTTATCCTTTATGCCCCCACACAGGTGGCACATTGGCAGATCATCCCCTGTCAGGGATCCATCCCCCCTCTGGCTCCCTCCATGTTAGATCTGTCATCACTGGTTGTGATTCCCAAAACAAGCCAGCGAGTTACTGTCGAGTTCCAACAAAGAGTTTTTCTCAACAAGCTGTCAGTAGCAATCTGCCCCTCTGAGTGATGTCCGGAAACTATATGACATATGGGCTGTTTACTTCCGTGCTGAGTACTTCCGTTTTCCATCCGACTTGTCAAAACGATGTATGATTCAGCGCACTCACTTCCTCTTTACATCTGCCCCTGTGATCTCACGGCTTCCATCTGCATTCAAATGTTGACAAACTTGTCAAGGCGATGCCGGGACCTGTCACCATCACCACCGAATGTTCCAAATCCGTTAGAGATGTACACGTGCAGCTACAAATATTGTCCTGGGATTTTGACAACCCATTTGTTTTCTCTGTTAGTAAAAATGGTTGTCGCTGGCAGATAGTCCTTTCAATCAAAAAATCCTCTATAATAATCAACCGGTTAAACACACGGTTTTATTTTGTGACATTCATGCACCTTTTTATATTTCTTTCTAGAGCAAATCTCATTTGAATTAATACATAATTAATATTCTGAATGAGTTAACTTTAAAAAAGTCGCTTAAAAGTCGACAGGGTCGATTTCATTGCACCGGGTTGTTATCCCATATGGCTCAGTCTCTTTCCACAGTGCGGAAAGTGTCACACAAAACACGAACTCCTTAGCTCCACAGGAGTCTCCGAAAGAGTTAACTTTAGAAAGAAAAAAAGAAGATAACAACCTGTTATCATCACTGACAGCTACAATACGAGTTGTCTTTCCTTTGCAACCACATCGCGCCATCTGAGTAACTGGACTTCGAGCCAGGGTCCAAAAGTGCACATTATAGTTTAGATTCCAAAGAGTGACAGCCCTTGGTGTGCCCAGATACAAGAAGTTGTCATCTGTCAAGCCCATCCACTGTATTCCATCCACTGATACTACCACACTGAAAACAAGAACATTAATCCATTTATATTATTACACTGCGAACAAGAACATTCATCCATTGATACTGTTACACTGCAAACAAGAAAATCCATCTATTGCTACTATTACACTGCAAACATGAAAATCCATCTACAGATACTACCACACCGCAACAACAAAAAACTAAACGCTGTCATATAATTTCAGCGTCATATTGATTTAGCAGCCCTTGCAATCATGTACTTTACAATTGTTGGTGTTCTTGATATATTTCAATAGAACCTGATTTCTGTGCAGTTATTTTATGCATAATCTCTAACTCTATTCCCAGTAATTAGTTAAGTTGAGTTGAGTCAAGAACTGACATTACAGCACTCAGGACATTCCCATATGCACTCTGTCCCCATCTTCAGCAAAAAGCGAAGCGTCCCAATAGTAATGGTACCAGTTGCAGTCTGGCAGTTTCTTGGAGTACTGAGTATCGGCCAGAATCTCTGGTTACAACTTATTGCACCATTTTCTCCAGGCCATGATAACTGATCTTTTCTTCCACACTTCTCACAGATCACAAAGGGCACTGACCACATCTGCCTTATTGTGTGCCAGGATATAATTTAATCTTCTAAGGACTCTTCCCAATCTCGTCTTAATGGAGATAATAATCAGCTTTTTTATTTGTCTCCTACAGCACTGCATCGATGGTCCCTTCAGCCTCCGTGGAATCTTTCAGCACCTCCTGAAGGTACCACATCCTTCAATAATGTCAATATTTTCATCATGCTTCCTTGTTAATAAAAATAAAAGAACCACAGTATCTTAGAACATTAGAAATAAAGACAGGAGGTCAGCTTGGCTGAATGTATAAGTTCTCATTCTTAAACATCCAGTATGCTGATGCTGAAGTAGCAGGTTCAACCCCTACACTGGTCAATTGGACTTAAAATGTTGACTTCTCGTCCTTGATTTGGGGACATAAATTTCAAGTACCTCAGAGGTCGGAGTGGTTATGCCTGATGGCGAGGATTATGATAATAGGGAACGTTAATGCACATACAAAAATCATTGTGTGCTCTATAAGCAGTAGCACATATATTCTGAATGCTCTACGAGAAGTGAGACTTTTGCGAGAACCAAGTGATGACTGTGAATCTACAACCATGGCCAGACTGCAGGAGCAGCAAATTAAAAGAGGGGTGGCCAAACAAGAACACTACGCAGGAAGCCAAAGAAGATTGATAAACCAACACAGAACTGGCGTCGTTAGCCGCTACACGCTGTGGGATTTGCTGAGGAGGGGATCCGAGCACTTATGGACTGAATGGTTCGATGTGCAACGAGGATGATCTGTCGACTGACTAACTAACTAACATATATGGACTACACTTGAGTTAAAAAAGCGACCAAAAAAACAAAAATAGAAGAAATCAAGAAAACTAATACCGTATTTCATATTTACATAAAACTGCCTAGGAACTTGCTCTTCATTTAATCAAGTGCAGTGTTCAATGCTTCAAGCTGTGAAAAAGTGTTCTTTACTGACTTTGTATTGTTGTTTATGCCCAGTGTCCTGGAAGCTGTATATAATATTGTGTAAGGTACACAACTCTATCAGATTGTACAACAGTGTACCTGCTGAGGCAATCCATGGTGTCTAGGGACCACATGCGGACTGTTCCATCTAAAGAACAAGTGACGATGATACTGGATGTGGCAGGGTGTAGGATCATGTTTGTTACAGCTCGAGAATGTCCTCGGAAAATGTGCACAAGTCCTCCTACTAGGCTCCAAACTTTCACTGTTTATAAAGCAAAAAGTTCAAATTTAACATTTTCATGTACAATGTGACAAATATACATTTTTGCTGCATCTCGTCAGGTGCATATTGCAGAGTTATACATCATATGACGTGAATAAATTAAAAATACTTAAGCTGAAATAATTAAAGCACATAGTTACATGTATTATTCAAATGTGAAACATTTGTTATCCCCACAATAATTTTAAATTGAAAACAAATTCTTTCTGCTTGCACAAAACTGGCTGGAACCACCAAATTGCTAATGCCTCACTATATTTGAACAATAATTTATTGTTAATTGAATACAGAATATAAAATGTTTTTTCTTTGCTCATGCTATGAAGTACAATATATTGTTTCTGGCTTCTGTGTTTAAATTCACTAAGAGAATACATTGTTTTGAAAGTATGGTATCATTGAAACCTACTGTGCTGTCCGTGTGTTATCAGAGCCCGTAAGTGTAGCATAGAATAGTAATACTGTCACCATATCAGGTGAGGATAAATCATAAACTGTTGCCTACATGGAATGGAAGAAATAAAATGGTATGACAGAATTACCAATGTGGGGGGTCATGAAGGGAACAAAACAAATACCAGTGAACCAAGAGTTGAGAACACACACACAAAAGAATCACTGGTGCTGGTTAGGAAATACACTGAAAAAACCTGAGAATAGTATAACTATACAGGCCTTTGTCTGGAATCCACAAAGCAAATGAAATAGATAAAGACATAAAAACACACGAGGAAGAGATGAAGAGACAAAGATGAAATGAATAATATTGGCAGAACAAGGAAAGAGATGCATGAGATATAAAAAGGATAGGACTGCTTGTAGTGAGTTGGTTGAAGACTTATGCCCCAATGTGTGATATAGGGTGAAAGAAGAAGAAGAAAACTGAGACAATGAACCACACAAAAGAAGAAGAAGAAAACTAAGACTATGTACAACATGAAAAGAATAAGAAGAAAACTAAGACAATAAACCACACAAAAGAGGAAGAAGAAAACTAATTCCTTGTACCACACACTACAATGTTGGGAGCAAGTACATTATCCTACTCAGTAACACTAACAAGAAAACAACTTTTTGCATTTTAATTAACAATATAATTATAGAATATCTATACCTTCACTATCAAGAGATGAGGTAATTAAAACAGTGGCATGTCTGGAATACCTGCATCCAGTTATAGACATGGAGTGTGCTCTGGAAACATAAAGAATATTTCAGTGAAGTTTAAGTGTAAACCAAGCAATACATTATGCATTGATTACTTAATATATTGTATAATTTTCTGTACTTCTTTTCCTTTTGTTTAACTAATCAATTTGATCCCATTTGTTAATTTTATTTCTTCTGTTATATTGTTTTTTTAATTTTAACTCCTTCATACCAAACCATTTATTATTTTATTGGGACGCAGAGGTGTTTCCAAGGCACCAGGGCCGGGTTATATACTGGCCAAGACCTATTGACGCGTCCTCGTCGAGCGTCCTGGGCAACAGGTCCCTTCAGGGTCCTGGCTAAAGTCAGTAGGATCGCCGATTCCTCCGAAGTCGGAGAGTGTCTGCCTGTACGGCGAGGAACCACCAGTCTGCACACCAATAAGCCAGACATGGGACAACGGATACTCACGCAAAACTCAGGTCCTGTATGACATCACACTGATGTTGGACAACAGGATGCCTTCATCCGACATACAGGACTTCGCGTTGGAGCTCAAGCCAACACAAGCAAGCAAGCATTATTTTATTTAACATGTTTTGATCATCAAGAATTAAAGTAACACCTATGTGGAACAGAATGCATGATATGTTCATGTCTATGGCTCCCCGCTTCACTCCTGTCTCACTCACTCTGGACAAGGAAGTAGATTCCCAAGAGTGCTTAAAGATGATCTCACAACCAAAAGGTCAAGGAGATGAGTGAGTGATGTTAGAAACCAATGGTATTTGTATACATTACCTGGCTTAGGCTAACATTTAAACATGGTAACTTTTGAAGGCCGGTCTCCATGGCCAAAGGCTTGCGAACGCGGTTCATGAGCCGCTTACCAGGCGTTTGAAACGCAGCTGTGACCGATATGGCAGCAGATCGTGTTGCGTTGTGTTATAACGTGTTGGTATGGGAGCCGGTCATTCAGAAAGCAATGGCAAACTACTGAATGTAAACTTGCCAATACATCAACAACAGCAGTGCTGGTGTTGACTGCAATGTCCTGTAAATAGGATATGCAAAATAAAAAATAAAAAATAAAAAACTTTTGAAGCTGAGCTGGGCATCTTAGCTTCTCAGTCACTCTACCCTCCTGCCTCAATTTTGTTAACATTTTTATTTTTACTGTTGAGTTGCTCAGTCTATAACTAAGATAGTAAAAAGCTCTCTACTTAGTATAGTGTTTCTCAACCTTCTTTCATGTGTATCTAATGTTTTAATATTAGTTTTTGTGGACATAACTTCTAAAGGATATGTCAACCAAATCACAAAAGGGGACACCTTCTGACTATCATGTTGTGCATGCTCTGTAAGTAGAATTTCTACTACTTTAAATATGTGAATAGAACCAGAGGAAGAGGCCAACCGTGTAAACGATGGAGAGAGGGAATAACAGAGTTCATAGAGATCTTGATATATGAAGACTATAAACAGTCACTCTCCTGCTGTTTATGTTTCACATCAACACTGCAAAGCACAAGAGGAATAAGATGAGATGAGATGAGATAAAAACTTGAAACTTCAATATATCTCTTCATGTGCCATAGTCAAACAAAGTTTAAGTATAATCAAACGCAAAGACTGCCTCATACAATATAGTCTCAGATCGCATCTTCGGGGATGCAGCCTATTTAATTTAAATCAACATTCCTTAAAACATATTTCAACAGAACCTCTCAAACTTGAAGAGTAGATTTCCCTCCAGGTCATAAACATATAAATCATGGTCACTGCAGCAGTATAGATGTTCCAGTTTGTGATCCAGTTCCACATGTTTGACCCAGCCCCCTCCAACACTGGGAAGCTCATACCTGAAACAGAAGGTGCAGTTAGAATAGTTACATGGTCTATTTTCTTTTTTAACTGACTTATTGAAAGAAGAGTGGCAGAGGGGTTAAGAATGCAATTCGCAATCCTGCATACCATGTTCAAAACACAGCTGCGGGAGATTTTGAAGCAGACCGCCTTGCATTGGTTTCCATACAAAGGTATAAGTGCTGGTCATTAGAATGCGCTGTCAAACTACTGAATATAAACTTGCCAAGAAATCATAAACAGCCAAAAAAAGCTAGGGTTGACTGTGACGTACTGCAAATCCCTGGTGGGTTCAATCATAAAAGAGAATATGGTAAATCTATTATTTCTTTCAAAAGTAAAGGGTTCTTTTCCATGCCTTAAGGCATCATGGTTATATAGCATAAAAAACACTGGGACCTCTTTTGTATGCCTTTAAACATACAAGTTATATGATCCCAGACCCATAATGTTAGCTCGATGTGCTCTCAATGGGTGATGTGGTTAATGTCATGCCAGCAGTCTTTACGTCTCAGAATATTTCCATGGAAAACTATAAATACTGATGCCTAGATGGAGGGCTCTGAGTGTTGATGATTCCATGGAAGACTCTAAATGTTGATGCTTCCATGGAAGACTCTGAGTGTTGATGATTCTATGGAAGACTCTAAATGTTGAAGCCTCCATGGAAGGTTCTGAGTATTGATGATTCCACAGAAGACTCTAAATACTGATGCCTAGATGGAGGGCTCTGAGTGTTGATGATTCCACGGAAGACTCTAAATGTTGATGCCTCCATGGAAGGCTCTGAGTATTGATGATTCCACAGAAGACTCTAAATACTGATGCCTAGATGGAGGGCTCTGAGTGTTGATGATTCCAAGGAAGACTCTAAATGTTGATGCCTCCATGGATGGCTCTGAGTGTTGGTGATTCCATGGAAGACTCTAAATACTGATGCCTCCATGGAGGGTTCTAAGTGTTGATGATTCCACGGAAGACTCTAAATGTTGATGTCTCCATGGAAGGCTCTGAGTGTTGATGATTCCATGGAAGGCTCTGAATGTTGATGCTCCCATGGAAGGCTCTGAATAGTGATGCTTCCGTGGAGGACTCTAAATATTGGTGCTTCCATGGGAGGCTCTGAGTGTTGATAATTCTATGCAAGAACCTAGCTGTTTTTATGAGTGAACTAGTAAAACGTGCAGTTGTCACCACTGTCATTGTCTCTGTAAAGAAATGCCCTTCCTACCGCAGCAAACTTAACTGATTCAATGCTAAACAAAAAGGTTTGGACCCAACACAGTACACAATCACATGAACAAGTAGCTTAATGTAAATTTCCATTAACTGAGCATTGAAATTGGGGAAGATACCACGAAACAAAACAAATACCACGACGGCCCTAATATGGCCATATATCATCCCTCTGTCCAAATGGGAGGTCACATATGGCAATATATTATCCTTTGACACTGAATCAGTGAAGACTATAACCAACAACTACCTGATGGCTGTTCTTAAACACAATACCCCACCTGCCCAATGGTTTCATATTACCCTAATAGGGCGATTAAACAGGTACTCCACCTTGACCAATGGTGTCCCATAGGCTAGCAGGTTAAATGAGGTGCCTTACTTCACCTTTGATAGGAGATGCCTCTACCCTGCTAACCTAAGAATGGGAACACATAATATTATACCAACAGTAAACAAATTATTTACACCTTAATTACTTGTTAATGCAGACCAGGTCTAAACTTACTTTAGAGTCAAGCCATAGCTGCCATGAGCCCTTAAGTCACCAAATTTGTTTATCGACTGTTGGTAGAATCCCCATACCTGTGAAATAGAAATTTGCATAGTTTTCCTTTATGTTCAAGACTTATAGTACAACTAATACCTTTTGAGGCCCATGTGTCATACGTTCCCTTTTTTTAAATTGTTCCAAAGCAGTTATCTATTAGGAGTCTGTGATGTGATAGCACTATCACATGTTGTAGGCCTGGATGCATGGAGGAATAGGTGGTAGTGTTTCCCTCACTTTCACAGATGATGAAGGCATCAAACCCATGTCCCACAGTACTCATGACATTACCAGCACAGTTCTCTATCAACCAAGCTACAGAGCCCATTGATGGTTCCCTTAATGGAAGCAAACAACATGCACGCACAAGTGCTGTAGTAGGAGTCTGCAATGGGCATGTGAAGTGTTAGGATTATCACATTTTGTAGGACTGGGTGCATGAAGGAATAGGTGGCTAGTCTTTTACTCCCCTAGCGAATGACAACAGCAGACATTTAACCCTTGTCTGACCCTGTTCATAACATTATCAGCACAACATTGCAACCTTTACACCAATGCACTTGCTAAGCAAAGAATAGCACTATAATCTACCACGCGACCATAAGATATGACTACGGAGGTCTTCGCTCATGCGCTACCTGGCCACATAAAGTAACACACTGTTATCTGCCATACATGTCTTGAGAGACAATTAAGGAAGGATGGGTGACTGGCAACTGACTTGCCAATCCTGTAGTTTCCTGTCTAGTCACTTTGTTATAATCATACATGTGGATTCTATAACACACACGTCCAGTCCACAACAAAGAAATAGATAAGTAACTTTTGTATATTTATATATTCATGTAGAATTTTTCATGTAGTTGTATCTGTGTGTGTTTATTGTTTGTGTGCTGATGAAGGCTTTGGCTGCCACGTCCATTTTGATACTTGTAATCGTGCTCTAGTAAAGCCCATCATCTCCTTCTCTAGTAAAGTTTGCCGTCTACTTCTCTAGTAAAGCTTACAGTCTACTTTTCTAGTAAAGCTTACCATCTACTTTTCTAGTAAAGCTTACCATCTACTCTCAAGTAAAGCTTACTATCTACTTTTCTAGTAAAGCTTACCATCTACTTCTCTAGTAAAGCTTACAGTCTACTTCTCTAGTAAAGCTTACCATCTACTTTTCTAGTAAAGCTTACTATCTACTTCTCTAGTAAAACTTACCATCTATTTCTCTAGTAAAGCTTACCATCTACTTCTCTAGTAAAGCTTACCGTCTACTTCTCTAGTAAAGCTTACCGTCTACTTCTCTAGTAAAGCTTACCATCTACTTCTCTAGCAAAGCTTACTGTCTACTTCTCTAGTAAAGCTTACTGTCTACTTCTCTAGCAAAGCTTACCATCTACTTCACTAGTAAAGCTTATCATCTACTTCTCTAGTAAAGTTTACCATCTACTTCTTTAGGAAAGCTTACCATCTTCTTTTCTAGTAAAGTTTACCATCTACTTCTCTAGCAAAGCTTACCATCTACTTCTCTAGTATAGCTGACAGTCTACTTCTTAATTTTTGGTGATTCAATCCTGTAGAAAACCTTTAGCTGCAGAATCCAGCCAGCCATGAACAAATCTAAAGACAATGAATGAAGAATAGCTCGGCCAAACAAGACGACAGCAGACTCTTCTAGAAGAGCTATAACCCAATGCAGAGAAAGTTACAAGAAGTCTGGATTACAGATTACAGTGAAGGGCAGCAGGTTAAAAAGAGGACGGTCGTGGATGGGTCAAGCCGAGGACATTCTTCAACAGGTGTGTTCACTTGAGGACTTAGAACCTGGCGAGGAGTGGGTGCAAGTGCCAACAGACTTCTGCACATCCTTTTCAGTTTGCATCCAACTAGATAGAAAATGCAGACAAGAAAATCCGGCTGCTGTTGAGGCTGAAGTACAAGCGTTGATTTTCGAGAATTCGCTAGACAGTGACGCGGTCATCTACACAGATGGGTCGGTCGTCCGACATGTGAGAAGCTCATGGGCCTTTACAGCTCGGGCCGGAGGGAGAATTGTGAAGGAGGACTCTGGTGCTTTCACTGAAACCACAAGTAGCCTGACCATGGAAGTCATGGCAGTAAGTAAAGCAATAACATGGCTCGAGACACAGACATTCACTAGGGCTTGTTTCCTTAGCGACTCAATGAACATGATCAAGAGGATAGAGGAGGGGTCGATCCGAAGAGAATGGTTGCTGCCTCTGAAGTGGTCTCGGCTGGCAAAGATTAGTTTCATCTTCGTGCCAGGGCATGCGGGAGTACAAGGAAATGAGCGGGCTGACAAGCTCGCAGGTGAGGCTACTGTTGAGGGCGGACGCGCCATGGACCAGGCTGACATTCTGAATGCTCTACGAGAAGTGAGACTTTTGCAAGAACCAAGTGATGACTGTGAATCTACAACAATGGCCAGACTGCGAGAGCAGCAAATTAAAAGAGGGGTGGCCAAACAAGAACACCACGCAGGAAGCCAAAGAAGATTGATAAACCAACACAGAACTGGCGTCGTTAGCCGCTACACGCTGCGGGATTTGCTGAGGAGGGGATCCGAGCACTTATGGACTGAATGGTCCGATGTGCAACGAGGATGATCTGTCGACTAACTAACTAACTAACAGATTGTCTTCCTTTCACCTTGAGACATTTCCATAACTGGCACCTGGAATGTTAGAATTATGTATGAATAGGGAAAGACAGCACAGGTGGTGGAGCAGATAGTAGACACAGAGATGAGTACTATGGGGAGGACATGGGCAGAGCTACATGAGGCAGCAAAAAGATAGGAAAGCTTGGGGTGTGTTTGTTGAGTACCTATGCCCCAGTGGAGGACAAAGGGTAAAAGAAGAAGAATATGATCCGACCATAAGTAATTTTACAATACTTAATAAAAATCTGTAAATATACAGACACAATTATAATATATAATCTACAATCTGTAAAAGGCACTAAAATTAGTTCATATGCTTCTTACCCAGATTATCCTGGGTCCTACACACAGTTGAGGTAGCTGCAGTAGCACAGTGGCAAGCATGCTTTGCCTGCTGACCTGGTTGTCATGGTTTCAAATTCATACAGCACAATATGCCTCAAGAAGTGTAAAACATGGTCCTTCTTTAACACGGTTGAGGACATTATTTTGTGAAAAATATTTTTAGGAGAATCTGATTGTTCCACCCACCTTTTTCCAAAATCAATGCAGAAAAATGTACCATCCTACCATACCAGACATGGAATTATTTACATGAAACAATGGGGCAGATTAAAAAAATACGAGTAAACCACTGTATTTCACTGGAGAATTAATATTTCATAAAATCAAGCATCCCAAAATAATATATTGAGGTCTGGACTGTCAGAAGCATAAGTTTCTTTCCTGTTATCTAGTATGTCAACTGATATACAATGCTTATTCCTTTTAGGCCCTCAATCAATCTAATGCTTACCTATTTACCTCAAATGAATGCTAATCAATTCCTTTATTTCTGTTGTCAGCAAACCTAAGGACTCAACATTCAGAGTGAAATACTCACCTGTGTTCCACCTACGCCACCAGTTATAAGCTCGTCTCTGACTGGGTTGAACAGCATGAACATCACTGATCTCATTTCAGCACACACAGAACACATCTCAACAAAATCTTTATTGTATACCTGAAAATAACAATATCATCATCACCATATGTCATACTGATACGTGGTCATGGTTTGCCAGGTCTGTGTTTTGGCCAAACAAAAATACGTGAATGTTTCATCTTTACATTTAGTATCATCATCATGTGTCATACTGATACATGTGGTGTTTATGGTCTGCCAGGTCTGTGTTTTAGTTAGACAAAAATATACGGATATTTCATCTTTACATTTGCGTCATCATCATGTGCCCTGCAGCTGGTATAAGTGTTCGTATCACTCTACAGATTCAGCAGAACTTCATTAAATCTTGGAAAGACAATGTGATGGTTTTCCCTTGCTTTTAAAATCCACATTGGAGTATTTCACCTCTGCCTTTTGTAGCAATTCCTGACTCAGGACAAGTGAGTGAGCTGCTCTGCTCAGCTGTAGAGTTGTCCACTTATCCCGGTGGATACTCGGTCCCCAGGACTGTGTTTGTCACACCGTAGTGTGATTCCCATCCTCTACATGTGGAGGTGGTGTTGGAATTTAGCCTTTCTCGAGTTATGGAGCCATCATGGCATTTCCCAAACTCTCTTACGCATAATGTACATAATTTTTAAATCAGTATTATACAGGATTCAATCCCCGTATATGGCTGGAAATTTTTCCATGACCTTTTGGAATCTAATGATATCACATGTCCCCCTGATCTTTTGGGTAATGAGATTAGATACTTAGTCTTCTCTGATAAGGACAAAAAGGAAGTCCAGATAAGGGCAAAAAAGGAATTTCTAAAATGAGGTCCTGATAAGGGCAAAACAAGGAGGTCCCGACAAGAGCACGAAAGGAGGTCCTGATAAGGGCAAAAAAAAGAGGTCCTGTTAAGAGCAAAACGGGACGTCTTGATGGGCAAAAAAAAGGAGGTACCGATAACTGGAAAAAAAAAGTAGGTCCTGATAAGGGCCAAAAAAATAGGTCCTGATAAGGGCAAAAACAGAGGTCCTAATAAAGGCCCAAGAAGGAGGTTCCAATTGCAAGTTGTGCACACTGAAAAATCCAATGGTAGTTGGAAATTGTAAAGAGAAGGCTGTAAGGCTACAGTTTGAAGAAGTGCAATTTTCTGGCATTCTTGTGTCGTGTATTAAGTGACAATTCTTTGATGTTTTAACTGTTTGTTTATTGTAATATGAATAATTTGGTGTATTAATTAAATATTGTGAATATAAAAACATGCAGATTTTGAGGCTGAACATTTTGGAGAGGGGGGAATCCTTCTTCTTTTGTTCACTGGAAAGGGGAGAATGATACTCTGACATATGGTGAAAGGGTGCTTGGGCCAAAAAAGGTTGAGAACCACTGAACAAATGACACGCAGACTTTTGAGGTGCATAACTAAGTGTGACATACTCCCCTCGAAAGAGTTACGAAGAAGAAGAAGTTGCTAAAAAAAAGAACACTTTTTTGGGAGTAAATATCAGATCATGATTGGTAATAGCAATTCAAAACTCAATGTTTCAGACAGACTTACAACTGGAACTTCCATTATATGTCAATGTTTCAGACAGACTTACAACTGGAACTTCCATTATATGTCAATGTTTCAGACAGACTTACAACAGGAACTTCCATTATATGTCAATGTTTCAGACAGACTTACAACTGGAACTTCCATTATATGTCAATGTTTCAGACAGGCTTACAACTGGAACTTCCATTATATGTCAATGTTTCAGACAGACTTACAACTGGAACTTCCATTATATGTCAATGTTTCAGACAGACTTACAACTGGAACTTCCACTATATGTCAATGTTTCAGACAGACTTACAACTGGAACTTTTACTATATGTCAATGTTTCAGACAGACTTACAACTGGAACTTCCATTATATGTCAATGTTTCAGACAGACTTACAACTGGAACTTCCATTATATGTCAATATTTCAGACAGACTTACAACTGGAACTTCCATTATATGTCAATGTTTCAGACAGACTTACAACTGGAACTTCCATTATATGTCAATGTTTCAGACAGACTTACAACTGGAACTTCCATTATATGTCAATGTTTCAGACAGGCTTACAACTGGAACTTCCATTATATGTCATTGTTTCTGACAGACTTGCAACTGGAACTTCCATTATATGTCAATGTTTCAGACAGACTTACAACTGGAACTTCCATTATATGTCAATGTTTCAGACAGACTTACAACTGGAACTTCCATTATATGTCAATGTTTCAGACAGGCTTACAACTGGAACTTCCATTATATGTCATTGTTTCTGACAGACTTGCAACTGGAACTTCCATTATATGTCAATGTTTCAGACAGACTTACAACTGGAACTTCCATTATAAGTCATTGTGTCTGACAGACTTACAACTGGAACTTTTACTATATGTCAATGCACAAACAACCAGAAGAAGTTGAATTTTGGTGGCAAAGTGGTCAAGCTGTCTTCCTCACACTCTGAAGATCATTGGTTCATTTTTGGATTTGTGTCATTCAGAATATGTGTTCTAATTTTTTCATAAACCCCTGGGGATATCACTGGAGCCATGGAGTTTATGCTCTGTTCAATGCTATAGGAGGTTTGCCATTCTGTGGCGAGAGACAGCCAGATGGGGTAAAACCTGGCCAGTGAAATAAATCCTCTTATCTTTAATCTTGAACTTTCTAACCTTTTAAATGACCAGAAGTGACTTGTATAAATACTGGAATGGAATACGAGCCACATAATACACATACTCTCAACTTGTTGAGTCTCAACTACATGCGCCACACTAAGTGGAGTTTGGTAAATATGTCTTCAGAAAGGTTAAGACAGGCATGCTTTGAGCAGAGTGGCAGGTTTTCATTGAACAATAACAAATAGAGAGCACACACACAGCCCCCCCCCCTCCCCACCCCATCCAGGGCATGCTTGTGTGGTGGGAAACGAGCAGAGAGTGGTGGGGTCTGAATCACTTGGTGCTGCAGGGAGTGACCAGAGGATCTGACTGACACTCATGATTCTGAGGAAAGGCCAGAAGGACACAAAGTCAGACCGCTACTGGTACCATTAGTATTGGGATTCTTCACTGGCTGTTGAAGATGATAATCAACAAGGAAGTTATGTAATGCTCAAAAGTATGAAATATGTAACATTCTTCATAATAGGATCTTTTCATACTCACAAGACTCTAAGTTGCCCCAGTCTGATTAAATAACTACCAGAAAATTGTCGGGGGTTTATAATGGCCAACATAATCCTTACCTACTAAATAACATTTGGTCATGTTTGTAAATTAAGAGTACCTTATTCATAACAAGCCTCAATGGCGTGGAAAGGTTTTCACTGTTAGTCTGTCTATGTACTTATTTAATCCTAAGCAAAGAAGTTAATTAATTATCAAAATATGAAATAAATAACCTCTGTCACAGTAGAAATTTGTCTTTCATACTCACAAGACTCTGAGTTGCCCCAACATCATAAAATAGGTATCAGAAAATATTCTGGGGTGCATAGTGGTCAACATGATACTTACCTATTAAATGTCGTTTGGTTGTGAATGTATATGCCTAGTACCATATCCCCAGTATTCCACAGCCGGTCTCCCTGGCCTAGGGGTTAACGCCTTTCTCCGTAATCCTGTATATTCTCGTGAGTAACGTAACCTGCATGAGGATCGGTAGCGGTTCTCTCCACATTGGTAACTTATGGGGTATGTGAGCCGGTCGCTCAGAAAGCAACGGAAAACTACTGAGCGTAATCTTGCCTAGTACATCAACAGCAGCTGAAAAATGCTGATGTTGACTGCAACGTCCTATAAGAGATATGCCACCCCCAAAAAAGTGTACCACAATGGCATGGAAACATGGTTCTTTAAAATTTATTTCACATGGAATGCAGTTTTATAAAATTTGCATTACAAAATCTGAATCATTCACTTGGTAAATGTTACATGAAGAAATTGCTGCCAAAAAGAAAATAAACAGTAGTACTTTCTGGCATACACTTTTGTATACAAACCTTTAAGGAGAAATCTCTGGCCAGAACAAAGTAGCAGTTGTATTTTTTAGCATACACCATGTTTGCAATTAGGCGGTACTCATAGTTTGGATAGACCAAGGCCCTGTGAACTAATATTTAATAAGTATAATTAATCAATTGGAGACAAGATATTCAAGATCTTTGACATTTTCAATTTCTGTCCTAGCCAGTTATTATATTACTCCATACTGTGTTTGTTACTACTTTAACTGTTTTTGTCTAGCCAGTGGTTATATGCCTACTATGTCCTACTTACTATTTTAACGTCTTCTGTCCTAGCCAGTCATTATATGCCCATTATATCCTAGTTATTACTTTAACCCTTTTCTATCCTAGTCAGTCATTACATGTCCACTATGTCCTAGTTATTGCTTTAATGTCCTAGTTGCTACTTTACTCCTTCTTTCCCAGACAGTTATTATATGTCCACTATGTCCTAGTTACTACTTTAATCCCTTCTGTTCTTGCCAATGATTATATGCCCACTATGTCCTAGTTACTACTTTATTCCTTCTTTCCTAGACAGTTATTATATGTCCACTATGTCCTAGTTACTACTTTACTCCTTCTTTCCTAGACAGTTATTATATGTCCACTATGTCCTAGTTACTACTTTAATCCCTTCTGTTCTTGCCAATGATTATATGCCCACTATGTCAAAGTTACTACTTTAACAGATTCAGTGCCAAAGGATAATAAATTGTCATACTAGAGTCATTGTGTTATTTGTTTTGTTTCACAATTTTAATTTTCAGTAAATAGACATTACATTATAAGACGTGTTCACTTGTGTACCATGTTTGGTCCAAATTTATGTTTTGTTTGGCACTGAATCAATTAACTCCCTCAATACCAGTCATTTGTTACATTAAACCAACATGCTGAGCTAATTGTTTAATTCTTTCTGTCCTGGTTAGTTGTTATTTCAGCTGCTTCAAATCCAGACAGTCACATCATTATCTCATTTCATCTTGTTTCTTTGTAAATTGCAGAGTTGAGGTAAAGCATAAACAGTGAGAGTGTGTCAATTTATGGGCTTCATATATTGAGATTCCATGGACTCTGTTATTTCCTCTGTCCATCGTTTACATGGACTGCCTCTTCTGCTGGTTCTATTTGGTCTGTACATCTTTGCTTGTTGTTGTAAACTGTCAGTTGTTAGCATAGTTACATGGCAGAACCATTTAACTTGCTGTTTTCTTATGAAATATACCGCTGCTATTACCTCTACTTTAGTCCTGATTTCATCATTTCTGATTTTCTCGCTACTTGACACATTGAGTATTCTTCTCAGGAATCTCAGTTCCCTGTCACAAATTTTCTTTTCTCTTTTTTCTGTAATTGTCCAGGTTTGGCATTGGTAACATAGGAAGATTGTGTTGTAGAGTGCTTTTTAGTATCTACTGATATGTGTTTGTTCTTTAATATTAGTGCATGCTTCTCTCTTTTTCTTCTAGTTTAGTTTAGTTTAGTTTAGTCTACGGATCAACATCCCAGTACACGGGTGTAACCCATAAGTGCTCCATTCTCCTCCTAACTCAAACCTGAGTCTGGAGAAACTCAGCTCAGTGCACGAACTCCGTAGCACCAGCAAGGATCCTTAAATACTATGGGTAGATTTTTAACTTGAAATTTTGCCCGGGCAGCGCTGCTAGGCTACTCTTTTTCACTTTCCAACTGCCAAGGGATTTTTTATGTGCGCAACAGTACACACGGGTGTCCGATCTCACTACCCAGAGACCAGGGGAAATTTTATTACTAGAAGTCCACGAGAAAAAATCCTGGTCATTACCGGGGCTTGAATTTAACCCGGGACCTCCAGAACTCAAGGCGGACACCATACCTCGAGACCACGCTGCCCCCACACAGCGACTCTTTTTCTTCTATCAGTAGGAAAAATCCCCTGCCAATGTACTATGCCAGATGCAGGTTAAGGACAGGAAAATCTGACAAAGGGAGTCGGCCCCCCCCCCACAAGTCAAATCCCCATTGGTCCATGACCAGCGATCATGTTTCCCAGTCTACATCACAGTGGATCATCAACAGGTTACTGATTTTCATGTTTCACACAGACAGTTGGCGAAGTGGTCAAGCCTTTTGACTCGGGCTCCGAAGGCTGTGGGTTCGATTCTGAGCCGCGTCCTACGGCTCACAAGTGAAACTTTTTGGATGCTCCCGTGTGTCGTCGATAGAGCTACGGAGTTCATGCTTCGTGCGACACTTTCTGCACTGCAGAAAGAGACCAACCCATATGGGATGAAACCCGGTGCAATGAAGTCGATCCCGTCAACTTTCAAGCGATTTTTAATTGCCTCAAACATAAACTGCTATTACCTCTTGGTTCCACAGCATCTCGCTTCCACGTAGTGATGCCATTGGAGTCTAGAATGACAAACAGCCTCATTCTCTCATTGTAAGTCACTGTGAATAGAGAGTCAAAGAGTTATTAAATTATGGTCTCCAACAATCTTCTCCTTCTTTTTCTCTTCCTCCATTTACCTCAGTGAAGTGTGTGCGTGTGTGGGGTGGGGGGAGGGGGTGGTAAAGATCTTTTTGCACACTTTATAATGCTGTTTAGAAGTTTAGTGCTAATTAGTGGCAGTTAGCATCCATTTCTGACTTTGGTAGCATTATGTCAGTCCAAAAAAAAAAAAGTTCTTATGAGATTTGCTTTAGTACTTAAGATAACTTTCTATACAGAAGAAGTGGAACTAGTTGTCCCAGAACCTGATTTACCTTGCACAACATTCCAACAATCAACATACAATATATATTGATTATTGTTGGACAGCTCATGAGAAACAGTATATCAACCAACTTCATTCCACCAAAGATTGTGAAGGGATGTCCTGAACCTGAAACTAACAACTACTCTGCAATTGAAACATTAACACTGGGATCTGAGTGTGAAGGAGGACATTTACAAACAAGTCTAGATCAATCTATGATTTATTTGATCAGCTTTAACAAACAAGTCCCAATCAATCTTTTTTTTCCTCCTAGATCAGGCCCAATAAACAAGAGTCCAAATGAATCTTTTTTTCTCTCCTGGATCAGCCCCAATAAACAACAGTCCAAATGACTCTTTTTTCCCCTGGATCAGCTTCAACAAACAAGTCTAAATCAATCTATTATTCCTTGGATTAGCCTAAAAAAACAAGTCCAAATCATACGATCAGTGTTGCCAGTAGTGGGTTGTGCTCAATATTTAAAACTCAAATCCCAGAACAAAATAAATCAATTTGATTATTGCTCGCTGGAATTTAGGCGGCCTGGTGTGCCTTGCCAGTGAGAAGACCTGATCGTTCGGGTCCACATCGATTGATGGACGTCAGTCGCGGTGATCGGGCAAATCTTGAGCTACAGCCTACGATGGGTGAGTTGTAATATTCTGTTGTGATAATTTGGCCGTGTCCAGCGTGTGCCGCATGGTCTAGTGTTTACACACCCGCTTCACACGCCAGTAATCTGGGGTTTGTTTCCGGGTCCGATCAAGCATATGCACTATTGACGAGCTCAAACGAGAGCGAAACTCGAGTATAGTGCTTCCATACTGACGTGGATAGGCCTTAGGTTCATACCAGAATACGATCAGTGTTGCCAGTAATGGACCATTGTGCTCAATATTTAAGTCCAAATCAATTTTTTTCTCTTCTGGATTAGCTTCAACAAACATATCTAAATCAATATTTTTTCCTTCTGGATCAGCTTCAAGAGGCAAGTCCAATCCAATCTATGATTTATGTTATCAGTGTCAAAAACAAGCTCAATTCAACCTATGTATCAATTTCAACAAACATGTCCAAATAAATCTTTTTTCCTCCTGGATCAGCTTCAAGAGGCAAGTCCAAATCAATCTATGATTTATGTTATCAGTGTCAAAAACAAGCTAAATTCAACCTATGTATCAGCTTAAAAAAAACTAGTACCTGGATAAAAATAGAACTTGGCTGCCATGAGTTAACAACTCAACTGCATGCAAAAAGTAACAACAATACAATAACAACAGAGTTACAAACATAAACTTAAAAATTATATAGAAATTATGTTGTTACATTAGTATATAAAATATTACACTAAGTAGTAATTAAAATGTTATACTAAAAAGTAAATAACATATTATACTAAATAATATATAAACTATTATACTAAATAGTATATAAAATATTATGCTAATAGAATATAAAATATGAAAGTTTCATATTTTATATTCTATTAGTATCATATTTTATATACTGAACTTTTATATATTGAAATTAAATAGTACATACAATGTTATACTAAATAACATATAAAATATTATACTGAATAGTATATAAAATATTACACTAAATAGTATATAAAATATTATACTAACAGAATATCAAATATGATACTAAATAGTACATACAATGTTATACTAAACAGCATATAAAATATTATACTGAATAGTATATAAAATATTACACTAAATAGTATATAAAATATTATACTAACAGAATATCAAATATGATACTAAATAGTATATACAATGTTATACTAAATAGCATATAAAATATGATACTGAATAGTATATAAAATATGACCCGGCCCGGCTTCGCCCAGACCCTGGTGGGGAGCATCTCATTGAATTCATATAAGTAGTCATATAAGTTCTCGTTCCCGTTACCGACAATCTGTCTGTCTGTCTGTCTGTCTGACCCGGCCCGGCATCGCCCAACTCCTGGTGGGGAGCATCTCATTTAATTCATATAAGTAGTCATATAAGTCCCCGTTCCCGTTACCGACAATCTGTCTGTCTATCTGTCTGTCTGTCTGTCTGACCCGGCCCAGCCCATGGTGGAGAGCATCTCATTTAAATCATATAAGTAGTCATATAAGATCCTGTTCCCGACTATCTGTCTGTCTTGGGTAAATGGAGGAGGAGGGAAGAGGAGGGAGGAGGAATAGGAGGGAGGAGGAGGGATTAGGAAGAGGAGGGAGGAGTAGGGTGGAGGAGGAGGAAGAGGGAGGAGGAGAACGCAGGAGGAGGCGGAGGGAGGAGGAAGAAGGAGGGAGGAGGAAGAGAGTGGAGGAGGAGGGAGGAAGAGATAGGCGGAGAGAGGAGGAGTAGGGAGGAATAGGAGGGAGGAGGAGGGATTAAGAGAAGGAGGGGGAAAGGGGAGGAGGAGGAAGAGGGTGAAGGAGGAGGGAGGAGAACGCAGGTGGGGGAGGAGGAGGAGCTGGAAGGAGGAGGGAGGTAGAAGGAGGAGGAATGATGAGGAGGGAGGAGGAGGAAGAGGGATGTGGAGGAAGGAGGAGGTAGAGGGAGGAGGAGGAGGAGAGAGTAGGAGGAGGCGAAGGGAGCAGGAAGAAGGAGGAGGGAGGAGGATGGAGAAGGAGGGAGGAGGAGAACGCAGGAGGAGGAGGCAGAGGAAGAGGGAGGAGAAGGAGGGAGGGAAGAGGGAGGAGGAGGAATGTGAAGGGAGGAGGAATGTGAAGGGGAGAGAAGGGAGGAGGAAGGAAGAGGAGGTAGGAGGAGGAAGAGAGTGGAGGAGGGAGGAAGAGATAGGCGGAGAGAGGAGGAGGAGGAGTAGGGAGGAATAGGAGGGAGGAGGAGGGAGGAGGAGAACGCAGGTAGGGGAGGAGGGAGAAGGAGGAGGGAGGAAGAGGTAGAAGGAGGAGGGAGAAGGAGGAGGAATGATGAGGAGGGAGGAAGAGGGATGTGGAGGAGGAGGAGGTAGAGGGAGGAAAAGGGAGGAGGGAGGAGGAGAAGGGAGTAGGAGGGATGAGGAGTAAGGAGGAGAAGGGAGAGGGAGGAGGTAGAGGGAGTAGGAGGAGGGGAGAGGGAGAGGGAGGTAGCGGGAGGAGGAGGTAGAGGCAGGAGGAGGTAGAGGCAGGAGGAGAAGAGAGGAGGAGGGAGTTCGCCATTCCGAATTCATACTCGTCTAGGTTCTGTGATTTCGGTCCTTCCATTGATTGTTCTTCCCTTCTACACGACTGTAGATAACTTCCTTACACATAAAAAGATGAATTGATATTGCCGTGGCATGGAGGCATATATATCAGCAGCAGAGTTGAACGCCTACGCCAGCCGGCACGGCACTTGATGATGATGATGATTGCCGTGTGACGATTCTGTGTAGTCACGTCATTTTCTTCCCTTTCCCTAGCGTTTTGGTTCGGGGATTCTTTCATCATCATCATCATATATTTACGTACGTATTTTGGGAATGGGAGGAGGGAGGAGGAGTAAGAAGGAAAAAAAAAACGACAGTTGGCAGCGCTGGAATGAAAGTAAGGCGTGTTGAAAATTTCATCTCAATCGTTCGCGAGCGCATACAGGACATACATACATACAGACAGACAGACGGAGATCGCCTTTTATATATAAGACTAAGTAGCTGACCCGGCCCGGCTTCGCCCAGACCCTGGTGGGGAGCATCTCATTTAATTCATATAAGTAGTCATATAAGTTCTCGTTCCCATTACCGACTGTCTGTCTGTCTGACCCTGCCCGGCATTGCCCAGCTCCTGGTGTGGAGCATCTCATTTAATTCATATAAGTAGTCATATAAGTTCCCGTTCCCTACTGTCTATCTGTCTGTCTATCTGTCTGTCTATCTGTCTGCCTGACCCTGCCCGGCTTCGCCCAGTCCCTGGTGGGGAGCATCTCATTTAATTCATATAAGTAGTCATATAAGTTCCCGTTCCCGTTACCGACTATCTGTCTGTCTGTCTGTCTGTCTGTCTGTCTGTCTGACCCGGCCCGGCATCGCCCTAGCTCCTGGTGTGAAGCATCTCATTTAATTTATATAAGTAGTCATATAAGTTCCTGTTCCCGACTGTCTATCTGTCTGTCTGTCTGTCTATCTGTCTGCCTGACCCTGTCCGGCTTCGCCCAGTCCCTGGTGGGGAGCATCTCATTTAATTCATATAAGTAGTCATATAAGTTCTCATTAAATTCATACAACAAAAAAAGTAACTTAATTTTTTTTTTTTTTGACAATTCAAAGCTGTTATTGTTATTCAGTATATCTGACCCTGCTGAAGTTATGAATGTGTGGTCTTCTGTGCTGTCTCCGAAGTCAGCGTCATATTTTTAAAACATGTAGCTATTGAGCTGACGATAATTATATCCGTTTGACTAATACTTTCTAGAGATTTGGACATATTTCTCTTTGCCAACATTTACCAACCTTTCATGACATTTATTTTAGCAAAAGTAACTTAAAAGAATGTCCTTCCACACACCATCCATTATTTTTAATGAAAACTCTTTCTAATCACCTGCATGACTACAGTAACTTCTTAAGCAAAAAAAGATGAGTTACAATGTTATGCATTGTGCATTATTTTTATGAAAACTTTGAAAATGCCTTACAGATTGTATCATTATTTATTATAACTCATATGCCAGGTACATAACTATGGACAAAGAGTTTATAAATCTTTGAAAACGATGCCACAATATGACTATAAGTTATACAGAAAAGTTATGCCCCTTGAAATAACTTTTACAGAGTTAGGTCCCCTGAGATATATGAAATTATAATGAAAAATGAAAAATGAAATAATACTGAGTAAGCAGGCGATTTCACACTAAAAAAATATCACAGTTGGCAGCTCTGGAATGAAAGGAAGACGTGTAGAAAATTTCATCTCAATCGGATGGGCCGTTCGCGAACAAATAAAGGACATACATACATACATACATACATACATACATACATACATACATACAGACAGACAGACGGAGATCGCAATTTATATATAAGATTACACTAAATAATATATAAAAAATTTATACTATATTGTATATAACATAGCATACTATATAGTACATAAAATGTTATACTAAATAGTTTATAAAATATCATACTATATAGTACATACAATTTTTATACTAAATAGTAAATAACATAGTGTACTAAATAGTATATAAACTGTTATACTAACCACACATTATTTCAGTGTTCCTTTTACCATGCTCATAAGAAGCCTTCAAAACAAGTCCAGATGAAACTGAATGAAATCCGCTGGATGTTTTTCTCTTCAAAGCTAATCATCTGATTCAATTTCAGATGACAAATCTATTGATCTTGGAGAGGACATTTTGATTTCTGTTATGATACATTCACTACTTGATCCATACACATCGACATCTTTCAAATTATCAATAACAAGGTCTCTATCACATGACTGTGTGAAAAATGAAAGTCTGAACTGTTATTATCCATCATGCATTGGTCACTGCACTGTTATGGATAATCCAGCGATTCATAAATCAATGCTCCTTCATGTTTTGTAAATGGCAATCACGTCACATTTGTTGCTTTTATGTCAATTCTGAAAATAAATTAAAGTTGTGTGTTATAAACATCAGGAAGTGTTAAGAAGGAAGCTAAAGATTTGAGAATCTGAAATACATGTTTGCTCGACATTTGATCTCGTTTTGGGTGTGGGGTGGCTAGGGTATGGCATTCACCTCCAACTCGAACAGATCAAGCTATCATTCACAATATGGGCAGTTTGAATGGTCACAAAATAAGAAATTACAAGATGGCATATTCACCGCTGATCATGGAGGGTGAGGACTGTACTTTTAGCCTTCTCAGAAAGTAGTGAAAAATTATGAAAACATTTGTACAAGTTCTGCAGATTAAAATATATCTCTAAGAAATCCCGGGAAGGTTAACTCAGCCGACAAATTCCTGCAGAAGTCGGATCTGTCAGCCTAACGGCACAAGAATGCAGCTCTGCTGTAAACAGGCACAACGCAATCACATTCGAAATAAAACTCTCAGGATGAACGCAGAAGAAGAAGAAGAAAATATATCTTAGCAGTTGGAAATCAATCATAGCTAGCCAAATAGGCAGACATTTAATGAGTTGTGCCTGTGCAATGAAAGTGATTCTTTATAAGAAAACTAAAACCTTAAAAAGAAAAATAGCAGTATAGTAATAGTCCACAACCTGACAGCACTAATAGCATACATTCTTGTAGGAGTCATATTTGCTAAAAGAATAGTATTAGAGTAATAAAGTTTGGGTGGTTCTTTGAATTTGAGGGTCCTGAAGATCACACTTTATAGCTAGATACTTTTCTGTGGTGATAAAACATTTCAATTGAACAGTCAGCTGAGTTAATTACAGGCGAGTGAAAGATTATTAACATATCTTAAACATTTGCTGCTTTGTATCATTTCTTTTAATAAAATGCTGTGGTAATTTTTAAAGCAATATAATGTAATCTGACACTTAAAGTGCTCTGAGAATGAGAGATAATAATATGTAGGTAAGCAGGTAGGTAGACAGGCAGACATCTAGGTAGTTAGTAGATAGGTAAGCAGACATGAAGGTAGGTAGGTGAGTAAACAGGCAGGTATATAGGTTATTAATCACATTCATTTTGCCTGCTGTTAAATCAAAATCTGATCAAATGTAACCATTTTATGAGCAGAAAATAAACATTTATCCACATTATTAAATTTCTCTGGCATTTTGCCACAATGTTATGACAATAAATGTTTCAAGTAGTCTGTTGCATCCATAGTGTTATAATATTTAATGTCACAATGGAATATATGTTAAATGTTTTAAAACAGAACTGTGATATGAACATAACCCTCTAGTAATAAACAAGTTTGAAATATGATGTTGGGGACAGAGATTTAATATGTAAAGTTGGAGTAAAGAAATGTTCATTTAAATAATCCATAAATTGTATTCACTAAATATTAATAGGAAAAATAATAATAATAATAATTATTATTAATATTAACATCGTTTAGAACTGAGTATTGACAGAGACAGAGGCTAAGAGACTGGTACCTTGTCACCTTGATAGACTGATAGCACACAACCTGGGCTGAATTGTTCATCTGGATAAGACAAGCTGCAGAAGCTGCCAGATTAGCAAAGCTATGCTCTAACTGTTTACCCGTCGGAGCTTCCATCCTAGCTAGCTGCTGACCAAGGCTTAGGGCCTGGTCTACCCTGCTATGACATTAAGTCTTTAGGATGCATTTTGTCCTGCCATGACATTTAGTATTTAGGTTGCATTTTCTTGCACTATGGTAAGGCTTGTACCTCACCAATTGTCCTCCCTCATCCTGAAGCCACTGGAAAATTGTTGGAGTATCGGGTTTGGTGAGCGCCGCCCAACATTTGATGCTAACAGAAAGTAGGTAGTACCACCTATGGTCATACGGTGGCTCAGTCATATCTGAGACTTGACTTTAACCATGGCCATGGGGATATATCATTACTACAAGTCGTTTCTCAAATCAAAGTCAAATCATTACTACGACAGAACTGATTTTGTTTTAATGTTGCATATCCCTTACATGACGTTGCAGTCAACACCAGCATTTTTCAGCTGCTGTTGATATACTAGGCAAGTTTTACGTTCAGTAGTTTACCATTGCCTTTTTGAATGACCGGCTTACTTACGCCCGTAAGTTATCAGTGCGACGCGAACCAGCACTGATTATTAGCCACAAATTAAATTCCACCAGGCGTGGGGAAAATGTTGGCAGGCATTCAATCAAGCTGCCACTGGTACTGTCAGCATGGGAATTCTTTGTTTGTTACAGAAGAAAGGGACATGAGCATGTGTGGGAATGTCCTGAGTAGTGGTGTTGATTCTTGAACACATACTCATCGTATACAGCACTAGGTTCTTTTAAGTACAGATTATTATCAACGCACTCTGGCGACATCCATCTGTGTTCTAATCTCTTCCATTGTAAATCCATCAGTGTACAGTGACTGTCATATTTGTGGTTTTATCATAAGGAGGCTCTGCTATCATTGGCTGGTTCATTCGAAGGTCTAGGGTATGATGATAACCAAGCAGATCCCTAGATTAACTGTCAGTGCCTACGGAGGGACACACTGCATCCAAAATCATCACAGCAACACAAAGGACGTGCACTCAAGAGATCACCGTAGAGTTATGATCAGAGAATATTTATTTCATCCGGAGGTCATATTCCGACACGGTTAACAAGCACGCCATCCAGCCGGCAGCACTCAGGCCTATCTACCTTTCACTGGGTGTAATGCACTCCTGCCACAACCCTCATTATCATTCTACTCTTAGTGTCTGTGATGTGGCCATGTACCACTAGGTGTGTGTGTTTGGAGACTGGTGTTAACGTCCACTGCCAGTCAAGTGATCAGGATCTCCCAGCATGGTTGGTCTGTGTTCGAGACAAAGTGCCATCCAAAATGACTCAGCACTTGAGATCGATGCCTGGCATTGGAGGAGTGTTGTGGCTAATCGTAGATGTGTGCGTTTGAGTGGACTATTAGTTGTCAATCAGTGAGAGTGTTCGATCGTCCTAGTAAATTGTCTGTACTGATGCGCTGCGGTGTGTCTGCTCTGGATGAAGGCTGAAGCTAAAGTGTCCAAGTGACAGTCGTGTTGTTACTCAACGCGACTGGGTGACGTAGCGTTCATCATGCTACACCATGCTTTAGTTTGCTATTATCTATTTTTGTTCACTGATGTGTGTGCACATCAGTTCACACTCTACACTGTCTGTCATTTGCTATATGACAGTGACTAACTGCCAGTCTGACGTCAGTTAACAAGTCTACTCACACACTGCACACTTGGTGTGCTGATCTTCCTGGCCATATCAATCTTCAGTCCAAATTCCTGCATCCTAACTATTGATGCCAATTCATTCAGTTTTCAGTTAAAAATCCTCACTGTCACCGACCTATCTTGTCAGATGTTGGCTTGATCCATTGGTGACTCTCTGATATAGTAGCAATGCTTAGCCAGCTTATCCGCCCTTTCATTGCCCACAACAATTATACGAACTGGTATGAAGTTAAAGATGACTTTATGAATTTTGGACCTCTGCGGGATTCACTCCAATGTCTGCATATGAAAGCTGTCTCAGTGTTCCGCATCATGCTCAATGAATCATTTAGTATGCAAGTGTAGTTTTGCAACTCAAACCAACAAAATACCATTGTTATTGCCAACACTTCCATTGTCATGCTGTTTGCGGTTGTAACAGCACCACTGCTTGCTTTCTTAACATTTATGACATACAAGTGTGCAGAGAAAGCCCATGAACACTTCTGATGCCGAACCACTGACCTGTCTGAGTATAAGTACATCCTCATCATCATTTGATTAATGAGGGCCTTGACCTTGGCATTTACTGCTGCAGGATTCCACTCTCTGCATCTCTTGTCAAATTTTGAAAGGAGAGAAAAGATTAAAGGTCAGTTCTGTCTTTTCTTTTTCGATATATAAAACCATTGTCAGTAAATGGAAAGGTAATTCCCCTCCAGGAACGCTGTTGTTCTGTGACTTAAAGTGTAGACATTGACTAAGACAGCTGACAGAGGAGAACCCTGTGGCAGACCTGGATATAATTTTACCAGATCAAATTATCAATAACTATATTTGAGCACTAACTTCCTCTGAAACAGAGTGGTCATTATCCAGCAGATGATGAGAGGGTACCCATGGAACCTAACATCCATACATAAGTGATAACCAAATGGAACCCTGGTATACTCATATATATCTTCTAAGTCTATCACCTCAGAACATGTTTCCACATCTGCATGAAAACCCTAAAGTATATCATAATACAAAGATGGCATTTTTACACTATGTCTTCTTGTTCTCATATCTATAGCCTCTGATTGATTGATTGATTGATCTAGGAACCGACATCACAGCATTCGGGACATTCCCATACGCGCTCCGTCCCTATCCTCAGCAACCAGCGAAGAGTTCCAACACTAATAGTTCCAGTAGCAATCTGATTATATGTCCGTCTCGCCTTTCCTCTGAGCGTCGAGCGTCGGCCAGATCCCCTCGTCACTCCTCGCTGCCTCATTCTAACCAGACCATGGTAATCCATTTGCTCCTCCGAGGTGTACACGTGCTCCCACAAGGCCGCAACCACATCTGCCTTGACATGCACCAATACTCCACCAAGTTCTGCCGAGCCAGCCAATCTGTCCGCCTGTTCATTCCCCAGCACACCGGCATGCCCAGGAGAAAAGATCCAGGTGATGCTTGCTACCCGTGACCTCCGAAGCGAAGCAAGCCACTCTGCACGAAGCTTGCCTGTTCTCACCCTTCTCAGCATGCTTTCTGAGTCAGTTACAATCACAATATGTGTATGTATCGTGTTTTCTATCCAGCGGAAAGCTGCACTGACCGCCTCCACCTCTATTCTTAAGCTAGATGTAGTGTCATCATACGCCAGGCTCTCCTGCACCAAACGCCGACCATTAGTTTTTTCCAAGAACCCCCAAGCACTTCTCCTACCTCTCAATACCGACGACCCATCCGTGTAGATAATCACATCACCCGGGCGAGAATTTTCCTGAATTAGTTGCTGAATTTCCACTTCCGTGGCCCCTGCTGGCCACTCCCTGTACTCCCTGCTCAATGTGATTATAACTCTGCACAAGTCTGACTGCACGGCTGGCACTCTGACCCACTCCTCTCCTCGCCTGATGTTCTCCAAGGGGCACACCTGTCTGATCGTATCCTCCGCCTGAGCCATCCATGATTTCCCTCTTATCAGTCTCTGACCCTTAACTACGTCCAGTGCCTCATGCAACGGGTGATCTGTGTCTGCAGCTACTCTGAGGTATGCCTTCGCTTGCATCACCTTGTGCCTACCAGCAACAGTAGGCAGACCAAGGATGTAACGCATACACACTACTGGAGTGTCTCTGGTGCATCCCAGAATGACCCGCATAGCTTCATTCTGTATGCGCTCTAATTTCACCAGCTGACTCTTTGAGACAGTGAGCAGTCCTAGTCCATAATCAATCACTGAGAGGATCAAGTGCTGGTATAGTGTGAAGAGCATTCTCTGCTCTGTGTCCATTGCAGCCATAGTTTTAAGTGCATTGAGTCCCTTTTGAGATCTTGTCACAACCGTCTCCACATGGTCCTTGAAGAACAGACTCCTGTCAAATGTGATTCCCAGATACTTCAGTTTGTTCTCTCTGTTGACGCTTCTACCATCTATCGTGAGGCTTGGGGCATCATCTCTCATAATCCTGTTGTCCACAGAGGACCACAGCACAGCCGCCTTTTCCGGGTTGATGACAGCACTCATTTCAGTGCACCAGTCAATCACTTTGTCTACTGTCACCTGTAGCTCCTGGGCTGTTTGATCCCTATTTCTCCCCTGCCTGTATGCAAGAATATCATCTGCAAATGTTAGAATCCTTCCAACCCCTGGTGCTTCTATGTATGCAATCTTGCTCGTGTACACATTAAAGAGCACCGGTGAGATTGCAGATCCCTGTGGCAGTCCCGGGGTTAAAATATGTGGCTCTGAGGTCCATGCGCCCAGACGGAGAGCAACCTGACAAGAATGCAGGACGGCTGCTATCCAGTTCACTAACCAGGGATTGACCCCCTTCTCCATAAGTGCGTTCATTAAAATATCATAGCGAACTCTATTGTACGCATCCTCGAGATCAAGCGCTGCCACAATCATTTCCTGTCTACTCTGGAACCCCTCATAAACGTCAAAGGCAAAGGTGGCCGCATTCGACCAGGTATCTTTTCCTGGCCTGTAGCTCCCCAGGCCTCTTGGCAGAAGCTTCCCCCTTTCCAAAAAATCCTGCAGCTTAACAGTTACTATCTTCTCTAAAACCTTCCCAAATGTATTTTGAAGGGTGATGATCCTAAAGCTGCCAAGCTTTGAATGATCCTTGTATGGTTTTGGGAGAGGGATGAGATAGCTATTCAGCCAATCCTGCGGTACTGACGCTGTCCTAATGCTCTGATCAAAGCAGCCGGCATCTACTTCAGGTCCACATCGCTCAAAGCCTTCATGTGGCCATACCTGACACCATCAGACCCTGGTGCCGTGTCTTTTGCCTTTTGCAAAATATGTTTAACATCTTCAGCCTCTGAGTGGACTATAAGATGCTCTTGAAGTTGCATGATAGCTTATGCACATTAAATCTCTCAAGGAGCTCACCAATCATATTTTACATTGCGATGATTCAATATCCGCCAATCTGGGAGTTATCTTTGTTTGGTTATGGCAGTGGAATTAAGTTTTCTGTGTAGCTACTCCTCTGGATCTTGTTCACAATGCTTGCACTGAACTGAGACTATTGGCTTATCCTCATCCAATGGGATATATTTTGCAAAATGTGAGTAGATTTTCAGTCATTCTAGTTCCCTCTAGCCAAATCCTACCGTGATCTTATTCACGCCTTGTATTGCTGGTGAAATTAGTTTTGTGCTCAATATTTAAATTTCAAATCCCGAAACAACCACATAATCAAGAAATTAGTTTATCACAGGCTTGTTGGCACTCATGTTTAAATATGGGTATTAAAATGTGTTAATTAGGTAAAGCAGTAGATAAAACAGTATCAAAACAAGAATGGGACCTTCTGGTTCATTTTAGCAGTCCATATAATAAAATGTATATGGTGTCCACGGTGCACAAGTCTTTAAAGTATGGTAGTACTCTTTAGAACTGTTTATGCAATTTAGCAGCAATGTTGAATATTAAATCATATTTTTAAAATATAATATACAATTTACAACTCGCTGCCCTGATTGCAATGAAATGATATGTGAATTATGTGGCTGGTTGCTATGAGGTTTATTTAAGACAACAGTTATAACAACTTAAAGCAAAGATTTAGTCACATCAGTCTCCATATTTACTTTGCTGCAAGTTATCTTGTTGAGCCAGTCATATTCATACTCCTGTGCACTTCTTTATGTTTACTGGTAGTAGAATAATTAATTAATTATTAATATCTCCTCTTAATTTTACATATATTTACATGACATCATCTAAAAAATCAACATACTGATCAAATATACAGCCTGTAATATGTATACACTGCGGATACCACAGATTGCATTTTTTGAAGACTTATATACAACTGTAACTGTACTGGTCTCAAAAGTAAAACCCCAGTTTTACAGACAATGACCAACGTGTACTGTCCACAGTTTCCACACTCACAGTGTCACACACAACACAGAAAAGCATAATTTTTGATTATATTTTTAATTAGTTTAGCAAGTTCTAAAAAGAATATACTGACATCATAGCCTGACAGCTTTAGTTAACTAAAGATTCCTAGCTAAGTATGCGATTGACGAAATATCAAAGATATTTTTCATCAAGCATCATGAAACAACATATAATTCTACATTTAGAAAGAAGATTGTTTACTATTAGCAACCAGGTCGTCACAATGCCATCCAGGGTGGAGTTGTGAACCGGTGTCAAGACTATTTGATACTCAGTTTTATTCTCTTGTAAGCAACAACTGTGCTGCGTAGGTTGTTAACATTGTGACCTGTTTATGAATCCCGTATTGTTTGTTACAGACTTATGACCACTGAAGTTGCTAACTTAATTTATGTATTGGTTGAAACCAAAATCCCGTAATGCGTTTAAAGTTTGGTAGCTGAGGGAAGGATAGGAAGGAGTTTTAGCTGTAGGGAGAAAGCAAACTAGGACACCGTGCTTGAGACAGAAGCCATCCATCCATCGTGTGCCATGCCGATAAGCGTGGGTGGTCATGTTTTGCCATCTCACTCGATCACCAGAGTCGTGGATCAGCTCTGTGTTCCTGTCTTGACCATGCCACGTGGCCAAGTCATCCAGGTATTTACTTCTCGGTCTGCCCCTTGGTCTCCTCCCTTCGATCTTGCCAGTCGTCACCAAGTTCTCCAATTCATTTCTTCTCATAACATACCCAAAAAATGTTGACTGTCTGCGTCTAATGTCTCTAATCCCCATGTTTCAAGATGGCGACGGACGGTCGGGTTGTTGTGTGATCGTTAACTTTTTCGCGTAGGAGATGGATTTATTCATCTCTTGCGTGTAATTTGTGTGCCAGGATGTAAAACCAGGAGTTTTTACCCAAGATCTGCGCCGATGCTACGGAGTTTCGTGCATCGAGCGAAGCAATCCTTGAGTGAATTTTTCGCAGCATGTGTGGTTTCTGTTGTTTTCGGTTTTTCAACATGGCAGAACAACGTGTGTTCTCCCAGCGGTCGGCAGTCAACCTAACGAGACGGCGTGGGCACCGGGCAGGCAGAAAGCGACAATGTAAGCGTGATGGTTTAAGACGTTTTAGACTCAAGTGTCACCGTCTGGGACTCAGGAATATCCGTATTCTGTATTGGAACTGCGCCAGCGTAAAACAACGAGGCTCTATTTTAGAAACCCTGGTTTACAGGAATGACATTGTAGCGCTCCAGGAGACGAGACTGGGCGATCAGCTACTCCGAACTGCCGGCTTCAAATGTTTCTACAACAGACGACATCTGGGTATGGCGATTCTCGTTCGCGACAGCATGGTGGCGTCAGAGCTAGTCATGTCTAGTTGGGATAGTGACGATATACAAATACAGGCGTTGAGAGTTCAATCCAGTATACCATTCGTGTTGGTTAATGTTTATGGCCGCAACGCGAGTATGGATTCCCAGAAGTGGCAGTGCTTAAGTGACATATTAGGTCACGAGAGAAATGGGGAAATATTTCCTCCAACACACAGGGGGAGGAGCTCGAGACTGCACTTGAAACCATTGACCTGGTTTGTATCAACAGTGGCTGTGTCACCAGGACAGCAAGCCGTCCAGGCTATGAAGACAGTGCTATTGATCTGACGCTGGTTTCACCTTCACTACTACAGTGTGTAGATGAAGTGTCCTAGGACACCACGGCAGAGACCACCACCCTTGCAGCATATTGGTGAAGAAAGGCAGAACCAGGCAGCACAAGCTAAAGGTAAAGACTTTCCAGTATGACAGTACAGGCCAAGATGTAGTGAGTAAAATAAGACGTGACAAGCGCAGAAAGCTTCAGGGCAGGAAAAAAGCTGGGAGCAGCCACCTTGGTGGAATTTCGAGGTGGAGAAGGCATGGGTGGATAAGCGTAGAGCTGTAAGGAGATGGCAAAATGCCAAGAAGAACAGAGCTGGCCATCGTAGTCCCTGCATGTACTTAGAAAGAGAGATGCACACAAAAGTAAGCTATTTAAAAAAAAAAAAAAACTGGTCAAGGTGGTTAAAAGCGAAAAATGGGCAGAGGTGTGTCAAAGAATAAGCACAGACAAGTCACTGAAATTGTTCTGGCGACTACATAAAAGCATGAGTGGGGTAGTCAAGAATAAGAGCATTTCTGACTTCCAAGGTGCTGACCTCATCTGGCAGAGGACTGACGAGAACAAGGGCAAAGCCCTCTTTGAACGCTACCTTGAGCAGGGCAACCAGACAGACATGGGAGGCCGAAATCTGGCCAAGGAGGTCACCTCAGACAGATGCAAGACCCAGAACACTTCGGATGAAGACACAGTGACAGTGAAATAAACCAAGGCGGTGCTTCCACGATAAAAAAACAGCGCTCCAGGGCCTGATGGCATAAGATACAACGACATCAATAGGTGTACCGACAATGAGCTAGAGAAACTAGCAGACATGTACAACAACAGTATAGGGAGTGCTAGCATCAAGGAGGAATGGTTACACAGCTATCTGATTCCCTTGCCGAAGCCTGACAAAGACCACAAAAAAATTCAGAGATATAGAATTATAACCATGCAGAATACAATAGGCAAGCTGCTGGAGAAGGTAATTGCCAGGAAAATATCAAGCCAACTAGAGAGGCAAGGTGTTTTCCCACCTACACTGGGTGGGTACCGTCCAAAAAGAGAAACCTGGACCAATGCAGCAGTTTTTGCCCATGATGTCTATGAAGGTTTCCACTCAGGCATTGAAACCTTTGCTGCAGCGATTGATCTTGAGGACGCGTACAACAGAGTACCATTGGATTTTTTAATGCTTCAGCTTCTTGAACTAAAAAAAAAGTCCATTCCTCCTTAGTTGGATCGCTGCAGCCCCCTTCCAACGGAAAGTAGTTTTTAGATGTAGCAGTTGGACTTCGGAACCAACAACAATATATCCTGGCCTACCACAGGGATCACCATTATCTCCGGTACTGTTCAACGCCTACACTGTGAGAATCACCAGTGAGCAGATCACTGGACCTGGCAGGACATTGTCATATGCCGATGATGTTTTAGTGTATCGTTAGGGTAAGGATAGAGAGCAGGTTGCTGTGGAACTACAAACCGAACTCAATCGCATAAGTACTTGGTGTGATGAAGCTGGGGCAATGGTCAACCCAACAAAGGCAACAGTGACTTGGTTCTCGTTGAATAATCATATTGTCAACACTCCAACACCAACTGTAAATCTGTGTTCAGAGACGGTGGAAAGAACGCAGGCAATGAATTACCTGGGGATACGGTGTGATCGAAGCCTTGCTTATAATGAGCACATAGACCAGGTGATAACAAAGGCCAAGCGGGGTGTGGCTGCGATGCAGGTGATGGCGGCAGCAAACTGTGAGCAGCGCCATCTGTGTCTTCTGTACGAGGGGCTGGTCATGTCTGTTTTTGAGTATGCAATGGCAATCCTGACTATCAGTCGTAAGCAGATAGAAAGGATGGAAAGGATACAGAATGAAGCTATGCGCGTTATTATTGGATGTACAAGAGATACAGCATGAAGGGCGATGTGCTACCTTCTTGATTTTCCAACCATTGAAGAGAGAATACAAGTTTGCAGAGCACGCGCCTACCTCAGAGTTAACGCAAACACACAACATCCACTGCATAGTGAAATTATGAAGGTGAAGGGCAGCAGGTTAAAAAGAGGACGTCGTGGATGGGTCAAGCCGAAGACATTCTTCATCACAACAGATTTCTGCACATCCTTTTCAGTTTGCATCCAACTAGATAGAAAATGCAGACAAGAAAATCCGGCTGCTGTGGAGGCTGAAGTACAAGCGTTGATTTTCGAGAATTCACTAGACGGTGAAGCTGTCATCTACACAGATAGGTTGGTCGTCCGACATTGACAAACTCATGGGCCTTTACAGCTTGGGCCGGAGGGAGAATTGTGAAGGAGGACTCTGGTGCTTTCACTGAAACCTACAAGTAGCCTGACTATGGAAGTTATGGCAGTAAGTAAAGCAATAACATGGCTCGAGACACAGACATTCACTAGGGCATGTTTCCTTAGCGACTCAATGAACATGATCAAGAGGATAGAGGTGGGGTCGATCCGAAGAGAATGGTTGCTGCCTCTGGAGCGGTCTCGGCTGGCAAAGATTAGTTTCATCTTCGTGCCAGGGCATGCGGGAGTACAAGGAAATGAGCGGGCTGACAAGCTTGCAGGTGAGGCTACGGTGGAGGGCGGACGCGCCATGGACCAGGCTGACATTCTGAATGCTCTACGAGAAGTAAGACTTTTGCGTGAACCAAGTGATGTCTGTGAATCTACAAGCATGGCCAGACTGCGAGAACAGCAAATTAAAAGAGGGGTGGCCAAACAAGAACACTACGCAGGAAACCAAAGAAGATTGATAAACCAACACATAACTGGTGTCGTTAGCCGCTACACGCTGCGGGATTTGATGAGGAGGGGATCCGAGCACCTGTGGACTGAATGGTTCGATGTGCAATGAGGATGATCTGTCGACTAACTAACTAACTAATTAACTAACTAACTAATGTTTCTAATCAGTTAACGATCTTCATTGATTTGTTTCTTGACGGACTTGTTCATTGGTTTTTCTGTCTGTCCATGATATTCTGTGCATTTTCCTCAGAAACCACTTTTCCACAGCCATCAGCTGTTTTTCAGCTTGTCTGCTCATTGTCCACACTTTACATCCATACAAAAGTGTTTCTTGTTTGATCCATCAAGAATGATGATGACCATTCATTTCATCCAGTGATGTTAAAAGTTTGGAGCCGTAAGTTCTAAGATGGCTGATAAGGCCTATTTTGGCTCGAAATGTTCTTTGACAATGTGGGCAAAGAATGCTTGACGTTCCAGGAGGAGGATCTCCTGCAGTAGTTTTTCTGTCCAGCCTTTTCTCCACAGCGCTTGCAGTCCTGGTTGCTTCACAAGTGACTGCGCCCTTGTGTAATGATGTTCGCCACGAATTTAGGTCTTTGGCAGCAGTCTCCCAGGTGTCAAGATGAATTCCAAAAGCTTTCAGTGAGATTTTCAGTCTTTAAAGCGTTTCCTCAGGACCCCTTTGGAGCGTTTACCACAACGCAGCTCGCGGTAAAAAAAAATTCGTTTAAGGAGCCTGTGAACTGGCATACGAGTTAATTGACCAGCCAAGCGAATTTGATTCTTCATTAGTAGAATGTAGATACTGGGCATTGACGCTATTTCTGAAACTTCAGTGTCTGGGATCTTGTCTTGCCATTAAATCTTCAATAGCTTCCTAAATCAGACTGTGTGGAAGTGGTTTAATTTCCTAGCGTGTCGTTGTAAACAGTCCAAGTTTCACAAGCATATAGCAGTGTGGATAATATAATTATAGACGTTTAGCTTTGTTTGCAGGCTTATTCCATTTCTGTCCCATACATTCTTGTACAGTCTGTCAAAGTCCGCACTGGCCTTGGAGATTCTCGCATTCACTTCGTCATCAATTGTGTCAGCTTGTGACACAGGTGCTGCCAAGATAGGTGAATTTGTCCACAACACTTAGTTTATGACCATTCACCTTGATATTCGACACGGTGTGATTATTCTCTGGAGCTGGCTCTTACATAACTATAGTCTTCTCCAAGTTGATATTTAGCCCAAAGTTGGCAGAGGCATACACGGTATGAGAAAGCTGAATAATTGTGTTGCATGTCTGCCTCTGAGTTGGCATGTAGAGCGCAATCATCAGCAAACAGCAGCTCTCTGACGGTGTCGCGGCTAGTTTTGGTTTTAGCTTTCAGCCTTCTGAGATTGAAAGATTTCCACCCATGCAGTAGTTGATGTGTATTCTAATGTTATTGTTCTCAAAGGCAATCGTCAGCATAGCTGAAAACATGAGGCTGAACAGTGTTGGTTCCGGGACACATCCTTGCTTCACAGACAGACAGACAGACAGACAGACAGACAGAACAGACAGACAGACAGGCAGGCAGGCAGGCAGGCAGATAGATAGATAGATAGATAGATTAGATAGATAGATAGATAGATAGATAGATGATAGATAGATAGATAGATAGATAGATAGATAGATAGATAGATAGATAGATAGAAAGATAGATAAATAGATAGATAGATAGATAGATAGATAGATAGATAGATAGATAGATAGATAGATAGATAGATAGATAGATAGATAGATAGATTTACCAAGGGCTAGGGCCTCAGTGGAATTAAAACAAGACGGATCCTTTATCTTGTATTTCCGGAAAGACTGATCACGTTTTACCCAGATGACAAAATCCCATTAAAAAATGCATGTACACAGTCAGCTAATCTCCACATTGCCCTCCGTTGTTTCTCGTAAACAAACGTTTTCAAATATAATCGTGAACCAATGAATCGACCGCTTGCCTTTAGTACATCATTCAATTTAGTCAAGTTTGAACGACCGAATACATTTCTGCCACTAAGAGTCTGCCAGCTTAATCGTTCAGTTTTTAGATTTGGATTAATTCCGTAGATTTCAAGCCAATCTTGATCGCACTATTAAACTAGCATGAGAGCTCTAGTTTCCTTCTTCAGATAAACCTACAAGGTCCCAGCTGAATCCATAAACATTGTAGGACTGTGGAGAATGCCAATGTGCATGCCAGAAGCGACAATCTCGTAACTTTAACATTATGTTGCTGGTTAAGTATTCTTGAATTTTACCAGGGCAACAGCGTGCATTTTAATGTTTATAATGACTGGTCTTTGACACACAGCCTTGAGATCTTGTGGGCATGTTCGGATGGAGTGTGTTCCTTGCTTGCAATGGTGAGCCAAATCATCGCAAGTTACTTCTTCTATTGCCCTACTGCCTTTGCCATGAAGCGTCGCAGATTGGGGGATTATGTAATTCTCTGTTTCGCTTGTCTTGTTGCTTGTACTAACGTCATATTTGATTTCTTCAGTGTTGCTTTTACTACATCTAATGTGTGGGACAGAAATGGAATATGAATAAGCCTGCAAAAAAAAAAAGCTCAAAGTCTACAAAGCAATCATATAATCCACACTGCTATATGCTTGTGAAACCTGGTCTGTTTACCATCGACACGCCAGGAAATTACCACCCCCCCCCCCCAACCACCCCCCCCCCCCCCCCCCAAACACCCCCCCCCCCCCCCACACACACTGTCTGCGGTAGGAAACGATTGAAGATTAAATGGCAAGACAAGATCCCAGACGTTGAAATCATGGAAAGAGCGTCCGTGCCCAGTATCCACTTTTTTTAAAAACATATCCTTCGAATTCAATGAAACATTCTACTTAGCCTTTGTCGACCAAGAAAAGGCATTCGATAGAGTAGATAGAAACAAGCTGTGGGAAATCCTTAAACAATATGGAGTGAGTACACATCTAACAAACCTATGTAGAAGTTTATACAACAACAGTGAATGCATAGTGAGAGCAACTGGAGGACACTCAGAACCCTTCACCATAAGATCTGGGTCCTGTCCCCTCTCTTGTTCATAACATATATAGACAACATATGTAAAGAAACCAGCCAAACAGAGACAACAAGAATACCGCATGACGAGAACACAGAAGAAGAAGCATCTGCAAGTCTAACCATTAGAGAACTCCTGTTTGCAGACGACCAAGCACTAATAGCAAAATCAGAAGCTGAATTACAAGACCACATGAATAGTCTAAACGAAATGTGTAGGGAACATAACATGAAAATTAGCACAAGCAAAACAGAGGTAATGACTATAACTAAAGAAGAACAAACAACAACAATTCACCTAAACGAACATCCCTTGAAAGAAGTATAGAGTTTCAAGTACCTAGGAAGTATAATATCATCTAAATGCAGATCAGAAGACGAGATCGAAAATAGGTGCAATAAGGCAAATCAACTCATTGGACAAATGGCACCAATACTAAAGAACAAACATGTATCAATAACTACTAAGAAAGCACTTTACAACACAATCTTCCTACCAACTCTAGTGCTACCAATGCCAAACCTGGACAATGACAGAAAAAGAGAAAAGAAAAATCACAACAACAGAAATGAGGTTCCTGAGAAGAATACTCAACGTATCAAGAAGAGATAAGATCAGAAATGTAGAAATCAGGACTAAAGTGGGGGTTAAAGCAGCACTAGATTTTATTAGAAAGCAGCAAGTCAAATGGTTTGGCCATGCAAGTAGGTTACCAGTCAACAGCATACCACAACAAGCAATGGTGTACAGACCAGATGGAAACAAAGGAAGAGGCCGACCACGTAAACGTTGGACGGAGGGAATAGCAAAGTCCATGGGAATATCGATATATGAAGCCCATAATCGGGCACTCTCACGATGTTTATACTTCATCTCGACACCGCAAGGTACAAGAGGAACATGATGAGATGAGATGAGATGAGATGAGAACCTTTACATGACATAGCTGTCAACTGTGTGCTGTCATCAGCATCTTTCAGCTGTCTGTTGATTTCTTGGCAAGATTACGCTCAGTAGTTTGCCATTGCTTTCTGAGCGGCCGGCTCAGTTATCCCGCAAGTCACCAGCGGGGGTAGAACCGCTTCCAGTTCTCGTCCGCTACGAGACTCTGCGTGATAAACGGGATTACGGAGAAAGTGGTGTAAACCCTCGGCCAGAGAGACCGGCAAAAAAAAAATAAATCCCTTAACAGTTGGAAATCGAACAAGAGTAGCCTAACGGCGCTGCCCGGGCAAAATTTCGATTAAAAATGTACCCAAAGTATTGCAGGATCCTCGCCGGTGCTACGGAGTTCGTGCACTGAGCTGAGTTTCTCCAAACTCAGGTTTGAGTTAGGAGGAGAACGGAGCACTTATGGGTTACACCCGTGTGCCGTGATGTTGATCCATCGACTAAACTAAGACTAAACTAGGAACAACAATATTCTCACTGACGCATGTCTCGGAGCAAGATCTCACATACAAATATAATAATAGACAGCAATAAGTTACTTACTCATATAATAATAATTATATTATCAGATAACAAGAACTCAAACACATATAATAATAGAGGAACTCACATAGACATATAAGAATAGATAGCAAGAACTCCCGTCCAAATATAATAATAGAGGAACTTACATACACATATAAGAATAGATATCAAGAACTCCCGTCCAAATATAATAATAGAGGAACTTACATACACATATAAGAATAGATAGCAAGAACTCCCGTCCAAATATAATAATAGAGGAACTTACATACACATATAAGAATAGATAGCAAGAACTCACGTACAAATATAAGAAAAAAACAACAAGAACTCACATACAAATATAAGAATAGATAACGAGTACTCACATACGCATATAGTTTAGTCGACGGATCAATATCACGACACTCGGGTGTAACCCATAAGTGCTCCGTTCTACTCTTAACTCAAGCCTGAGTCCGGAGAATCTCAGCTCAGTACACTTACTCCGTAGCATTGGCGAGGATCCTGAAATACTTTGGGTAGTTTTTTAATTCGAAATTTTGCCTGGGCAGCGCCATTAGGCTACTCTTTTTCGATTTCTAACTGTTAAGGGATTGTTTTAAAGTGCTCCACAATACACACGGGCGCCCGATCTCACTACCCAGAGACCAAAGAACATTTTTGTTACTAGAAAGAAGTCCACGTGAAAAAATCCCGGCCCTCTCCGAGGCTTGAACCCGAGACCTCCAGCACTCGAGGTGGATACCATACCTCTAAACCACTCAGTCCCTCACATTTAGATATAAGAATAGATAGCAAGAACTCACATATAATTATAATAATACACGTAGATAACAAGACTCTCATGAAAATATAATGACATAACACATCCGACTACTGATTTAAAATGATTATTTTATTTATTTTCTCAATAAGCAATATTACTTTCCCAATTGTTATTTCTGTATTAGAGTATTTAGCTATTTCATTAATCGTCAAATAAGTTGCATAATGCAACTGAATGCCATCTGGGCATTTCTGTTGGAATATTACACATAACAGGCAACATGAAACTATACTAAGGGTTAGCTTAGATACGCCACTCTATACATTTGCTTTCACTGTCATTGAGTCGTGGATCTGAAATCATAAAACACATATTTCTGGTAACTAATACATTATAGTCAATAAGTGTTACGTAAACGTATTACGAGAGTAAGTTAGTAAGTAAGTCACAAATGGCTGCAGAAAAATAACTAAATGTGATAACAACATGAAACCAGTTTATTTTTATACATACATAGTCACTTTATTTCTCAGTATAATTTCCACCAACATTGATGCACTTATTCCATCGTTTTATCAGTCCTTCCTAACCGGCTGCATAGAACTGCGTGCTTTGTTTTCATTTACCTGCCATTCCACAGAACTGTGTGACTTCGTTACTGACTCGTCCTCGTAACGTTTTCTACCCAGCTATGCACCACTTTACGGGATAAACATTTGTCAGCATAAACACTAAAACCCCACCTTGGCGGGAGACCTTTCGCGAATGACGCCGAAGTTGAATGAAGTGAAAACGTGGTTTAGACCTGTTTCTGTCTCGTCCATGCCATGTGGCCAAGCCGTCCAGGTATTTTCCTCTCGGTCTTCCTCTTGGTATGTTCCCCTCGATCTTGCCAGTTGTCAATAAGTTCAAATAACATGTCCAACAAATTTTGACAGTCTTCGTCTAATTTCTCTAATCAGTCTACTATTTTCATCTATCTCCTGTAGTACTTGGTCAGTGGTTTTTCTATCCGTCCATGGTACTCTTTGCATTTTCCTCAGAAACCACATTTCTGTAGCCATCAAATGTTTTTCAGCTTGACTGCACAGTGTGCAATTTTCACATCCATACAAAAGAATAGACTCTATGTACCTCCTCAACACTCTTTTTCTCGTTTCAATTGACATCTTTTTATTGGTCAGAATGTCTTTCGTCTTGCTAAAGGCTACTTTCGCCATGGCGATTCTTGTTCTAATCTCTTTAAGGCATCTCCAATCAGTGTTGTGACTGTTCCGAGATAATTGTATCGATTGACTTGTTGAAGAATATTCCCATTTACTTGTATATTACATTGTGGTACTTCGTTCTTCCTAGTGACGACCATAACCTGTGTATTCTTACAATTTAATTCCAACCTCAGCTTCTCACTGTGTGCAACAACCGCGTCTACTTCCAGGTACAATGGCGACAAGATGACGCGTTGTTCTTCGGGGAGACGCTGTTCAGTGTTTTTCTGTTGATTTCCTGTGGATTTCCTATGGATAATGTTTTCCTGTGGATTATGTGATGTTATTTCGTGTTCGTTTATTGGAAGTGTTTAAAAGAAGCCACGGAAGGCAGGCGGTGGATGAAATTTTGAGGGAAGCCGACAGATATTTGTTGGTTATGGTCTCGAGTTTCGCGACGGCAGGCAGAGGATCTCTTTCGAGAGACAATGGTTGCGGTCATCCGGCCAGTATGGTCACTGCCATAGAGGAAAGCAACGGCAAACTACCTCTTTGAAAGTGCCTAGCACATTATGATTACCTTAAAGACTGATCATCGCAAGACAAGGACAGAGACATTAAAATATACATACATGAATTATTATTCTCAGGTTTTCTCAGTGTGTGTCCTATTCAGTGCCAGGGTCTTGTATTCATCTCTTGGTTCACGGATACTTGTGTAGTTCTCTCCATGAACTCCACATTACGTATTCAGCCTTACTAGTTTAGTCTTTCTATTTTGCGATAGCACAAATTAATAAATGCTTGTAGTTTATTTGTAACAATTTTAGTTGTTCTCTGTGTTTCTAATCCATACAACACTACTTATTTAACGTACAACTGAATATTCTAAGTTTGGTGCCATGTGTAATTTATTTTGACTCCCACAAATGTCCTAGTTCCATGAACGCTCCATTTGCCTTTTGTACACTAATTATATCTTATCTGTTTACTTGTTTTGTTTACATCTGTACATAGATAGTGCATGATTTTGTCTTGACAGACATCAGCACGACGTTATATCAATTCTGCATTGACACGGCCATGGAAATTGTGTTGGGGATATGTTGAAATGGTAGATATCATTGATGATAATGTCCCCTGAACGTGGACTGATATTTAGCAGTGCAGCTATTTAAGTTGCTGATGATTTGATGCAGATTTGACCACAACTGCTTCTACAAAAACATTACCAAATTCCTATTCCTCGTTGATGTAATGTCTTAGTGGGGCGACATTCTTTAGACAAGTCCTCTGATGCGATGTAGGTTCATCTGCACCATGAAGCCACCTAAAGTACACTCGGGACGTCCTTAGCAACAACAATGCCAACTTGCAGGACAATGACATCACGATCTTTCACAAATTTAAAATATTAATTCGAAGTTTCCCCTTGTATGTTATGTGGTGTGTGTGTGTGTGTGTGTGTGTGTGTGTGTTTGTGAGCTTGCGCTACATAATTTGTCTTTCTAAAAGTAAATATGCACAATTAACATGCAAAAAAAATAATGAAAAGACGTACGTGGAATTGCAAAAAGGACAGCAAAAGCCATCTTTGTGCACAGGCAGGGATCCGTCGGGGCAGAACTGCTGAAACATCGGGTAGATACAGTCGATGATAGCACATTGTGCTTTTCCGGACTCGGTGCATACACAGTGATCACAGGGGTTACCTGTCACAACTGGACCTACCTAGTGGATGACGTGTGAGAACACATTCTATTAACTCTTCATTATACACTTCATTTATCTTTTATTTTCTCTGCTGTGTTGGTATATTATATCAGACACTGACATACATTGGTCATATTAAACAACACAGGGGTTGGATATAGCAGTGAGTATAAAGCATGGTTCCCGAAAGAAGAGGAAGTATTCGACCAGCAAGAAGATGAGCAAAGGATAGTGCGGACACCTTGGGGATGAGAATGCACGAGGCGGAAAACTGAACGAACGAACGAACAAACTTTATTTTCCAAGAGTCACAAATTGGGCACGCAGGCCCGTCTTACATTAGGCCCTTCCAATCACTCATCTTTCACTCATCAATTATAAATTACACATGTTACATTCACATAGAGAAAAACATTATGAAATGTAAGTTGTGAACATAAGCAATGCATATCAGTATGTTGTTGTTTTTGACGCGCCGTGTTGAGAGATGAGAGCCACACTGTGATCATGACCTTCTATACTGGGTTATAGTTTATTTATTAAGTCTGGTATTAATTGTGAACAAAGCTTCTTTTGCCATGGTAGTTGCAGTTGTTGTTTCCCTACTCCACATGCGCTCCGTGCCCTCGCTGAACAGCCAGCGAAGAGTCATATTGCTAATCGTACCTACTGCGACCTGACTGAAAGTTATCATAGTCTTCCCTATAAGTTTTGAGATTGGCCCATATCATCCTCTCCGCATACGGGTGCTTAGTCTGTTCCCCCACTTTCTCTACCTGATCTTGTGTCTCTCTGTCGACAGGTGTGAGTCACACATTGTTATCCACCGTAAAAGCTGCCCGTTGGCTTCTTATAAAGGAATCAGTTTTAGAATTGAAGATATGTGCCACCAGAAAATACCACAGGGTGTAATTTTAATGACTGTGGGGTTTTTGAAAATATTGCTGTTCCAAGGTTTGTATTCACCGTCTGTGGAGTTCATAAAAGGTAAATACCAAACTTGGAACGGCAATATTTTCAAAATCCTCACAGTAATAGAAAATACACCCTGTAGTTCACACAGAGAGAGAGAGAGAGAGAGAGAGAGAGAGAGAGAGAGAGAGAGAGAGAGAGAGAGAGAGAGACAGACAGACAGACAGACAGAGAGAGAGAGAGAGAGACAGAGAGAGACAGAGAGAGAGAGAGAGAGCACCAGTAGTCGCCAATCAAGAGCTAACTGGCACAATTATTTGCTGGACGGTGACGCATTTATTAAAGGTTGCATCGGAACGCTTAGGGGCATGCCCGGAATGCGAGGATCATAATCTGCATTGACTAGAACAGAAGAAAACAGCATCATGAAGGAAAATATAAACTTAATTCAGTTATCTAATATCAACAATGTTAAGAGATGCCAGTGTTACCAAAGACTTTAGAGGAAGCTAAACACTAAAACCTAACATGCATGTAGTAAGAAGCGACTAAAAAGAGTTTTGTTAGGGGTTGTCTACCCCATTAGTTAACAGTTGCATATCCTTTACAGGACGTCGCAATCAACACTAGCATTTTGTTGTTGTTGTGTTCTCTTGGCAAGTTTACGTTCAGTAGTTTTGCGATTGCTTTTCTGAACAACCGTCACCCATACCATTTCGTAAAAAACCAACGCAATGCGGTCTGCTGCCAAATCTCCTGCAGCTGTGTACCGAAAGCGGGTGTACGGGATTAAGAACTGTACACGTAAACCCTTCGCCACGGATCCGGCACCCAATGAATGCAGCTACAAAATCTAACCAAGAATGATCGATGTCTAAGGAAAAAAGAAATAGTACAGTTAGACACTCATTTGTCCTTAACAGACACTCATTTGTCCTTAACCCACAGAGTATATTATATATTATAAGATCTGGAGTACGACAAGGGACAAGGTTGTGTCCTGTCCCCTCTCTTGCTCATAAAATATATAGACAACATATGTAAAGAAACCAGCCAAACAGAGACAACAAGAATACCGCATGACGAGAACACAGAAGAAGAAGCATCTGCAATTCTAACCATTAGAGAACTCCTGTTTGCAGACGACCAAGCACTAATAGCAAAATTAGAAGCTGAATTACAAGACCACACGAACAGTCTAAACGATATGTGTAGGGAACATAACATGAAAATTAGCACAAGCAAAACAGAGGTAATAACTATAACTAAAGAAGAACAAACAACAACAGTTCACCTAAACGAACATCCCTTGAAACAAGTAAAGAATTTCAAGTACCTAGGAAATATAATATCATCTAATATCAGATCAGAAGACGAGATCGAAAATAGGTGCAATAAGGCAAACCAACTCATTGGACAGATGCTACCAATGCCAAACCTGGACAATGACAGAAAAAGAGAAAATAAAAATCACAACAATAGAAATGAGATCCACGAGAAGAATACTCAACGTATCAAGAAGAGATGAGATCAGAAATGAAGAAATCAGGACTAAAGTGGGGGTTATAGCAGCACTAGATTTTATTAGAAAGCAGCAAGTGAAATGGTTTGGCCATGCAATTAGGTTACCATTCAACAGCATACCGCAACAAGTATTGATGTACAGACCAGATGGAAACAGAGGAAGAGGCCGACCACGTAAACCTTGGACGGAGGGAATAGCATAGTCCATGGGAATATCGATACATGAAGCCAATAATCGGGCACTCTCACGATGTTTATACTTCACCTCAACACCTCAAGGTACAAGAGGAACACGATCAGATGAGATAAAATGAGAGACACAAAGGAATATGCGGGAGATAACTAAACAAGCTAGAGACACAGTAGAATATGCGAGAGAGAATTAAACAAAATAGAGACAGAGACGAATATGCGAGAGTGAATTTAAAAAGTTAGAGACAGAGAGGGCTATGAGAGAGAGAATTAAACAAGTTTAAGGCAGAGATGATTATACGAATCAACGTGAAACAGAGCAAACAAAAATCTTTTAGTCACAATTAATACGGGGAGGCACTAGACTGCAGTGGTTCCCAAGCTTTTCAAGCAGAGGGCCATATCTACTATTTTCGGTAGTTAAGCGGGCCACAACGTTATAACATTATAAAAGTCGTGCAATATCATTCTTACCCTTCTTAACTTTGGTCAACAAAATTCTAAAACTTTAAAGGCAGTCAGTGTCAGTACTACACTGCTGTCATTTTTTTTTGGGGGGGGGGGGGGGGGGGGGGGGGGGGGTGGGTTAACAATCAAAATTTCATTTAACAATAAATTTTTAACCATTATCGAAGATCGCTATTAATGTAATTAATTTATAATTGTAACTGTTATTCAGAACCAGTTACTTAAGTTTAGATGCCAGTTTATCAATGTCTGGGCACAAATCTGTCGTGCCCAAAGTCATAAGCGCAGCTAGAATACTCTCGGTGAGTCTGGAACGTTGCTTGTTTTTTTTTATAAAGGCCATTGCGGGAAATGACTGCTCGCATCTGTATGTCGAACCAAAACGACAAATCTATCTTCTGGGCGAATGAACGCAAGTTTTCAAATTGTTCGACAGACAATAGTCGCCAGAATGAAATCATATGATCAGCTGTAGGTGAATCAGACAGCTCCAGAAATTTACACCTCAGTGCACAATAGCATTTCAAATCAATTACTTTGTGCTGAAGGTTTTGCTGTAATTGGCAGAGCTTGGCAAAAGGAAATACCAAATGATTTATGAAGAGGGCAACATTCTCCTCCTCTATTGTGAACTTTTGAAATCTCGACTGAAAGATATCCAATAGACTTTCAACTGTTACTTTGTACTGTAATAAGTCATATTTCTTTTCCACCACAAGTTGGAAATGCCTCTAAAGTCCCTCCAGTCAGCTATCCGATAAAAAGTGGCATTCTCATTTTAAATGACGAAATGCATCGCACAAATGTGTAAATAGTTTGTTTTCCCGTGGATCCTCGCATTTAAAGAGTTTAAGTGAGACGTGATGTCCACGAAAAATGCCAGGTCATTAAGCTAGTCATCGTTCAGCAGACATTCCCGTTCTGTAGGCAATGCATTCTTTTTTTCCAGACAGAAACTGATAAACACTATTTTTCACTGCCCAGAAACGTGACAGAACTTTCCCTTTAGATAGCCATCTGACATCACAGTGTAACAGTAGCTTACTGTATTCCTCGTTCAGGTCTGATAGAAACTATCTGAACTAACGCTTGTTCAGCGCCTTACTTCGAATTTTGTTTACAAATCTCAGAAGAACATCCATGACATGTTTCAGATTTAAAGTCTTTCCACACAGAGCTTCTTGGTGAATGATAAAATTATATTTTAATAAAGTGCTGCCAATAAACTGTTCCAATAATGCTAGACATCCAGACATTTTACCTGTCAAATCCGGAGCACCGTCGATGCATACACTGTCCAATTTGGTCCATTCTACGTTGATTTTCTCTACACACAACTTCAGAGTTTAAAACAGATCAGTCCCTTTGGCAGTTGCATGCATTGATTCAAGTCCTAGAAGTTCTCCAATGACTTCAAAATTATCGTTTATTGCTCGAACAAAAACTGCGACCTGAGCTGTGTCAGAAATGTCAGTGGATTCATCCACTGCCAATGAGAAAAAAATTTACAGTTTTTTTTTAAAATATGTGCTGATACCTTACGATGAGCATCGTTGGCTAATTCTTCAACTCGCCTGACCATTTTATTATTAGACAAAGGAATCTGATCAAATTTTGTTTCACACTTTTCATCGCCAAACATTCTAGCAGCAATTTTAAGGGAAGGCTTGATTATTTTTTCTGCATCGGTGAACGGCTTCTTTTTGCGAGCCAATAGAAGAGCGATTTCGTACGACGCAGCAATAGCACTCTTGCTCTGTTCATTAGCCTTCGTGAAAAATGACTGCTGCCTGGTCAGAGAACTTTCTCTATGGAATCTTTTTGGTAACTCTGAATTGATCGGATATTGAGCATTTGTGTCTGAATGTGTTACCATGAAGTGTCGTTCCAGATTACGTTTTTTGGGTAACAGAAATACAAAATCCGTAGATTAAGCAAACTCGTTTACCACTACGGCTAGGCATATACATACATTTCTCCGTCCAATTTTCGTTGAATTCACGATAAGCAACATCTTCAAATTTTCGCTTGTTACCATTGTTTGATTTTAGATTTTCCAGACTCATGTTTATAGGCCTTAACGGTAAATTTTTATTTAAAAAAAAAAAAAAAAAAAAACTAATTTCAACATAATACTACAAATTCTGCTAAACAGTTGTAACAGGCGACAACATGACGCCTTGCCCACTCTGATTGGTCGACAAGGCTGGGATATGGGAACTTCATAACGTTTCGTTGTGAACTGAAAAGGCGCATTCAATAATATCTAAGCAAAACAACCACGAGCAGAGTAAATTATCGCACGCTGACGTGGCGCTCCGAGTGCATTTTTTTATTATTAAAATATATTATATTAAACAACGAGGCTTCGCGTGCCACTTTCTTACAGCTGGAGGGCCACAAGTTGCCCGCGGGCCGTGGTTTGGGAACCTCTGCATTAGAGGGAGCTGAAGGAGAAGGACAGATAGGAGGGCTTGGCATCTATCCTGTGCTCCAACGGGTGATAAAGAACAGAAGAAGAAGCAGAAGAAGAGGGGGTGGGGGTGAAGATGAGGAAAAGAAGAAGATGATGAAGTAGTAGTAGTAGTAGTAGTAGTAGTAGTAGTAGTAGTAGTAGTAGTAGTAGTAGTAGTAGTAGTAGTAGTAGTAGTAGTAGTAGTAGTAGCAGCAGCAGCAGTAGCAGTAGCAGACGAAGAAGAAGAAGAAGAAGAAGAAGAAGAAGAAGAAGAAGAAGAAGAAGAAGAAGAAGAAGAAGAAGAAGAAGAAGAAGAAGAAGAAGAAGAAGAAGAAGAAGAAGAAGAAGAAGAAGAAAGAGGAACAAGAAGAAAAGGAAGAGAAGGAGCCGGAAACTGTTAAGTAATGAATAAAACAACGAATGCAACACTAGAAACTTGCCGGATAAGTGACGCCTTTGTACACACAGTCTGCGCCAGCTCCAGCCCAGTATGCAACCATCATCAAAAGAGCAGACATCAGAATCGTATACACGTTCATTGTTGATCTTGCCCGGGAACTTGTTGTGCTTTCTAATGCAAAAGAACCAACCACTTCTAAGTCTTGTGAAACTAATGCAGCGACCGTTTACTTTTATTTTGGCTGACACAAAAATATTGCTTGACATAGATTTAACACACAAAAAAAAATTCATTTTCATTTTGTTTTATTTTGCTAATTGCAATCTGTGACATTTCCACGATAGATAAGATATAATCTAACATTTAAGTGTGGCTATATGTGATTAAGGTTTGTATGTTATAACAACATCTGAATAGGGCATCACTATTAGCATGACGGGAAATATCAGGGTCGATATTTACAATACAAGCATGCACAGATCTATCAATGAAGGTATCATCATCATCATCATCATCATCATCATCATCATCATCATCATCATCATCATCATCATCATCATCATCATCATCATCATAATGCGCCATGCCGATAAACGTGGACAGTCATGTTTAGCCATCTCACATGATCGCCAGAGTCATGGATCAGCTCTGTATTCTTGTCTCGATCATGCCATGTGGCCAAGACATATATAATACATTCATTTCTCTGCCTTCCCCTTGTTCTTTCCCCTCAAGTTTGCCAGTTGTCACCAATTTCTATAGTTCCTGATTATACATTTCTTTATCCGTCTGTCATGTGTCTCATCTCATCTATCGAATCCCGTACTGCAGCGCTGAGTTGTGCCGCGTTCTGTATCCTAACCACTCAACGCTCTTATTGCACTAAATCTTTCTCTTCTGCTCCTTGTATGTCCATTTGGGACATTGGCCATCAATCAAATCACATCAAACCGTCCTATCTCTTGTTATATCCTGCAGCTCCCACTACGCTCCTCCCAGTAATATACATCTCTGTCTGTAATTCTCTTCTCCGTCCGTTTTTAGGCCCCCCCTCTATTTCGCTTGCCTTGTGGGTTCCAGACAAGAAAGTGTCTAGTTATATTGTCCTCGTGTTTCCTCAGTGTGTGTCCTTTCCGGTGCCAGCGTCTTTCCCCTACCTCTTGATTCACTGGGAGATTAGTTCTCTCCATGAATTCTACATTGATGCTTATGTCATACCATAGTATTCGCACTCTGCTTATCAAATGGTTCTTATAAAAATCCCCAACCCTTTACCGGGAGGCAAGGAGAAAAACCCTGATCCCAGGGCAGACGCTGAAGGAAAGTCTCCATCAAATCATTCAACTCCGGACGAAACAACAAATGCTGTACGAAATACTTGCCGGATGACGAACTCCCGTGTATATACAGACTGCGCAAGATCCAGTTCAGGACACAAGAACTAACAGAAAAGATTCAACGGGGAACTTCTATACACCTGTATCGTTGATCTCCCCAACTAAGCTATTTGGAATGTTATGAGATAACCAAAGGCATGTATGTCTACAGTCACACATGCTAATAAACAATACTTTAATAATTGGGATAGAATTTGCTGTTAAATGTAGGTCATAAAGTGATATTTATTTACATAAATCTGTAGCCATGCAGTGATAGTGACCAATAAAATCAGACGTAAGATGCAAATGAAATGTTAAGATCAGCAGCAAACCAGCATGAGATTAGACACATGGAGTGGTTATCTGAACAGCTTCCTGGTTAACAAGGTGTCCCAATCTGGAAGCTAGTGTTCATGGCACTAACAGATAAAGACACACTGCTCTATGATACTGCACCATGGAGTAAGGAGGAGTGGACAACTCCATTCCAGTCTCATCCTTTACTGGCAACACGCTGGTCACTGTGGTAAGCAGAGTAGTCATATGGTTGGTGCAGATGTGCTGTCCTTTGGAACAAGATCAGGCTCACGGAGCGGTGTGGAGGTTCACATTTTCAGAGTGGAAACTCAGAGAGATTTGGCTTTCTGGTCTCGAGCCTTAGTGTAAGGGTCACATGGTGCAGCCATCATCACAAAGAAAGTGTCCTGTTCTGTTGTGTGGAAAAACAAGAAATGCAAGTTGACAGTCCACTTACGACGATGGCTTTACACTTAGAGAAGAGCAGGAAGGATCAGAATGAGCAATTCTTTTGAAAATCTGCGAATGTCCTCTGATGATGGTCACATACTGTTGTGGTTGGATTTTGTGGATATAGGAGAACAAGAGGTGGACTGAATACCTGCCTCAAGCCTATTGTATTTGTCATACACACATTTCTGTCAGCCAAAGCTGCTTCTGCTATTGTTTGTGCTGCCCTTGACTGTTTTGTTATACCAGTGTGTTGGAGAAACTTGGATTATAGAGTTTTGACGTTTCTGGCTTATCTGTGTAGATTATACAGCGTGGTATGTATACTTCAACGATCTGACATAGTACATTTGTGAATGTAATCTGACGCGTGTTAATTGTTATTGCTGCCTTCCTGTGGAAAGTGTAGAAGCATGTAATGGAAACCTTGAAAGAACTGGTAAGGAAAATTTCACATCTTTTGCATTAGACTAAATAACAAATCCACCCATAATAAATGATTTTTATATGCAGTCGATCAGTGCCTGTTGTATAGCTATGAGACAGACTACAGACTCATATTAATAAGATGAGTTCAACATGCTGAAGATAAAATATGAACATAAATACAATTAAAATGAAAGTAAGGCAGGTTAGCTCACCAGCTTCAATACTGAATATACAGATAAATAGTACAACCTTAATGTAAGGTCATGAATGGGAATATAACCTGAAACTTAATGCTTTAGATCACTTTATTTCTGATAATTACACCACATGTCACAGATGACAAGAGATGACTTGCAGAAATACTAGAATGGAATCTGAGCCATGTATTTGACTTCATCTGGTCTTGTAGAGATTCAACTGCTGGAGACTGTGTGGAGTTTGGTACATTTGGTATGCATCTGTAGCTGGTTCATATGATAGCTAGTATGCTCAGAGGTAGCAGTTTATCGTAAGTAAAATTTAGTGTCCAATTTTTGCTGGTATTGCTTATTTTCATTTTCTTAAGCCAGAGTAAAGTGACACAGTTGTGATAACTAAAACTGTCATTTCTGTCCATTTCTGCTACTAGATTGTAACTGCAAATACATATGTCAGTTCACATTGAGTAGATTAGGTGTGGCTTAAAAAGCGTCGCTTAAAAGTCGACAGGGTCGACGTCACTACACTGGGTTTTATCCCATATGGCTCGGTCTCTTTCCGCCACGCGGAAAAGCGTCGCACAAAGCACGAACTCCGTAGCTCTAGCGACGACCCACAGGAGTCTCCGAAAAATTTAACTCGTGAACCGAAGGATGCGGCCCGGAATCGAACTCACAACCTTAGGAACCCGAGTCAAACGGCTTGACCACTTCGCCACCTGACTTGGGAACTTCAGTGGCTAGCACATTTTACTGCCAGCCCGATGGTCAATGTTTGAATCCTCTCCAGGCGGAGATTGTGTGGGCTCCCTGATCTACCCAGTCCAGCCTACAATAAGTACCAGGAGATGTTATGGGATGTACAGGAGGTCGGCAGCTATTGACCACATCATCCGCGAAGTGCTGAATTGTCTAAAGTAGTGGTTCTCAACCCTTTTTGGCCCACGCCCTCCATTTACCATATGTTAAGAACGTCACCCCCCCCCTCCCCCCCCCCCTTCGAATTTCCTCCCTATAAATCCCTCCTCCACCCTTACACAGTATACATAAAAATGGAAGCTAAATTTAATGACACATTCTAGAACAAGTCTAGACATCTACTTAAAACGTGATTTGCGGGTCTACTTATGTTATAAAATGAACTTAATTAGGGCGAGAAGTACAAAACCGTAAAACGTAGAGGGAAAAACAATATCAAGTAACTGGTTCTTGTATTAATGCGATCTTGAAAAAAATCTTAATCCCCCCTCCCCGGAAACCCTAAAATTCCCCCCTGGGGGAGAATTCCCCACCGGTTGAGAACTATCTCATCTCATCTAATCATTTTCCTCTTGCACCTTGCGGTGTCGAGGTGAAGTATAAACTTCGTGAGTGCCCAATTATGGGCTTCATATATCGATAGTCCCATGGACTCTGCTATATCCTCCGTCCAGCGTTTACGTGGTCGGCCTCTTCCTCTGTTTCCATCTGGTCTGTACATCATTGCTTGTTGTGGTATGCTGTTGACTGGTAACCTACTTGCATGGCCAAACCATTTGACTTGCTGCTTTCTAATAAAATCTAGTGCTGCTTTAACCCCCACTGAACAGTGTTGGTTCCAGGACACATCCTTGCTTCACAGACAGACATACAGACAGACAGACAGACAGAGAGACAGACAGACAGACAGACAGACCGACCGACCGACCGACTGACCGACCGACCGACCGACCGACAGACAGACAGACAGATTTACCAAGGGCTAGGGCCTCAGTGGAATTAAAACAAGACGGATCCTTTATCTTGTAGTTCCGGAAAGACTGATCACGTTTTACCCAGATGACAAAATCCCATTAAAAAATGCATATACACAATCAGCTAATCTCCACCTTGCCCTCCGTTGTTTCTGTGACGGGACAGCCCCGGCAGCATCCGAATTACACAAGTTTGAAAGGAATTAAAGAGCCCACAAGAATTATTCTATCATTCTCTAAGTAAAAGAATAATTGTCCACCAGAAAATAATCTAGTCCCCAACCAAGGAATAAGGAAAAACTAACAGAGATTGAAAACAAGAGAAAATTACATTTTGACCACGCACGCCCCATCATTTCTGTAATGCTAGGTCTGAGAAAGCTTTGATGTCAAGATCAAACGTAACACCCAGACACCACGGCACCAGGCGGCGGCGGCGCTATCAAAGGTTGAAAACTCATTGTTTTTAGTAGAAGGGAAGAGAAAGAGGGAAAAGTATTAAATCTGGGCTGGGGACGACATGGATACATGGCGGTTCTACTCAGGGGAAAACACGGCAATTTAATGCAGGCCTAACACCTATCTAAAGGTCCAGACTCTGTGGAGCCGGGACGTCTGTAATTGCCACCACAAAGGAGCAATTAGGACCAGATGCTTAACACCTCACTGCAATACGGGCGGCAAAGTAGGAACACATGGCTGACACATTCCTGCCAGCAACTGGGAAGGCTTGTGTTAAGCACAGATTGGTATGTAGTTATGACGCAACGTCTATTGCATCGCTAGCGAAGCATGTTTTATTGTTTCAGGCCATGGTGGGGTATCGGTCAATTTGATTGACAGATGAAACTACCCTTCACAGGAAAGGAGGAGGGGTGAGAAGAGCTTGGGACGTAATCCATCCCGTCATCGTACATGGAAAAATAGGCGGAGTTAATTAATAGGGGATATATTAATTAGCCAACGTGGAAACTAGCCAAGGATGAATAGAATAAAACTACATGCATGGCCAGCAAGACTTCAGACACATTCACAATAGCGTACCAGGGAAGCCGGAATTTTAATTTCTGGTGAGAGATTACCCTCTCGTTTTGTTACTTCGATACAACGTCATATGACAGGATTTCCTAGCTATAACCCAGGTAATACCATTACTCTGATTAGTTTGTCTGCTAGTCTGAAGGCTTGTATAGTTTCCTGTTTCTATTTATTCTCCCAAACTTTACACTCGTGGATTTTCTTTGTACTTAATGTTCCAGTTTCTAGCTTTACGATTACACTGTAAACTTTATCTTCTTCTTTCATTCACCACTTGGTTGTCTGATTTGTTGTATGTGATAATTTGGAGAAATCCATTATCCAAGCTACATGAGCGTGTGGCTTATGCATGTACAGGAGATACATTTAGATTCATCCTGTATGATGTTAAACATTGGGGAGACTGACTACTTAGGAGAAATTCCTGAGAGCCACCAGTCTCTTGATAGCGTCCAATTAACATTGATTATGTGGACCAACACTTTGAGTGCCTACCAAGATTGTGGTGAAACCACTTGGTTTGAGGAATGGCACCAGTTCACATTGTCTGCATGATGTCTGCATGAGGACAGACATGACTTAGGACTTTCAATATCCCAGACAGATTCAGGGAAGGCATTTAATGTTCGACCCGTACTGTGTGACCAGTCCTTCCGACAAGACGGAATGAATGAATCAGAAAGGGAGAAAGTGAGGTGAACTTATATGGGAAACACTGCATTACATAAATGTATGTGAATATGTATGTTTTAAGCTATAGATGTTCTAAATAGTTGTATTAATATATACATATATATATTATTTATTTAGAACTGATATATGTTTATGTAACATGCCATCATATATATCATCATACCATCATATATTATGACTTGAATGTATGTTTATATGAATGTATAGACATATGTGTTTTGAGATGTGTAGACGTAGATACTACCCAGTCTCCGTTCGTTTCATTCCAGATCTCTTAGGAGCAATGGACAGTCAACAACCCATATCAGGAAGTGACTTAGCCTTGTGAGGGACCAATTTGGACTCCTTCAATCTGACAGTGAACTGCGTCTCACTGGGGGAAGCATGACCTATGTGACCTCTTAAGTTATGTATACCATAATATAATCATCATCATCATATGATCATCAATAGCAATAATAAACACAGTTGTTGTATCTTAAAACTCAATTTGTCCGTATAATTCTAAATGTTTATAAATGTTTGTGTAGCGTATCAAGTACACACATTATTGTATCATTTAGTGGGGGTTCACACATATTGTCCAGAAGTGGGAATCTATGTCCGGGAGGTATCTTGCCTATGCAGTCATAAGTAACCAGATTACGTTGCATGTCTTAACTCCTCCTTTCTCACTTCTGGTGATACCAAGTACAGCCAAAACTATATAGATATATTCTATCTTCAACGAGCCACTTCTTGGCTGTTTTCTTGAGTATCTGGGACAGTGTCTTAAATCAGCATAACAGACATTTGTTCCACGTTTTCTCTCTGGGATCTGGGGTAGCAATTAGTTCCTTCTGACAGAGTTAGGGGATCTTAAACTGCATCCAGAACTTAACACCAGCAGAAGAAAATGATGTTGGCTGGGTGGTTGCCCAACCGGGAGCTACCTCAAGCCAGTTGGTGACAGTTTCTCGTAAACAAACGTTTTCAAATGTAATCTTGAACCAATGAATCGACCGCTTGCCTTTAGTACATCATTCAATTTAGTCAAGTTTGAACGACCGAATACATTTCTGTCACTAAGAGTCTGTCAGCTTAATCGTTCAGTTTTTAGATTTGGATTAATTCCGTAGATTTCAAGCCAATCTTGATCGCACTATTAAACTAGCATGAGAGCTCTAGTTTCCTTCTTCAGATAAACCTACAAGGTCCCAGCTGAATCCATAAACATTGTAGGACTGTGGAGAATGCCAATGTGCATGCCAGAAGCGACAATCTCGTAACTTTAACATTATGTTGCTGGTTAAGTATTCTTGAATTTTACCAGGGCAACAGCGTGCATTTTAATGTTTATAATGACTGGTCTTTGACACACAGCCTTGAGATCTTGTGGGCATGTTCGGATGGAGTGTGTTCCTTGCTTGCAATGGTGAGCCAAATCATCGCAAGTTACTTCTTCTATTGCCCTACTGCCTTTGCCATGAAGCGTCGCAGATTGGGGGATTATGTAATTCTCTGTTTCGCTTGTCTTGTTGCTTGTACTAACGTCATATTTGATTTCTTCAGTGTTGCTTTTACTACATCTTCTTCTTCTTCTTCTTCTTCGTTCATCCGGAGTTTTTTTTCCGGATGTGACTGCGTTGTGCCTGTTTACAGCAGAGCTGCGTTCTTGCGCCGTTAGGCCGGCACATCCGACTTCTGCGGGCATTTGTTGACCGGGTTAACCTTCCCGGGGGTTTCTTAGGACGTTTGACATTACTACATCTAATGTGTGGGACAGAAATGGAATATGAATAAGCCTGCAAAAAAAAAAAAGCTCAAAGTCTAAAAAGCAGTCATATTATCCACACTGCTATATGCTTGTGAAACCTGGTCTGTTTACCATCGACACGCCAGGAAATTAAACCACCCCCACACTGTCTGCCGTAGGAAACTATTGAAGATTAAATGGCAAGACAAGATCCTAGACGTTGAAATCATGGAAAGAGCGTTCGTGCCCAGTATCCACTTTTTTTTTAAAAACATATCCTTCGAATTCAATGAAACATTCTACTTAGCCTTTGTCGACCAAGAAAAGGCATTCGATAGAGTAGATAGAAACAAACTGTGGGAAATCCTTAAACAATATGGAGTGAGTACACATCTAACAAACCTATGTAGAAGTTTATACAACAACAGTGAAAACATAGTGAGAGCAACTGGAGGACACTCAGTACCCTTCACCATAAGATCTGGAGTGGGACAAGGTTGTGTCCTGTCCACTCTCTTGTTCATAACATATATAAACAACATATGTAAAGAAACCAGCCAAACAGAGACAACAAGAATACCACATGACGAGAACACAGAAGAAGAAGCATCTGCAAGTCTAACCATTAGTGAACTTCTGTTTGCGGACGACCAAGCACTAATAGCAAAATCAGAAGCTGAATTACAAGACCACATGAATAGTCTAAACGAAATGTGTAGGGAACATAACATGAAAATTAGCACAAGCAAAACAGAGGTAATGACTATAACTAAAGAAGAACAAACAACAACAATTCACCTAAACGAACATCCCTTGAAAGAAGTAAAGAGCTTCAAGTAGCTAGGAAGTTTAATATCATCTAATATAAGATCAGAAGACGAGGTCGAAAATAGGCGCAATAAGGCAAAACAACTCATTGGACAGATGGCACCAATACTAAATAACAAACATGTATCAATAACTACTGAGAAAGTACTTTACAACACAATCTTCCTACCAACTCTGTGTTACCAATGCCAAACCTGGACAATGACAGAATAAGAGAAAATAAACATCACAACAACAGAAATGAGATCCCCGAGAAGAATACTCAACGTATCAAGAAGAGATAAGATCAGAAATGAAGAAATCAGGACTAAAGTGGGGGTTAAAGCAGCACTAGATATTATTAGAAAGCAGCAAGTCAAATGGTGTGGCCATGCAAGTAGGTTACCAGTCAACAGCATACCACAACAAGCAATGGTATACAGACCAGATGGAAACAAAGGAAGAGGCCGACCACGTAAACGTTGGACGGAGGGAATAGCATAATCCATGGGAATATCGATATATGAAGCCCATAATCGGGCACTCTCACGATGTTTATACTTCATTTCGACACCGCAAGGTACAAGAGGAACATGATGAGATGAGATGAGAAGAGATGAGATGAGATGAGAACCTTTACATAACATAGTTGTCAACTGTGTGCTGTCAACATCAGAATCTTTCAGCTGATTGTTGATTTCTTGGCAAGATTACGCTCAGTAGTTTGCCATTGCTTTCTGAGCGGCCGGCTCAGTTATCCCGCAAGTCACCAGCGGGGGTAGAACCACTTCCAGTTCTCACCCGCTACGAGACTCTGCGTGATAAACGGGATTACGGAGAAAGTGGTGTAAACCCTCGGCCAGAGAGACCGGCAAAAAAAAAAATCCCTTAACAGTTGGAAATCGAACAAGAGTAGCCTAACGGCACTGCCCGGGCAAAATTTCGATTAAAAATGTACCCAAAGTATTGCAGGATCATCGCCGGTGCTACGGAGTTCGTGCACTGAGCTGAGTTTCTCCAAACTCAGGTTTGCGTTAGGAGGAGAACGGAGCACTTATGGGTTACACCCGTGTGCCGTGATGTTGATCCATCGACTAAACTAAGACTAAACTAGGAACAACAATATTCTCACTGACGCATGTCTCGGAGCAAGATCTCACATACAAATATAATAATAGACAGCAATAAGTTACTTACTCATATAATAATAATTATATTATCAGATAACAAGAACTCAAACACATATAATAATAGAGGAACTCACATAGACATATAAGAATAGATAGCAAGAACTCCCGTCCAAATATAATAATAGAGGAACTTACATACACATATAAGAATAGATATCAAGAACTCCCGTCCAAATATAATAATAGAGGAACTTACATACACATATAAGAATAGATAGCAAGAACTCCCGTACAAATATAATAATAGAGGAACTTACATAAACATATAAGAATAGATAGCAAGAACTCCCGTACAAATATAATAATAGAGGAACTTACATACACATATAAGAATAGATAGCAAGAACTCCCGTACAAATATAAGGAAAAAAAAACAAGAACTCACATACAAATATAAGAATAGAAATCAAGAACTCACATAAAAATATAAGAATAGATAACGAGTACTCACATACTCATATAGTTTAGTCGACGGATCAACATCACGACACACGGGTGTAACCCATAAGTGCTCCATTCTACTCCTAACTCAAGCCTGAGTCCGGAGAATCTCAGCTCAGTGCACGAACTCCGTAGCACTGGCGAGGATCCTGAAATACTTTGGGTAGATTTTTAATTCGAAATTTTGCCCGGGCAGCGCCGTTAGGCTACTCTTTTTCGATTTCCAACTGTTAAGGGATTGTTTTAAAGTGCGCAACAATACATACGGGCGCCCGATCTCATTACCCAGAGACCAAAGAACATTTTTGTTACTAGAAAGAAGTCCACGTGAAAAAATCCCGGCCCTCTCCGAGGCTTGAACCCGGGACCTCCAGCACTCGAGGTGGAAACCATACCTCTAAATCACTCAGTCCCTCACATTTAGATATAAGAATAGATAGCAAGAACTCACATATAATTATAATAATACACGTAGATAACAAGACTCACATGAAAATATAATGACATAACACATCCGACTATTGATTTAAAATGAATATATTATTTATTTTCTCTATAAACAATATTACTTTCCCAATTGTTATTTCTGTATCAGAGTATCTAGCTATATCATTAAACGTCAAATAAGTTGCATAATGCAACTGAATGCCATCTGGGCATTTCTGTTGGAATATTACACATAACAGGCAACATGATACTATACTAAGGGTTAGCTTAGATACGCCAATCTATATATTTGCTTTCACTGTCATTGAGTCGTGGATCTGAAATCATGAAACACATATTTCTGGTAACTAATACATTATAGTCAATAAGTGCTACGTAAACGTATTACGAGAGTAGGTTAATAAGTAAGTCACAAATGGCTGTAGAAAAATAACTAAATGTGATAACAACATGAAACCAGTTTATTTTTATACATACATAGTCACTTTATTTCTCAGTATAATTTCCACCAACATTGATGCACTTATTCCATCGTTTTATCAGTCATCTCTAACCGGCGGCATAGAACTGCATGCTTTGGTTTCATTTACCTGCCATTCCACAGAACTGTGTGACTTAGTTACTGACTCGTCCTCGTAGCGTTTTCTACCCAGCTGTGCACCACTGTACGGGATAAACATTTGTCAGCATAAACACTAAAACCCCACCTTGGCGGGAGACCTTTCGCGAATGACGCCGAAGCTGAATGAAGTGAAAACGTGGTTTAGACCTGTTTCTGTCTCATCCATGCCATGTGGCCAAGCCGTCCAGGTATTTTCCTCTCAGTCTTCCTCTTGGTCTGTTCCCCTCGATCTTGCCATTTGTCAATAAGTTCAAATAACATGTCCAACAGATTTTGACAGTCTTCGTCTAATTTCTCTAATCAGTCTACTATTTTCATCTATCTCCTGTAGTACTTGGTCATTGGTTTTTCTATCCGTCCATGGTACTCTTTGCATTTTCCTCAGAAACCACATTTCTGTAGCCATCAAATGTTTTTCAGCTTGACTGCACATTGTCCAAGTTTCACATCCATACAAAAGAACAGGCTCTATGTACCTCCTCAACACTCTTTTTGTCGTTTCAATTGACATCTTTTTATTGGTCAGAATGTCTTTCGTCTTGCTAAAGGCTACTTTCGCCATGGCGATTCTTGTTCTAATCTCTTCAAAGCATCTCCCATCAGATGTTGTGACTGTTCCGAGATAATTGTATCGATTCACTTGTTGAAGAATATTCCCATTTACTTGTATATTACATTGTGGTACATCGTTCTTCCTAGTGACGACCATAACCTGTGTCTTCTTACAATTTAATTCCAACCTCAGCTGCTCACTGTGTGCAACAACCGCATCTACTTCCGGTACAATGGCGACGAGATGACGCGTTGTTCTTCGGGGAGACGCTGTTCAGTGTTTTTCTGTGGATTTCCTGTGGATTTCTGTGGATAGTGTTTTCCTATGGATTATGTGATGTTATTTCGTGTTTATTGGAAGTGTTTAAAAGAAGCCACGGAAGGCAGGTGGTGGATGAAATTTTGAGGGCAGCCGACAGATATTTGTTGGTTATGGTCTCGAGTTTCGCGACGGCAGGCAGAGGATCTCTTTCGAGAGACAATGGTTGCGGTCATCCGGCCAGTATGGTCACTGCCATAGAGGAAAGCAACGGCAAACTACCTCTTTGAAAGTGCCTAGCATATTATGATTCGCTTAAAGACTGATCATCGCAAGACAAGGACAGAGACATTAAAATATACATACATGAATTATTATTCTCAGGTTTTCTCAGTGTGTGTCCTATTCAGTGCCAGGGTCTTGTATTCATCTCTTGGTTCACGGATACTTGTGTAGTTCTCTCCATGAACTCCACATTACGTATTCAGTCTTACTAGTTTAGTCTTTCTATTTTGCGATAGCACAAATTAATAAATGCTTGTAGTTTATTTGTAACAATTTTAGTTGTTCTCTGTGTTTCTGATTCATATAATACTACTTATTTAACGTACAACTGAATATTCTAAGTTTGGTGCTATGTGTAATTTATTTTGACTCCCACAAATGTCCTAGTTCCATGAACACTCCATTTGCCTTTTGTACACTAATTATATCTTATCTATTTACTTGTTTTGTTTACATTTGTACATAGATAGTGCATGATTTTGTCTTGACGGACATCAGCACGACGTTATATCAATTCTGCATTGACACGGCCATGGCAATTGTGTTGGGGATATGTTGAAATGGTAGATATCATTGATGATAATGTCCCCTGAACGTGGACTGATAGTTAGAAGTGCAGCTATTTAAGTTGCTGATGATTTGATGCAGATTTGACCACAACTGCTTCTACAAAAACATTACCAAATTCCTATTCCTCTTTGATGCAATGTCTTAGTGGGGCGACATTCTTTAGACAAGTCCTCTGATGCGATGTGGGTTCATCTGCACCATGAAGACACCTAGAGTACACTCGCGACGTCCTTAGCAACAACAATGCCAACTTGCAGGACAATGACATCACGATCTTTCAAAAATTTAAAATATTAATTCGAAGTTTCCCCTTGTATGTTATGTTGTGTGTGTTCTTGTGAGCTTGCGCTACATAATGTGTCTTTCTAAAAGTAAAAATGCACAATTAACATGCTAAAAAATAATGAAAAGACGTACGTGGAATTGCAAAAAGGACAGCAAAAGCCATCTTTGTGCAGAGGCAGGGATCCGTCGGGGCAGAACTGGTGAATCATCGGGTAAAAACAATCGATGATAGCACATTCTGCTTTTCCTGACTCGGTGCATACACAGAGATCACAGGGGTTACCTGTCACAACTGGACCTACCTAGTGGATGACGCGTGAGAACACATTTTATTAACTCTTCATTATACACTTCATTTATCTTTTGTTTTCTCTGCTGTGTTGGTATATTATATCAGACACTGGCATACATTGGTCATGTTAAACAATACAGGGATTGGATATAGCAGTGTGTATAAGGCATGGTTCCCGGAGGAAGGGGAAGTATTCGACCAGCAAGAAGATGAGCAAAGGATAGTGCGGACACGTTGAGGATGAGAATGTACGAGGCGGAAAACTGAACGAACGAACGAACAAAACTTTATTTTCCAAGAGTCACAAATTGGGCACACAGGCCCGTCTTACATTTGGCCCTTACAATCACTCATCTTTCGTGCATCAATTATAAATTACGCATGTTACATTCACATAGGGAAAAAAATTATGAAATGTAAGTTGTGAACATAAGCAATGCATATCAGCATGTTGTTGTTTTTGACGCGCCGTGTTGAGAGATGAGAGCCACACTGTGATCATGACCTTCTATACTTGGTTATATTTTATTATTGGTAAGTATGGTTTTCATTTTGAACAAAGCTTCTTTTGCCATGGTAGTTGCAATTGCTGTTCCCCTACTCCACATGCGCTCAGTGGCCTCGTTGAACAGCCAGCGAAGAGTCATATAGCTAATCGTCGCAACTGCCATCTGATTGAAAGTTATCATAGTCTTCCCTATAAGTTTCGAGATTGGCCCAGAACTCCTGCTGACTTTCCGCCATATCATCCTCTCCACATACGGGTGCTTAGTCTTAAAACAAGTTAGAGACACAGAAGAATATGCGAGAGAGAATTAAACAGATTAGAGACACAGAAGAATATGTGAGAGAAAATTAAACAGATTAGAGACACAGAAGAATATGTGAGAGAAAATTAAACAGATTAGAGACACAGAAGAATATGTGAGAGAAAATTAAACAGATTAGAGACACAGAAGAATATGTGAGAGAAAATTAAACAGATTAGAGACACAGAAGAATATGTGAGAGAAAATTAAACAGATTAGAGACACAGAAGAATATGTGAGAGAAAATTAAACAGATTAGAGACACAGAAGAATATGTGAGAGAAAATTAAACACATTAGAGACACAGAAGAATATGTGAGAGAAAATTAAACAGATTAGAGACACAGAAGAATATGTGAGAGAAAATTAAACAGATTAGAGACACAGAAGAATATGTGAGAGAAAATTAAACAGATTAGAGACACAGAAGAATATGTGAGAGAAAATTAAACAGATTAGAGACACAGAAGAATATGTGAGAGAAAATTAAACACATTAGAGACACAGAAGAATATGTGAGAGAAAATTAAACAGATTAGAGACACAGAAGAATATGTGAGAGAAAATTAAACAGATTAGAGACACAGAAGAATATGTGAGAGAAAATTAAACACATTAGAGACACAGAAGAATATGTGAGAGAAAATTAAACAGATTAGAGACACAGAAGAATATGTGAGAGAAAATTAAACACATTAGAGACACAGAAGAATATGTGAGAGAAAATTAAACACATTAGAGACACAGAAGAATATGTGAGAGAAAATTAAACAGATTAGAGACACAGAAGAATATGTGAGAGCGAATTAAACAAGTTAGAGACATTCCCTTTTGAGTCATACTGGGACAATATTTTGCAAAATTCTGGAGAAAAGATTACGAACTACTACAGAACCCCAGCAAAGCGAAAAACAACTTGGATTTAGGAAAAACAAAGGATGCGCAGTTGCCATTTTTGCTCTTAGACAACTTATAGAAAAATCAATCGAATTCAATGAAACACTCTACTTAGCCTTTTTCGACCAAAGAAAAGGCGCTCGATAGAGTAGATAGAAACAAGCTGTGGGAAATCCTTAAACAGTATGGAGTGAGTACACATCTAACAAACCTATGTAGAAGCTTATACAACAACTGTGAATGCATAGTGAGAGCAACTGGAGGACATTCAGAACCCTTCATCATAAGATCCGGAGTACAACAAGGCTGTTTCCTGTCCCCTCTCTTGTTCATAACATATATAGACAACATATGTAAAGAAACCAGCCAAACAGAGACAGCAAGAATACCGTATGACGAGAACACAGAAGAAGAAGCATCTGCAAGTCTAACCATTAGAGAACTCCTGTTTGCGGACGACCAAGCACTAATAGCAAAATCAGAAGCTGAACTACAAGACCACATGAATAGTCTAAACGAAATGTGTAGGGAGCATAACATGAAAATACGCACAAGCAAAACAGAGGTAATGACTATAACTAAAGAAGAACAAACAACAACAATTCACCTAAACAAACATCCATTGGAACAAGTAAAGAGTTTCAAGTACCTAGGACGTATAATATCATCAAATGGCAGATCAGAAGACGGGATAGAAAATAGATGCAATAAGGCAAACTACCTCATTGGACAAATGGCACCAATACTAAAGAACAAACAGGTATCAATAACTACTAAGAAAACACTTTACAACACAGTCTTGCTATCAACACTATGCTACCAATGCCAAACCTGGACAATAATAATAATAATAATAATAATAAGTCTTTATTTTCAAAGGATTAAGAATTGGGCACGCAGGCCCGTCTGACATTCTGCCCTTCTTTGATGACAGAAATGAAAACAATGACAGAAAAAGAGAAAAGAAAAATCAAAACAATAGAAATGAGATCCCCGAGAAGAATACTCAACGTATCAAGAAGAGATAAGATCAGAAATGAAGAAATTAGGACTAAAGTGGGGGTTAAAGCTGCTCTAGATTTTATTAGAAAGCAGCAAGTCAAATGGTTTGGCCATGCAAGTAGGTTATCAGTCAACAGCATACCACAACAAGCAATGATGTACAGACCAGATGGAAACAGAGGAAGAGGCCGACCACGTAAACGTTGGACGGAGGGAATAGCAGAGTCCATGGGAATATCGATACATGAAGCCAATAATCGGGCACTCTCACGAAGTTTATACTTCACCTCGACACCGCAAGGTACAAGAGGAACATGATGAGATGAGATGTGATGAGAGACGCAAATGAATACGCGGGAGAGAATTAAACAGGCTAGAGACACAGGAATATGCGAATGAGAATTAAACAAGTTAGAGAAACAGAAGAATATGCGAGAGAGAATTAAACATATTAGAGACACAGGGGAATATTTTTTTTTCCGCGTTTCTATCCTGTTTCAGGATATTGCGGTCATCACCAGCATCTTTCAGCTGTATGTTGATTCCTAGGCTAGAATACGCTCATCAGTACGCCACGACTTTCTGAGCGACCGCTGCATACTCTCATAAGTCACTAGCGTGACTCGAACCACTTCTAATTCTCGCCCGCTCACGTTAACCACGAGAGTATTCGGGATTAACGGAGAAAGCTGCTAACCTCTCGGCCAGGCAGCCGGCACAGGGGAATATGCGAGAAAAAATTAAACAAGTTAGAGAAAGAGAGGTATATGCGAGAGAGAATTAAACAAGTTTAAGGCAGAGATGATTATACGAATCAAAGTGAAACGGGGCAAACAAAAATCTTTTAATCACAGTTAATATGGGGAGGCCTTAGAGGGAGCTGAAGGAGAAGGACAGATAGGAGGACTTGGCATCTACCCAGTGCTCCAATGGGTGATAAAGAACAGAAGAAGAGCAGAAGAGGAGGATGGGGGGGGGGGTGAAGATGAGGAAAAGAAAAAGATGATGAAGTAGTAGTAGTAGTAGTAGTAGTAGTAGTAGTAGTAGTAGTAGTAGTAGTAGTAGTAGTAGTAGTAGTAGAAGAAGAAGAAGAAGAAGAAGAAGAAGAAGAAGAAGAAGAAGAAGAAGAAGAAGAAGAAGAAGAAGAAGAAGAAGAAGACGAAGAAAGAGGAACAAGACGAAAAGGAGGAGAAGGAGCCGGAAACTGTTAAGTAATGAATAAAACAACGAATGCAATACTAGAAACTTGCCGGATAAGTGACGCCTTTGTACACACAGTCTGCGCCAGCTCCAGCCCAGTATGCAACCATCATCAAAAGAGCAGACATCAGAATCGTATACACGTTCATTGTTGATCTTGCCCGGGAACTTGTTGTGCTTTCTAATGCAAAAGAACCAACCACTTCTAAGTCTTGTGTAACTCAAGCAGCCGCCGTTTGCTTTTATTGTGGCTGATGCAAAAATTTTGCTTGACTTACATTTCCATTTTGTTTTTATTTTGCTAATTGCAATCTGCGACCTTTCCACGATAGATAAGATCTAATCTAACATTTAAGTGTGGTTATATGTGATTAGCCGGTCTACCTGGCCAAGGTGTTAACAGCTTTCTCCGTAACCCCGAATACTCTCGTGGTTGACGTGAGCGCACGAGAATTGGAAGCGGTTCGAGTCGGGCCAGTGACTTATGAGAGTATGGAGCCGGTCGCTCAGAAAGCAATGGCAAACCACTGAGCGTAATCTTGCCAAGAAATCAACAATCAGCTGAAAAATGCTGATGTTGACAGCGATGTCCTGTAAAGGATATGCAAAACATTAAAAAAAAAAATATGTGATTAAGTTTTGTATGTTATAACAAAAACATCCGAATAGGGCAACACTATTAGCAAAGCATGACACATGACGGGAATTCCAATTCCAATTCCAATTTTCACCCAAAAAAAATTCCAAAATTCGGCTTCGTTCAACCTGCCTCTTCAGCTGTGGTTATTGTTGAGGTCCGTGGTTTTTATGGGTTCATTCACCCTGTTTCTTGTCTTGTGCGCTCTTACGAGTGAGTCCTATCTCGGACTGGTTATGCTGGTTTGTGTCTGTGACGTCAGCCGGGGGTGGGGGAGGGGGGGGGGGGGGTTAGTGGCGGCTGTCCTTTGTGCCCGTCTCCTGGTGGTTTCTTTTCTTAGTGGCAGTTTCTGGCTTCTCTGCGTGCAGTCCTTATAAGGACTTTTTATTTGGTCCTTTTGCCTCCTTTTTTGTGTATAGCCCGTAGAAGCATTTCGATGTTTTCATTTTCTTCCATGTGCCTTTGTTCTCTTTCGAGTTTGGGTTTTTGTTGCCTTTCGAGCTCTTCCTCCGTGGTCAGCCATGGGACGATTTCTCCTTCATCTATATAGTATGCCCATGGGTGTACGTCATCCGTGTTTAAGTCTGGATATTCTTTAAAGGTACGGTAGGGCATTGGTTTTCCCTTGTGTTTCTTGTACTTCTTTTCTTTTTCTTCCATGCGCCTTCTGTGTTCCTTGCACCTGAGTTCATGATCCCTGTTCATCTCTGCGATGTCTTCCTCGGTAAAACATGGGGGAATCGGGGTGGCCTCCATGCCGTCGTCGTGGTACTCATCTCGGTTTTCTTCAGAGGCCCGGCGGGATAATGGTTTCCCCTTGGGTTTCTCTGGGGTCGTAGCTGGACTGTTGGCGGTTTTACCTTGTGTTCCAGGCTCGGTCTCTTGTTGGTTTTCCTCTTGCGGTTTCTCTGTGGGTTCTTGTATGGCTTCTGTTGGTTTGTTTTAGAGAATTTCCATTTCAGCTTTATGCAGTTCTCTCTCCGCTTTAATGGTGCGTAGCATCTTTTCGTTTTCCTTATTCATCTCGGCCATGCGCTACATCACTTGTTTGATGTTGTGCTGGATCTCTTTCATGTCGGCCAGCTGCTTCTCATTGTCGCTGGTTAGTGTTGGTGTTTGTAGTGCCTTGACTTGCTTCTTCAGCTCGTCTATTTGGTTCTGCAGTTGATCTCTTACAGCTTGTGATAAACCCGTGGCCGGCTCGCACCTCCCCATTGCTTCCTTATATGGTGTCTTTGTTGTAGTGGCGAGCTTTAAGACGTCTCTGTGTCTTTGGAGGTATGGACAGCTCAGGTATCTTGCTTAATGCCTGCCCAGGCAGTTGGCGCACTTTTGTTTGTTGTTGGGTGCTCGGAAGTCCGTGTCCAGCTTGGCCAGCGGACACTCCTTAAAGGCGTGGTGATCAGCGCAGTAGCGTCAGATTTCCGTCTTACTGCGACATGTTGCTCTGCTGTGGCCGGCCTTCTGGCATCTGGAACATTGGGTGATTCGTGGTATGAATCCTTCAGGCTGTTGAATTTTCTGGTTTATAGATACCTGGCGTGGTATCTCGCTGCCCTCAGTCGTCACCATCGCGAGTGTCGTAGGAATCTTTGAATAAGACAGGATCCGCTCCACCTTCAAAATTCGAATGTTGAGATTTTCTTCCTGTAGCTGCTTCTGGATGTCTTCGTCTGACAGCTCCACTTGAATCCGCTTGACAACCCATCGGACTGTTTTTGAGTCGGCATCTCCGACTCTAGTGTCTTTCTCCTCTTTCTTCTCAACTGTGTTGGATCTTGTCTGTGGTGGGCTGTAGACGGTCTCCCTCGTGGTGGCTTCAGTAGTAGCTGTAGTTTCAGGTTCTTTGTTACAGCTCGCAGGCAGGCCCACGTTCGTCTTCTTAACGGTCTTGACAGGCTCCCACGCTGCACATCTTGGATGCCACGTGTCTTTTGGTGTTCTTGCCACGTGCCATTTTCCCCCCGTATCAGGCTTCTTGACTTGTTCAGGCGACTTGTCTTGTTAGCGCTCACAGTTGCACGTGACGATGACGCAATGACGGGAAATATTAGGGACGATATTTATAATAAAAGCGTGCACAGATCTATCAATGCAGGTATCATCATCATCATCATGCGCCATGCCGATAAACGTGGGCAGTCATGTTTAGCCATCTCACACGATCACCAGAGTCATGGATCAGCTCTGTGTTCTTGTCTCGACCATGCCATATGGCCAAGCCATCCAGACATTCACTTCTCTGCCTTCCTCTTGTTCTTTCCCCTCAAGTTTGCCAGTTATCAGCAAGTTCTATAGTTCCTGATTATTCCTTTCTTTATCCGTCTGTGGTGTGTCTCATCTCATCTATCAAACCCCGTACTGCAGCGTTGAGTTGTGCCGCGTTCTTTATCCTAACTACTCAAAGATCTTATTGCACAAATCTTTCTCTTCTGCCCTGTTTGTCCATTTGGGACATTGGCCATCAATTAAATCACATCAAACCTTCCTATCTTTTGTTAACTCCTGCAGCTCCCACTATGTCCTCCCAGTAATATGCATTCATCATTAACATCATCATAATCTTCCACTTCTGCCGTCAAGCGTCGTAGGGAGGAATAATTTGCGCTCCAGCGCCCGGTGGGCGGCACTGGATAGTGTCATTCCGTGTTATTGTACAATGTCTTTGATGTCGTCAATCCATTTTCTTCTTGGACGTCCTCTTGGTCTCGTCGCAGATGATCTTTGATGTAAGGCCAGTGATGGTAGTTGCTGGTGTTGCATTCTAACGACATGGCCAAACCACTTCATCTTCTGTCTTTCAATAAATGTGGCACAAGGTGTTGATCCCACTGTCTGTCTGATAACAGCATTTCTTACTCGGTCTCGGATTGTTAAGTTGGCAGCTCTCCTCAGGCGTCTCATCTCGCAGATGTTGATTTTGCAAAAGTGTGATTTGGATAAAGTCCAGGTTTGAGACTGGCAGCATAGGGTTGGTGTGAATATGCTGTTTATTATCTGTCGTTTTGCGGACCTGGGTTTATATGAAAGTTTCAGTAAGGGTGATAGTTGATATGTTAAGTGCACTAGCTTTTTGACATCTGATTTCGATTTCTCTGTCCAATCTGCCATCTTCTGTTATCACACTTCTAAGATATTTGAAATCTTTAACTTAGTCATATACAAGACTTTATGAGTGTTTTCACTAGTATGGCCACTAGTTCACATCCATACATGATTATTTTTTCTTTGATTAAGCACTTGTTTTGATAATCAAGGTAAATTATCTGCTATTACATTTGACTAATTTGGAAATTGGTTTGTATATAAATATAGCACAAATGTATCAGTTTTATATGTTTGATGTGCGGTGAAGAGAGTATTTGAAGGGCCAGGACCAGAATCTTATGTCTATGTGATTTATCCCCCGAGGACTGAACTATACATGACAGTACATTGGTCATTCTTAACTACAATAGGGTGTCTTGTATAGACAAAACTAAAACAGCAATGAGAAAGAAGAACAAGAACTACAACATAGTGAAGACATTACTTAGAAACAGTTGTATCCCAGTGAATGCAGGAAAAGTACAGTCCCAGAGATAATCCAGCGGCATAAACACCCAGGCTGGCTGGTGTAATGGTTAGGATGTTATGCTGACAATGGCCTTAATGCAGTCAGGTAAAGGTTTAATGTCAGGTCTTGATGTTCGCTACGCAAGAGGAAGTTTAACCATGTATTTCTTTCGTGCACTTAAGCCTGCAAAGCGTGATGATACTAGCATTTTACATATCTACAACATATGCCTGCTAATATACATTTTATTTATTATAAATACCCATCATCTTGTTATCCAATGGCCCGTAAGAATGAATCATTCAGACAGTAACCAACAATAGACCGGAACTGAAAGTACTGAACAGCTTCAAAGTATATAAATCTAAAAAAAAGCAAGGATAAGGCAGTAGTGGAAATGAGTTTAACGGGGTACAGTATGCAAGATTGAAGCTGAATGATCTGGCGTGCAGAGAGGTGAAAATTGACCATGCTTTCAGGAAAACCCTTGCAGGTTTATTGGGATATGAAAGGGGGCAGTTATATTACAGCAGATATTGTCATTGGCATTGACTAGTCGTTTACTTAATATTACAATTGTTTTGTCACTTCCTGCCGTTGACTTGCATGTTTATCTCTAACAAAGACCTTTTGATTCCAAAGATAATTGCTTTTGTCCTGTACCTTGTATACATTGTCTTTTTTTTATAGTTTTAAGCGTTTCCACACATGCCTTTATGTCACTGTTATATTTCTTTCTGAATATTTTCAGCCCCAAAAGGCTTTACACAAACACTTTCATTGTTTTCATTAAATGTCGCAGAAACAAACTTCTGCACACCACATGCATTGAAAAAATGTAAAAAGATTAGAAGTTGCCTTTGGGGTAGCCAGATTTCTTTAGTATGTATTGACTAAACATTAAAAATATAATAAGACATGAAACAGTGCTTAGACACAGCAGGGAAGGGCCAGTCACACATCTGGCATTGTGTGGATCTGAAAGAGTTAAAGTTGAACAATGGAGAAGTGTCTGGCTAGAGTCTGTGATGTCAGTTGATTTGAAAATGCTGGGTGCCGTTGTTTGGTCATGTCCATTAGTTGTTCATCTAGATTACTACATTTCTTTCAATGCATGAATTATATCGGCATTTACATTGTGGCTGTAAATCATTGTTTTATTCATCCACCTCTTGCCTTGTGGACAGTCACGATAAGACATTTATACAATACACCTTTTTCTCATAGTATTTCCTGTTACTTAAAAAAAAGGTAAACAGCATGGTTGTACCAACAACCTGCTACCTGTGCCAAAGAATTATACTGTTTGTACCGTAAGAACGACATTCATTTGATATGAGAACATCTTCCAACTTCACTAGAAGTGGCAGAAATATATGTACCACTTTCAGCATTGAACTTATAGAGAAGCAAGAAGACCTGGTGACATAAATATGTGCGACTTTCAACATTGAACTTATTGAGAAACAACAAGAAATGGTGACATAAATACTTTCTGCATTGACCTTACATAGAAAAAAGCAGAAAAAATAACATAAATATGTATATAATTTTCTGCATTGAAATTATAGAGAAACAAGCAGAAAAAATAACATACATATATGTACCATTTTCTTCATTGAACTTATAGAGAAACCCCATTCAAGAGGTGAATTTGTACACATACTTAGGTAGCAGTGTACATGTAGATGCGGGAACAGATAGAGATATTAAAATATGAATGCAAAAGATAAGAGGAACTTTCATAGCACTAGGGCAATCGTTGAAGTCAACAGTTAATTCTAAACTTAAAATATTTAACTTTAATGTCAGATCAGTACTGCCATATGACCAGAAACACGGAACAGGAATAAAGCAGTTGCTAATGAACTACAAACATTTCTTAACTGGTGGCTATGCAGAATAGAAGGACTGAAACAGTATGGTAGAATCACTCCTGCAGAACTAAGGGGGAGCACTAGAGCCAACTAGACAAATACCAGTGAATCAGAGGCGAGGAGAAGATGCTGGCACTGGAGACATATTCAGAAAACCTGTTAATAATATAATTCGAAAGTCTTTTTTTTTTGGGGGGGGGGGGGGGGGGGGATCTTCAGGGTGTAAGAAAAAGAGGGAGAACTAAAACTTAACGCATAAGAGAATTAGAAACATATGAATAATGTGGAGAGGAGATGACCAAAAATAGGGGGGAGGGGCTTGGCAAGAGTTGGTTGTGAACCTATGCAGAAGAAGAAGAAGAAGAAGAAGAAGAAGAAGAAGAAGAAGAAGAAGAAGAAGAAGAAGAAGAAGAAGAAGAAGAAGAAGAAGAAGAAGAAGAAAAGAAGAAGAAGAAGAAGAAGAAGAAGATATATTTTACTTGGGCTTGACCACTTCGCCACCTGACTTGGGATCTTCAGTGGCTAGCACACTTTACTACCAGCCCGATGGTCAATGTTTGAATCCTCTCCAGGCTGAGATTGTGTGGGCTCCCAGATCTACCCAGTTCAGCCTACAATAAGTACCAGGAAATGTTATGGGATGTACAGGAGGTCGGCAGCTATTGACCACATCATCCGCGGAGTGCTGAAGAGTCTATAACAGTGATTCTCAACCTTTTTTGGCCCATGTCCCCATTTACCATATGTTCAGAACGTCATTCGAATTTCCTCCCTATAAATCCCCCCCCCCCCCCCCTTTCCACAGTATACATAAAAATGGAAGCTAAATTTAATGACACATTCTAGAATAAGTCTAGACATCAACATAAAACGTGATTTGCGGGTCTACTTATGTTATACAATGACTTAATTAGGGCGAGAAGTACAAAACCGTAAAATATAGAGGGAAAAACAATATCAAGTAACTGGTTCTTGTATTAATGCGAAATTGAAATAATCTTAACCTCCCCCCCCCCCCACCCTGAAAACCCTAAAATTCATGAGGAGAATTCCCCACCGGTTGAGAACCACTGGTCTATAAAGATATAGGGGATAGCACCATATACCGAGGATGGCTCATGGCGTGGAAAATGTCTTTCACTTAAAAAAAAAACAACTGTCTTGTTTTGTCTCTTATTGATTTTGTTTAGATGTTTCATCTTGTGATACTGTAACAGTGCTTTTATTTTCAATCAGGTGTATATTATAAAGTCTGTTGTTTCTTGTGCACATTGTCATTGGTATTGTATATGTCCTCACAGCTCGACATAGCATAATATTAACTTTAGTTAAGTGCTAGTTATGAAATTTTATGACAGTAATTAAGTGCGACTCAGACAATTAATGTTTGAAGTCAATTTGACATAATGATTTTCGTTCTATTTGAGCTTTTTCCTTGTTCACCCTAGGGTGTAGTGATGCCCTGCTGCCTTCTTTTGGTAATTGTACACATGTACCGGACTGAGGTCACTTTGTGGTTACTGAAGAGATTTTGTTCCTGAAGTTGGAGATTATGAAGATTGATCGTGCTGCTTGTAAATTGTAGAATTATATGAGGGGGATTCAAATTAAAACCTTAAAAGTGTGATAGAAATTACAATACCCATGCCATTGTCTTGTAACCGGTCAGCATTGTTGTTAAGGATGTCAAGAGTGTTAAGATGACATCATGGTGCAGACGAACACGGTGATGTCATTGTCGTGTCCTCCTTTACAGTGTCGTCCCTGGAGTGAAGAGAGTCGACACTCACATTATAATATTTTTTTTTCTCTCAATATTCTGGAGAATCCACCAGCTTCCGTCCAGCACACTCCCTCAGCCTATGGACACCTTTTCCTGTCACTCTCTCACTGTCGTACTATGCCCCCTCTCATACTTCTCCAACGCAACATACTTAACAACTCTTTCTTCTAAAAATTAATAAAGATTAATTTATTAAAAGAAAGGTGTAACGTATATGAGACGTGTATGCGAAGAAAATGTGTGTGGTGTACTATAACATAAATGTATGTGTCAGCCCTCAAAGTTCAGGATCATAGTGTACACATCATGGCAAGGATCACACGACATCATCAAGACTCAGTCACAGGAACCTCCCCGAAGTCGTAGTCCTTCTCTCCAGACATGTCCTCCTCCAGGAACTCTGATGACCATGAGATCTGAATCTCATGTACATATATATAATCCGTAGGAAAATACTAGTATATTTCCTAACGCAACTGTTCCTAATAGTTTATAGAAACTCCGGCTTCATAATTCCGGCGCAGTGAAAACAAACATGGAACACTGTCCTACTAACACGTCTTTTTGTCTCTTGATAAATGTTCACTAGTTCTCACTATTAAACAGTTAATGTATCTAGAATAAAATGGCTTGCTTTATTCACTAGATATAGTCTGAAAGTTCTGATTTCCTTGATACGTGGAACAACTACACTTCAATGTTTGGTTTCATCTACTGTGAACATCAGTCCCTACTGATCTAGTTCCACATGGGTTGAACCTCCATCACTTCAGGTGTGTTAACGATTGATATTCACTCATGTAGGATACATATACCATTAGACTCCACCGAGCAATGTTTATTAACTTCTTCCGTTGTGAAAGTTGCTGGCCCATCTCTCCACATCATACTTTATCCGGGATCGGATTTTTTAGTTGTTCCGGGTTCTTCATTCCAACCAGAGGAACCTGTAACATAAATCATATAACCGGTGATAGCCTCCCCGTCACTGATCTCTATTAGATGATCGTGGCCATCGGCCTCGCTCAGAAAATATAATGAACCTACTCTGTCATGGACAGATGACTGAACACATATGTTATCATCAGGCCAAGACAAGAAAAAAAAATCAACAAACAGCATGCGGACCCCGCCCACCAGGGACACCTACTGGAATCTCCCAATTATCCCCCATTACTCAATTCTCCACTAGTAAAGCTTATCGACACTTCACTAATCTATTTTCAACTAACAGAGCCAAGTATCACTTCCCTACTCTAGTTAGTTTTCCACTAACAGTGCTAATCATCACACTATAGTTTTAACAAGGCTACAGTCTATATTAATTAGAACTAATAGACTATATTGACTACCTTATGCAAAACCACCTCATTCCCGGGATGGCTACTACACTTTGCCATAACGACACATGCTAGTTAATGTTAAATTTATCTAGCACTGTAGAGCTCTCCCACAAACACGTCCATCATAATCCGCGGTTTTGGTCAACTCTGTTTCTCCCAATCATGGTTTATGGCAAAACCTCTAAAATGGTCACGTGACATGGTTGATGTCCTGCAAGTGTTATTTTGCATATCAGCCATTGTCAAGAATCGAGTTTCTCCTGTCTAGTCACTGTCAAAGGTGTCATCACTTGTTTAGATTCCCAAAACAAGCCAGCGAGTTCCTGTATACTCCCAACACAGTTGCCAGTAACCAGCCGTCAATCTTCTTGATGTTCCGGAACTAAGACTTGACAGATGTACTGTTTTCTTCCGAGCTTAGTACTTCAATTTCCCCTCTGATATGTTTATAATATGTCAACGTGATGTATGATTAAGCGCACTCACTTCCTCTATACTTCCGCCACTGTTAATTTTTGTCCGACAGGTGATGGCCAACATCCGTTTTGTCCCCATGATCTCACGGCTTCCATTTGTATTCAAATGTTGACAAACTGTCAAGGCGTTGTCGGGATTCGTCTCCCGCACTTCCGAGTGTGGCCAATCCGTCAACCAGATGTACAAGTACAGCTGTTATTTATGCCCGACCTGTTTTGGAAACACGTGCAGCCACAATTATGAATGTTTTCTCTGTATTAGTTGAAACACTTGATGCTTAGCAGATAGTCCGGTTTATCAGAAAGCCTTATAATAATCAACTGGTTAAACACACGGTTTTATTTTGTGACAGTCATAAGGACAGTTTAAAGATGGCCGCCCCACATTTGACACGCGCCAAACAGGAGAAGTGTACTGTTATCCGTTATTTGATTAGTGAAGTTGTGAAACCTATAGACATTCATCAGTGGATGAAGGCCCAGTAATGTGATGCATGCCTATCAGTCCAGTAAACGTATGAGTGGAGTAGGAAGTTTCACAATGGCAGACTTCTGTGACAGATGATCAAAACCGAGTTAGGCACACCGAGTAGTGACCCCAGATATTTGTTTTCTACAGGAATCCAAGCACTTTATCAGTGCTGGAGGACTTGCATTGAATGCTATGGTGACTACATGAAAAAATGATAATTTTTTCTTTACTGTTTTTTTCCCCAGAACATATTCATATACACAAACAAAAACATTTAAGGTTTTCATTTGAAACCCCTCATAATGAAGAAAACACAGAGAATAGCAGTTTTGGTTAACCGGGACCGCTGTCTTGTCAGGTATGTGCACTAACCACTAGACCAGTACGGCTAATAAAATTGCTGAATGGATTCTTTATGTTAAAATAGGGTTTTCTGGACTAGAGAAAAGTGACCTATTGGCATCTAAAGCTGGAAAGCCAGTTTTTTTTTAAAGAGCAAGGCACTACTAAGATGTATCAGTAATAATGTAATAGAACTTCTGCCATATGTCAGATGTGTATGGTTTTCTTTTCTTGTTGTCTGTTTGAGTGCTTTAAAAGGAAACTGTCATAATTTAATGTTTGCAGATGCATTCTACATCCATGTTTTCCCCATTTATTATTATTGCGTATGTATTGTACATGTAGTATCTTGTTCAACTCTGCTGGGTTACAATTAAGATGTATAGTGTGTATTGTTATTTCAAGTGATGAATAATCCCATGTGTATATAAAGAAGAAACAATGATTAGAAAGTCACATGGCCGAATGAATTCTGTCTTACAATTCAAATGTGCTGATGGTGAAGTAGGAGGATCTCTCCCTACACCGATCAGTTGGATTTAAACTTTGGCTTCTCATCCTTGACTTGGGAGAATAAATTACAAGTACCTCAGAAGTTAGAGTGAGTTAGCCTGGTGGTGGAGACACTCGTAATAGAGAAAGACAGCCCACATGCAAAAATCAGTCCATTGTGGACTATGCCCGAGTTGAAAGCGAGCGAACGAGAAAAAAATGTATGTGGTTGTTGCTTCATTCCCGCCACATCTACATCTTTGTGACGTTGTTAATTGCCTACAACAGCTGCTGAAATACTACCATCGGCTGTAAGTGATTATCAGCTATGTTTGCTATGCACTGTCTTCATTGGATTAACATCAGAACATTAATCATGGCACTACAAGATCTATTTACTGTTTGAAATAATTGTGCATTAAATAAATGCATTCATATATCCAGCAATAACGTTTCTCTTAACTCCTGTTGTTTACCATTTAATCTATACTTTTACCCAGAAATCTGCAGGTATTGTAGCCATATGCAACTTTTGAAAGCTGTTGCCATTGTTTGTGTAGTCATGTGCAACTTTTGAAAGCTGTTGCAATTGTGTAAGCCATGTGCAATTTTTGAAAGCTGTTGCCGTTGTGACTTCAATGCCCGCGCCAACGAATGGGATAGGTCGGGAGAGGACACATAAGGTACTGCTCTTGCTGAGGCCTTGCTTGAGATGGATGTTGTCTGTCTAAATGACTCAATCACCCACTAGGCTAGCAATGAGACCGGGGGACACTGACACGGCCATCGACCTGGCACTTGTATCCCAAGAGGCGGTATCAGACATAAAATGGAGTGTCCTTGGAGACCATGGAAGTGACCACCTCCCCTGTCCTGTGCTGTTACCTAAGTCCAGCACAGTTAGGACTATAAGAGCTCGCAGGGCATTCAGTTATGATTGCGACCACTCTTCGCTCTTGGGACGCCATAGATCACAAGGAATATCTAAACCAATAAGAAGAATTTTCACCCAACCACCATGGTGGACACCAGAGGTGGAGAATTCATGGAAGGAAAAGAGGGTGGCCATAAGGAATGGGCAAAGGGTGGCGAGAGCAACCAATTCAGTTGACACAGCATTGGAGGAGGCTGAAAGATATTAAAAATGTAAATGGTGCAGGATTTTAAACTCCAGGCAGCAGAGGCAAAAAGGATTAAGTCGACGGGGATGTGACATTGGGAAAATTCTGGAAGGCTGCATCGGCAGGATGAAGGCGATGTCTGGTACACATAGTACCGTTTATGATGGTAACAACCGACCTATGACAATTGACAAGGACAAAGGGAAGGCTTTTCTTGCACGATGTTTAAAGCAGACGGATCGGCAAGATAGAGCTATTAGAGATGTCACGGGTCACTAGGAAGGAGGACTGTGAGATTAAGGTAGAAGATATTAGACGGGTACTGAAGCGGGCTAAAGACACAGCGCCAGGTCCGGATGGGGTGAAGGTACTCCCACATGAGTAACATAAATGGTGGGGACTTGGAGGAGATAGCTCTTTGTTTCAACCTAAACATCAATACGGCGGAAATAACCCACGATTGGCTGCATAGCTACCTGGTCCCACTCCCAAAGCCAGGTAAGGATCACTCAAGACTTAATGGATGCCGAATCAAAACCCTTTAAAACATATATGGCAAAGTCCTCGAAAAGATAGCACGCAGGCTCCAGCGACATTTGGAAAGTCGTAATCTGCTTCCCAAAGGGCTAGGGAGTTATCGGCCTTGGAAGGACACCTGGGCCAATGCTGCAACTTCATGTCTACTAGGGCTTCCTGGATAAACAAGAGACAATGGCGATAGCTCTTGATCTGGAGGATGCGCATGAGTTCCTGGACTTCTGACCCTTGTACTATTACACCTGGGATACCACAGGGATCTGCCTTGTCACCAGTGCTCTTTAATGTCTGCACAGGCAAAATCGCAGCTATTGAGCTATTGAGACACCAGGTGTGGGTAGAATCTTGACATTTGCAGATGATGTACTGGTGTACAGACAGGGCAGAGACAGGGCCAGTTTGGCAGAAGACTTACAGGTGGCAGTAAACAGGGTGGCAGAGTGGTGGAGGAACGCAGGGGCCGTTATAAACTCAGATAAGGCATCAGTTCTGTTGTACTCCCTTGATAATCGGATGGTCAAGGCAGATGTCCCAGGTATTACGTTGAATGGATGTCCTCTTAGTCGAGAGAGTAAATTGAAGTACTTGGGTATCACCTTTGACAGGTGTTTGTCTTTTAAGGATCATGTGGAAGCTTTGGTGGTGAAGGCTGGTAGGGGACTTAATGCACTGAGGGCTATGGCAGCAACCCGGGTAGATCAGAGGATGCTTTACAGGCTCTTTGAACAGTTAATAATTTATGTAATTGAGTATGGTTTGGGGCTGCTGACAGTATCAAAGAGCCAGCTTGAAAGGTTGGAGCGCATACACAATTCTGCCCTGTGGGTAATCCTGGGGAGCACACAAGACACAACAAGTATATGCATGAGGCATATCCTGGCGCTACCAACAATGACGGAGAGGCATAGACAAGGGGGAGGTGGTCGTGCGCTTGTGGGACCAGGTGGAGAAGGCGGAAGGAACAGCCTAAGAACCCGTATGTGGAAAGAATGAGGTTGTGGGGGATCGGCAGGAGTTTTGGAAGAATCTCAAAACTGAGAGGGAAGGCCAGGAGAACTTTTAATCATATAGCGACGGGAACGATTAGTACTATGACTCTTCGCTGGCTGTTGAACGAGGGGACGGATCACGTATGGGAATGTCCTGAGTGCAGTGATGTCGGTTCTTAACGCAACTCAACTCCTTGAACAGCCAGCATGAGTAATGTAATGGGTGTGACAGAGACTAAGATAGAAAGAGAAATTATGACACGGTAGAAGAGACTAAGATCATCCATCCAGTGTCTTACAGGACTGCCGTGAGGCGATCATGTCCTCTCCACAAATTACGATTATCGACGTCATGGCTCAGTTCGTGTGTTGACTTCCTTTTTATTAAACAAGTTTATTGTCAGTCCTGTTGTGTCCTGTGCGAAGTGTAAAGTTTGTTTCTTGTTTTTTCGGTTGATTTGGTAATAACTTTAGCTTTGTGGCGAAGGTTTTACGGGCGCAATTCGTAATTTGCGTAACCGCGTTCGAAACACAGCTGCAGGACGATTTGGTTGCAGACCGCCTTGCGTTGGTTTTTATACAATGGTAAGAGTGCAAGTCATTCAGAAAGGAATGCTAAACTACTTAAAGAACGCTTGCCAAGAAACAGTCAAAAATTATTGGGTTCACTGCTGCATCCTGTAAAGATATTGCAACTATTTTCTTGGAGTAATATGAGTATATTATACATAATCTTTCCGATGACCTGGATGTCACTTGGTTCTATAACAGCATCTTATAAATCCCCTGTTCATATCATAGGTTATGTCTGTATTAGGCTAATGTAATCTTCCTCCTTCCTTTGCCAATCTGTCGGCTTTTTCGTTTTCAGGTGTATTGCAATGTGAAGGAATCCATTGTATTACAACCATTTTGGATTTCTGGCATAGTTAATTTAGTGCTGCCCGTAGGTCTGCAAGTTCTGAATTGTTTTTGCTCTTGAGTATTGAAACCACTGATTTCGCATTTGTAAAGAGAGCTATTTCTTTCTCTTTAATGTTCTTTGTCAACAACATTTCCGCTGCTGAATAACTTTGAATATGTACTGATGACAAATATTTAATAAACGTAAGATTTAGTTTATGCTCTCTTTAAATATATGAGTTGAGTTGAGTTGAGTTACGTTGAGAACCGAAATAACAACACTCGGGAATTCCCATGCGTGCTCCGTCCTCATCTTCAACAGCCATCGAAGAATCCCAATACTAATGGTACCTGACGCAGTCTAATTATACGTCCAACTCGCCATTCCATGTAGTCCTGAGTGTCGGCCAGATCTTTAAATATATGACAACGATGACGATATACAGCTTTGTAGGCAGGGCTATGGCTTTCCTTGAATATAAAACAGCTTTGAACACAAGATACCAATGGAACAGACTTTTGTGGGAAATGGGATAGGAAGTGTTGAAGCAATATATTTGTCATAAAGGGAATAACTGGCGCTGTAGCTGTATGGATAGTGAAACGCGCAGTTTCATGATTCCCCGTGATAACGAGTCGAGTGTTTGAAATCTGCTGAGGGAGATTTGGAAGCAGACCATTTTGAGTTCATTTCAATGGTTTGAGGCGTCGACCGTTCAGAAATTAATGGCAAACTGACTGAACTAACTTTGCCTAGTAAATCACAAACAGTCAATACATGCTGGGGTTGATTGCAACGTCCCGTAAAGGACACGTAACTAAGTTTTGTAAATATTAGGAATGAGATAATTTCTGTAGCAACTGTGCGTAGTTTCTACAGATTATACAGTCAGAAATACGATGCAAGAGGCACACAAAGAACATTCGTTTACAAGATGGCTTTAAGCGTAATTACTTTAGATTGCAGCAACTTACACATTGGGAGTATCCGTGGCCAAGCTGTCTGCCTTTCGCTCCGAAGGTTATGAGTTTGATTCCAAGCTACGTCTTTCGGTTCACGAGTGCATGTTTCTCGGAGACTCCTCGGGGTCGTCGCTGGAGCTACGGAGTTCGTGCTTTGTGCGACGCTTTCGGCCGGCCGCCCTCTGGAAATAGACCGAGCCATAGGGAATAAAACCCGGTGCAATGAATGTCGATCCTCTCGACTTTTAAGACTTTTAAGACTTACAAATGAAGAAGACATTGGAATTCATTAATTTTAGTAGTAAGATTACACGAGAAATAAGATGGCGGCGATGAAAATGTTGACTTTATAAACATTGTCTTAACTGCAAGTAAGATATGAAATTAGAATAAATACGACTAAAACAAATGGTTGAAAAGTCAAGAACAATTGACAACATTAATTAACTTTATAGTAAACAGTAATTAACAAGACACTGTTTTGATATTGTCATTTTTAATCAATATATATACACACAGGTTAACAATGATAACAGTCGTGAGACAAATATGATATAAGCAATATGTTGATAACAGTATTAATTACATTTTTGTCATATTACTCATGCCGTGTGAGACGCCAGATGGTGCGTGAAGGTGGAAATGACCATGTGTTCACATGCGTTAACTATGGACTAACATTTACCTTGCGAATTGGTCTGATAAATCACATTTGCTACAGCCATGATTTGTAGTTATTTGTAGTTATTATGCCTTGTTTGAAGCACAATGTAACAAACTATCATCTATCAAGACGGAAACGTGCCACCAATGATTATTCCATGTGATACATCAATGAATAGCCAACCGAATCACTTGTACCGTTCGAAATGCAAATAAGTCATACATCATTCTTGTGAGAACAAGTAAAGAACCCTTTTCTACACTTTGAGGCCTTGGGAATCTGGCTCCCGATTTTCTTGCACCATTCGGCTTTGGATGTGTGATATCATCATTATCACACCCGACTCCCTTATATCTCAGAACATTTCCTGTTTCCCAGTTTCGGCTGTTTCAACTTAACAACCCGGGTTAATTTTTATGTAATGATATTTGCGTTAAATACATACATACTTGAAAAAGAGGGTGAATTTAAGAACATCGATGATTAAACAACAACAAATTAACAATATGTTCCAACAACATAAAATCTATTTCACAGTCCACTGCATATTTGTTAAAGTATATTACGTACAAGTTGAGTAATTGTAATTGTAATGTACTGATGAGGATGTCTTTCTTTCTTTATCTTTCTTTCTTTCTTTCTTTCTTTCTTTCTTTATCTTTCTTTCTTTCTTTCTTTCTTTCTTTATCTTTCTTTCTTTCTTTCTTTCTTTCTTTATCTTTCTTTCTTTCTTTCTTTCTTTCTTTCTTTCTTTCTTTCTTCCTCTCTTTCTTTCTTTCTTCCAAGCTTGCTCCACTTATTCAGTCTTGACCTCTGTACTTTCAGAGTAGTATGTACACTACAGGGCTTCTTAGTTAACTCCATTCCCCTTCCCCAGATTTGATACATTGTTAAAACAGTGAAACCCCCTTTCAAATTCCCCAGACGTCTGGGCTATATGGTGCTAACTCCAGAATTTAGAGAAGCGGGCACTCGGTTAATTGGGTGGCCGTTATCAACACGACCGCATTTATTTCCCACGAAATTTCCTTGCACTCATTTTAGACTGAGTCTAACCGGGAGCCTATGAGACTGAGGACTATCCCAGTCTTGGAGGGGATACGAACACATGGCCACGGCCCAGCAGGTAAGCGTGCAAGTCACACCCCTACCGCGGCTGGCTCAGCAACATGGTGGTGAATGAACAGCGGGCAGAGGGCAAGACCTATCGGCGTCTGTGCTTAGGGTTTGTGAACGCAATTTTACAGTCTCGACACACCGGGTTGGGTGTCAATAGCAGGCGATTAGGAAGAAGATCATTTTGCGTTATTTTTCACCAGTATATAAGCGTCAGAAGTTCAGAAAGGAAGGTCAAGCTACTGAACGTGTCAGTGTCTAGAACATCATTACCAACCAATACATGCTGGGATTGAATGTGACGTCCTGTAAAGGACTTGCAAGAACTGTAACTGCGTGAAAATAGTACCGGAAACAATATGAAGCTGTTAAAACAGGTAAATGTTTAGGTTTACGAGCTAACAGTATCAGCAGACAGCAGATAAACACGAGGGGGCTTCAGATAAAAACCCTAATTGTGTGACAGAAATTACATTAACCACGCCATTGTCTTGTAACATGTCAATAGTGTTGTTAAGGATGTCAAGAATGTTAAGCACGTGACATCACGGTGCAGACGAACACGGTAACGCCATAAGGATAGTTTAAAGATGGCCGCCCCACTTTCGACATGCACCAAATTGGAGCAGCGTTCTATTATTCGTATTTTTTTTATTCGTGAAGGGGTAAAACCTATATAAATTCATCGACGAATGAACGTCCGGTATGGTGATACATGCTTGCCAGTCCAGCAAGTGGAGTAGGAAGTTTCAAAACGGCGTGACTTCTGTGACAGACCGTTCACGACCGGGTCAAACACACCGAGTAGTGACCAAGAGAATTATTGTTTTACAAACACTTTATCGGCGCTGGAGGTCTTGCAATGAACGCGGTGGTGACTACATCAAAAAATTGTACACCTGTCTTGTACTTTTTCAGAATATATTAAAAAATAAGGCACTCTTCCGAGAGACGGGCCTAAATAGTTCTGCAGTGAATAATTTTATATAAATAACACTAACACTAACCCTAATCACTTATTCACTGCATAACTATTTAGACCCGTCTGTCGGAAGAGTGCCAAAATTAAGCATTTAAGGTTTTCATTTGAAGCTCCCTCGTATATGTAACGAAGTGTTGCGATCGTCATTCGCAATCCCGCATACCGTGTTCAAAACACAGCTGAAGGAAATTTGGAAGCTGACCGCTTTGGTTGATTTTCATACAATGGTATGAGAGTCGGTAGTTTACAAAGCAATGGCAAAATACCGAACGTAAACTTTCTTAGAAAATCACAAATAACCACAAACAAAAAAATGCTGGGGTTGACTGCGACATCCTGTAAAGGACAAGCAACTAACTAGCCCTTTACCATGCCGTGATGCCTACTGGATATGTAATAATAGCCTCGTAGAAGTAACGGCGAAACGGCGTGATTACAGAGGACGACGTCTCCGAGTGCCCAATCTTTCATAACAATAAGGGACCCTTGTGGCAATGTGGGCAATGTTCTTTGAGGCGTGTAAACGCGTCCTTTCCTTCACTATTAGTTCCCCTGTTTTCATCGGCAAATCGTTACTCGGTGAGTGATGTGTGTTGCCTAGGCTTCCTGAGAGAGAGAGAGAGAGAGAGAGAGAGAGAGAGAGAGAGAGAGAGAGGAGAGAGAGAGAGAGAGAGAGGGGAGAGATGAGAGAGACAGAGGGGAGAGAGAAGAGGAATAGGAGAGAGATGAGAGAGACAGAAAGGAGAGAGAAGGTCGAGAGGAGAGAGATAAGAGAGACGAGAGAGACAGAGATAAAAGAGATATGAGAGAGTCAGAGAGGAGAGGAGAGCAGAGGGAGAGATGAGAGAGATGAGAGAGATGAGAGCGAGAGAGAGAGAGAGAGAGAGAGAGAGAGAGAGAGAGAGAGAGAGATAGAGGAGAGCATTAATGGACTTGATTAACAAACAGTAAATTGGTTTGAATTCAATACATAATAGTGGAGTAGTTTCGTACCCTGGCCCCGGGGTTAACGTCTTTCTCCGTAATCCCATATATTCTCGTGAGTAACGTAACCTATGCGAAAGTCGGTAGCGGTTCTCGCCGCGGTGGTAACTTGCGGGGTATGTGAGCCGGTGGCTCAGAAAGCAATGGCAAACTACTGAGCGTGGTCTTGACTAGTACATCAACAGCGACTGAGAAGTGCTGGTGTTGAATGCAATGTCCTGAGGTATATGAAAAAAAAAGATTCGTTCAAGTAATACGGGTGTCTGATGAGTACAAATGTGCCGAAAACATACCCCTATATATGTTATGCAACTTATATATATATATATATATATATATATATATATATATATATATATATATATATATATATATATATATATATATATATATATATATATATATATATATATATATATATTATCGTGACACATTTTTAGGCTACAGCTTGGCACATTAATTATTATTATTATTATTTTTTGCATATCCTATTTACATGACATTGCTGTCAACACCAGCACGGCTGTTGTTGATGTCTTAGCAAGTTTTACGTTCAGTAGTTTGCCATTAGCCGGTCTCCCTGGTCTAGGAGTTACACGACTTTCTGCGTTATCCCGTATACTCTCGTGAGTAACGTGTCGTGCGCGAGAATCGGTAGCGGTTCTCTCCGCGTCGGTAACTTACTGGGAATGTGAGCCGGTCGCTAAGAAAGCAATGGCAAACTACTGAGCGTAATCTTTCCAAGAAACCAACAATCAACTGAAAGATGCTGATGTTGACAGCGAAGTCCTGTAACGGATATGCGATTCAAAAAAAAAAAGGTTGCCATTACTTTCTGAACGACCGGCTCCCTTACCAACATGTTAACACCCAGCGCGACGCGGTTTGCTGCCAAATCGATCGCATTTGTTTTTTCGAAAGCAGGTAAGCGGAATTACGAACTGCGTCCTCTGCCACGGAGACCGGCACATTAATTATAATTGGCAATAAATTGAAGCACGTTATTCGATTACAATGGCAGATCAATGCAAATAAAGTACCGCCTGTTTTTTGGGGGGAAAAGTTATATAATTCTATATGTCACCACTGTTTTGCTGCAAATCTCACATAGTTAGTATTGCTATACAATTATGCCTAGTGTTATTGTAGCTGACTTTGTTGAAAACATACAAATGATGATAGCAAGTTACCGAACGTACAATTGCCTGGAATTGATAGCACCGTCCAAGAAAGAACATGCAATATTATTTTTTCAATTAACGGATTAAATTCAATTAACCTGTCATTGATGGCAACATCCCACACCCACATGTAACACCGTGGTTATTTGCACAAGCAATTCAACACTGGGAAAAGGAGACTCGTTAATGCGAGCTCGCAGCCTTGGTCATAAATTACTTGGCTTTGATAGGAACTAAGAGGATATCAGAGCATCTAGGCCACCAGAAAGATGATGCATATCGCACACACCAGCCCAGGCAACAAGTAGCAATATTCAGACTCCGCCTAGGGCACAGCAGACTCAAATACATGCTTAATAAACTAAATTGTTAAAAACTGCCATCTACTGCCTATAGTACCTTGTAATGAAGGGGCAAGGGGAGGTGGGGGGGGGGGGGGGAGGAAGGGGTCTTGAACCTGAGGAATTAAGGCCGCCTGGCTAGTTCAGTCGCCGCGAACTGTGCAGGTAAGGGTTTTCATAAATGTGGAGCTGGTAAAACAACATTTAAACATATATTGCGGGTGAATTAAACCGGTTCTGTGTCGAAGGTGTTGCGGACGCATATCGTAATCGCGCATACCGAGTCCAAAATAAGCTGTGGGTGATGTGGAGCCGACCGCCTTGCGTTGCTTGTCATACAATGGTAACGTGCATGATATTTAGAAAGCAATTGTACAATGCGATGTCACAAGTACAAAGACAGTGTCCACATAGTTTAACAGCAGCCAGTGTTGATTTGACACAGGCACTCCATACTGATTAAGTTAAAGGTAGCTGCATGTTTTTTACGACGCAGCCAACCTCAGCAATTTTCTTTTTTTTGGGGTTGGGGAAAAGGGGGGGGGGGCTGTTTGTGATTAACTAGGAAAATTTACATTCAGTAGTTTGCCATTGCTTTCTGAACCACTGACGCTCAAACAATTGTATGAAAACCAGCTCCAAGCTCTCCACTTCCAAATCGCCTGTAGCTGTGTTACGAAAGCGGTATGTAGGACTCCACACCTCTTTCTTAAACCCTTCGCCACACGGCAGTTTATATATTGATTAGCACTTACAGGAAACAGGGGAAATACTTGTACATAATAAGATACATTACACAATGTGATCAACATGGCTGAAATAATAAGAGCGTTCGCTTTTAAACTTCCTTGAGCTGATGGTAGGGTACTGGATTCATTTCCCACTAACGAACAGTTGGACTTAAACTTTTGACGTGTCTTTCTGAAAATTATGAAAATTACTGAGCTTGAAACTGCCTAGAAAATGAATATGGGGCTGGAGTTGCTGGCAAAGCACGGGGTGTGTGTTGAGGGTCCCCCAAGATTTTCGACCTTGTCCGAAAAGACTGGATGTTCTACAAGATCGGAACATGAAATAAATTGACTAATAAACAGCATTATGTCCCGGGAAGTGAAATACTTTGGCCATTACTAAACGTGACAGTGGTTTGGAAGGAACGATGGTTCCCGGAACAAGAGGCAGGAGTTGAGTAGCACGATAATGGTCATAGTACTTTGAAAAGACCGTGGGCATGAAATATAAGAGATGGGAGAACTGGCAAAGGTTCGAGTGTCTGTTTTCTCGAGCCCTAACGAGAGCAGTGTTATGCACATAATATATTACATTACGGCAATGATAATTTAGAAGCACTAGTATGCCACTGCTACCTGAACGACGGTCACTCATACCAATGTATGACAAAGCAAGGCGTTGAGAGAGACGTTATTCAAAGAATAAAGTACATGGTAGTTTACTAGCAGATTGAACAACAAGTGATCCATAAACTTTACCTTCACCAGTGAATAAGAGTGACTTTATTCATAGAATATATTACATAATGGCGATGATAGTTTAGAAGCAACTTGAGCAATAACTGATCCATTCACAAAGTAAAAAGTAAAGTGTTGGTTCAGTAGCAAGCCGCTGACCTCTGACTCCTAATCTAGTGCTGGAATCACCATGTGGATGTTTTTGTTTCCTTCTCTCGTTTTGAACTCAAGCGTGCTCCTACTTCTAGTACACTGGACTGATGTGTGTGTGTGGATTAGTTTTTCTTATTATTAGTCTGCCTCGCCCACAGACGAACCGACTCCGACTTCTGAGGTTCTTGTAATTTAAAATAAGAAATCCGAGGGTACTCCCCGACCAGGATCTTGGGCAGTGGATCGAATGCCCATCCCTCTCGTACACGGTAGAAGAATTAGGAGGACCCGTGTCCACACTGCGGACATTAGGAATGTCTCGTTACTGGGAAATCAAAAAGAGGAATCCAGGACACACTTTGATAGGTAAAACACCCAATGAGGGGACTGGCGCGTATAGGAATGTCTTGAGTGCAGTGATGTCGGTTCTTAGCTCAACTCAATAACTCAACTCAACTAAAACACCTACCCACAAAGAAGAGTATAACATCTGTGGTTCAGATATGTAGATTGGATACTCTTCAATTATAGGCACTTCATGAGATCCTCTGTGTGGATCAAAGGGGAAGACGAGTGTACGTATGAGTTATCCGAGTGTACAATAAGAGTTATCCTTAGCAAACCAAAAATACAATAACAAAAATCATTTAATCTCTTGAACATTCCTATTGCCCATTAACTCTGAAAGTCTTGGAGGCCAGATGTTTAGGGCCGATATTTCCATATTTTTATAATGAAATAACATCTACTGAAGTGTATTCTTTATTTGTGTTAAATGTCTCCTTTATCTCCAGTTGTAACGTTTATTTGGTTGAGAAAACACAGGCTATAACACTTAATTGTTCACAGTAAATTTAAACTCAGAAAAATCCTGTGCCACATCTTCACGTTCTGTTAACTGATTCAACGCTGAAGGATAAAACATCGCTAAATTCGACCTCCTGTTTGGACAAAAGAACGATATATTGCATTACTAGGGTAATCGTGTTTTTTTGTTTTGTTCCGTAGTATCTTCTGCAATTTTAATGCTCAATAAACGGAAATGTATTTGTTAATTTGATTGTCCACCATATTTGATAGAAACTTACATTTTGTTTGGCACTGAATCAGTTATGAGTTGAGTGACTTTTACCAGGACTATGACTTACATGAAAAAATTTTTACCGCGATAATATTTCAACAATTTCTTGCCTTCTGTTTTGAATTTGTGACTTGTAAAAACATAAAGCGGAACGTCCATCACGTGCCCTAAACATTTTATAATGAACGCTATTTCATCATAGAGATCGTTTTTGGGGCCATTCTCCAAACCCCCATAAATATACCAGGCGCAATAAGGGCTGTTCTGGATCAGGAACGCAGAAGCGGTTAGAATAAGCAACCATTTAATCTGTGTGAATTTGGAAGGCTGGTAAGTTCGGACTGGACACTTCTCCTTATTATTTGATTCGCGATGAATGGATATATCCGTGCTTTCGCCACTAGAAGTCCGATGCTTCTTTTCAAAGTAAATGCCAGTCTTGTCCAACAAGTAATAAGCAATTGTACTTCTGCGAAGGTGTTCTTTCTCTGTTTTAAGCTGACTCATCAAGTTCTGCCTGTCTTGATCTAATGCTACACATACGAAGAACGAGGCTTGTTTTGAATCCCGCGTTACTTTTTCGTTAAACGAAATGCCACGGTTTGTTTTATTCACTACGTTATCAAATACTGTCTCATAGGTTCCTGGAAGCACGTTATCCACGATGCTTGAATAGGGTGTTGATTTCTTTGACGACTGTGGCTGATCAATACTTCTCTTTAGTATACGGTCAGTTCCGCCCAATGTTGTTTTAATTTCTGAGATGACCTGGCCTGCAAAAATTGTAAAATAAAATAAATACAGATGTTAACTGGCAAACAGTTTCCGAAAATACTAGAGGGCTTCAAATGAAAACCTTAAATGTTTTTTTTTTTTTAAATTTTAATATATTATAAAAAATAGTAAGGAAGACATGTATCATTTTTCGATGTAGCCGTCGCTGCATTAAATGCAAGTCCGCCAGCACCGATGAAGTGCTTGCATTCCTGTAGAAACAATTCTCTTGGTCGCGCGTGTAGCAACTCTGGTGTCACTACTCGGTGCGCCTGACCAGGTCGTGAACAGTCTGTCACAGAAGTCACTCCGTTTTGAAACTCCCTACTCAACTCACACACTTGCTGGACTGACTGGCATGCATCGCCATAGTTGACCTTCATTTATATAGGTTTCACTCTTTCATTGATCAGAAAAGGATAACAGAACGCTGCTCCTCTTTGGTGAATGTCAAAAGTGGGGCGGCCATCTTTAAACTGTCCTTATGACGTCACCGTGTTCATCTGGACCATGATGTCACGTACTAAACCTTCTTGAAATCATTAACAACAATATTGACAGGTTACAAGACAACGGCATAGTTGTAATTTCTATCACACTTTTAAAGTTTTAATTTGAAGCCCCCTCCAAATTTGTCATAATTTAAAGTTGGTGTGAATTTTATGTTCTAGGTCAGGGGTGGGCAAACTTTTTGTGCATAGGGCCACGTTGACAAATGTAAAGCTATTGTGGGGCCGCATATATATTAAGTCCACTTTGGTTACAGCAACCTATCACGATAAGTAATTATGCATTATTTATAGGTTATTAAAAATAAGTATAAATAACTAATTATAGCAATTTTATTTTACTTATACACTTATACATTACATTTTACATTATGGACACAAACCTTTGCTAATTTGTTAACCAGATGTTATAAATTTTTATTATAATATTTTAAATTATTATTTATCAATGGCTTTAATTTAGACACAAACCGACCACACTGTCACTACACTTGTTGATTTCTAATAAGATGTATGTAACTGCTTGCAATTTTTGACAATATTCTTGAAATCGGAGCAAGTTTACTTGTTGAAATTCGCATGACAGCATGCAAGGTGCAGTCTGACAATAAAGACCTATTCTTAGATTTGTTGGTCTTCAAGCAAGAAAATGCTTGTTCGCAAATGTATGTTGATCCAAACATTGATGAAAGTTTAGCTGCAAAGTTTTTCAATTTTGAAAATGATTCTTCTGATTACGATCCATAGTTGAGTTGATTTGAATTGAGATAAAAACCGACATCACTGGACTCAGGAAATTCCCATACGTGCACCGTCCCCTCGTTCAACAGCCAGCGAAGAGTCATACTACTAATCGTTCCCACCGCTATCTGATTAAAAGTTCTCCTGGTCTTCCCTCTCAGTTTTGAGATTCTTCCAGAAACCCTGGTGATTCCCCGCAATCTCATTCTTTCCACATATGGGTTCTCAATCTGTTCCTCCGCCTTCTCCACCTGGCCCCACAAGCGCACGACCACCTCCCACTTGTCCGTAGGCAATCTACCACCAAGAGGTGTATTCCCTGCTAGCCTATCAGCCTGTTCATTCCCCCGCACCCCCGCATGGCCAGGGCAAAATATCCATACAATTCTCATAATCTGTGACCTCTGAAGCGACGAGAGCCATTCCACACGAAACATTCCGTTCTCCACCTTACTAAGCATACTCTTTGAATCCGTAATGAATACAACGTGTGTTGCAGTAGTCTCCTCTAGCCACCGGAATGCTGCTGTTACTGCCTCCACCTCCATTCTCATGCTGGAGGTCATAGTCTCATATGCCAGATTCTCCTTTTTCAAGACTCGTCCATTAGCCTTTGCAATAAAGCCCCAACCACTATTCTGTTTCTCACCACTGACCCATCGGTGTAGATGACTATGTCATCTTGATGTGTGTTACTTTGGATCATCTGTTGCACTTCAAACTCAGTGCGGCCCACTGCCCATTCTCTGCACTCACGACCCAGTGTTATTATTACATTGTGCCAGTACCTCATATCTTCCAGAACTTCAACTCACTCTCTTTCACGATTGATGGTCTCTAGATCACATACCTGACTTATAGAAAGTTCTGCCTGTGCCATCCATGACCTGCTTCGTCTTAGTCTATGACCGTTGACTATATCCATGGCTGCATGCAGCGGGTGATCCCTATCTGCAGCAACTCTCAGGTACCATTTGGCCTGAAGGGCCCTATGCCTATCCGTCACTATTGGTAGCGCCAGGATATGCCTCATGCATATAATTGGTGTGTCCTATGTGCACCCCAGGATGGCATGGCAGCATTATGTATGCGCTCCAACCTTTCAAGCTGGCTCTTTGATACTGTCAGCAGTCCCAAATCATACTCAATGATAGAAATTATTAACTACTGACATAGCCTTACAGCATCCTCTGATATACCCCGGTTGCTGCCATAGCCCTCAATACATTAAGTTCCCTACCAGCCTTCACCACCAAAGCCGCCATATGATCCTTAAAAGACAAACACCTATCAAAGGTGATACCCAAGTACTTAAATTTACCCTCTCGCCTAAAAGGGCATGCATTCAACATAATACCTGGGACATCTGCCTTGACGATCCGGTTATCCAGGGAGTACCACACAACCGATGCTGTGTCTGGGTGTATAATGGCCCCTGCGTCCCTGCACCACTCCGCCACCCTGTCTACCGCCACCTGTAAGTCTTTCGCAATACTGGCCCTGTCTCTGCCCTGTTTGTACACCTGCACATCATCTGCAAATGTCAAGATTCTACCCACACCTGGTGTCTCAATAGCTGCGATTTGCTGGTGTAGACATTAAAGAGCACTGGGGACAAGGCAAATCCCTGTGGTACATTCAGAAGTCCCTGAACCCATGCGCAGTGCAACCTTACGCTCATAAAGGACCGCCGCAACCCATCTAACAAGGCAAGGGCAGACCTCCATGTCTAACAGTGTGTGTATTAACCGATCATACTTGACCCTGTTATACGCATCCTCCATGTCAAGAGCTACGGCCACTGTCTCTTGTTTATCCTGGAAGCCCTCGTTGTCATCAAATACAAAGGTTGCAGCATTGACCCAGACCGGTAACTCCCGGCAGGTAACTCCCGAGTCCTTGGGGAAGCAGATTACGACTTTCCAAATGTCGCTGGATCCTGTGTGCTACTATCTTCTCGAGGACTTTGACATACGTGTTTTGCAGGGTTATGATTCGGTATCAATTAAGTCTTGAGTGTTCTTACCTGGCCTAGGGAGTAGGACCAGGTATCTTTCCAGCCAATCGGGGGGTATTGCCGCCGTATTGATGCTTAGGTTGAAACAAAGAGCTGTCTCCTCCAAGTCCCCATCATTTATGTTACTCGTATGGGAGTACCTCACCCCATTTGGACCTGGCGCTGTGTCTTTAGCCCGCTTCAGTACCCGTCTAATATCCTCTAATTTAACTTTAATCTCACAGTCCTCCTTCCTAGTGACACGTGACAAGGCTTCTCTGACGTTATCTCTAATAGCTCTATCTTGCTGATCCGTCTATTTTAAAAATCGTGCAAGAAAAGCCTCTCTTTTGTCCTTATCATTTGTCATAGGTCGGTTGTTATCATCCTAAATGGTACCATGTGTATCAGGCATCTCCTGAATCTTCATCTGCCTGTGCAGCCTCCATAATTTTCCCAATGTCACATCACCACCGACTTCATTGATAAACTGATCCCACTCAATACTTTTTGAATCTGCTGTCTGGAGTTTAACATCCTGCACCTTTACTTTTTTACATGCTTCAGCCTCCTCCAATTCTGTGTAAACTGAATTGGTTGTTCTCCGCACCCTCTGCCAATATCTTATGGCCGCCCACTTTTCTCTCCATTGAAATCCAGAAAACCATCTGATTTAAATTGTTCTTTCAGGTCATGATCTGCTTGTAAGTCAAGCAGCTCCAACTGTAAGTCCTCTGTGGCTGTATCAGCTTCCGCACTAAAAGGGGATATAACAGAGTGTCTTATAGGGGAGTGTTGGCTGGTGTGCAACGAGAAGATTCTAATATTCAGCAACGCACGGGTGAGCACCCTGCTGGGGGTTAGCTAGGGAATGTCGTGCTGTGACGACGGGGTAGTGAACAGTTAGTTACCACAGTACCATCGGAGAGAGAGGTCGCAAGAGTTGTTTGGATGGCATCTGGAATGCGTGATGTGGCAGACCTCTATTTGTAACTTCATTATCATCAATTGTCCTGAGGATTGCCAGACTTGCATTTGTTATGAGAACTCTCCAATAAACTAGAAACTCAAAGATGATGGAGTTGGATTGTCTGTTGATGCATTCGGCCTGAATGTCTTTGCATCCTGCACTGCTATAGGGAACTGAGAATATTTTAGCATTACATTGCGAAGGTCAAGGACTGTTTATAAAAATAGAAAATTAGAAATAAATTTTATCCAAAATGTTAAAACAATCATAACAGTACATGAAATTCTGTAAAATTCAACAAAATAATTTAACAACGAGTAAACATTTTTATTTCTAAATGCCCTCGAGGGCCGCATAATATCAGTTGCCGGGCCTCACGCGGGCCGCAGGTTTGCCCACCCCTGGTCTAAGTGTTTTTTTTTTTTCATGTAATACCATGGAAATGTGCTGTTTGTGAAGATAATAAAAGAATCGTCATCATCATTATGCAGAATGTTCTTTTAAAGGGGGTTTACAGTTGAAAGTTTCATTGCATATATATATATATATATATATATATATATATATATATATATATATATTATATATATATATATATATATATATATATATATATATATATATATATATATATATATACACATATATGACTCAGTCTCTTAAGACAGATCGACCTGCCGAAAGCGTCAGAGTACGAACTCCAGCTACATTTATTTGGAGGTCAGCAAAGCCGAATGGATAAGAACGCGCGTTCTTAAACATCTGGTGTGCTGATAGCGAGGTTCAACCCCTACTTGGACAAAAAATGTTGACTTCTCGTTATTTACTTAGGGACGTAAATTACAAGTACCTCTGAAGTTGGAGTGGGTTCGCCTGATGGTGAGGGACACTGGTAATAGCTTAATGGCGAGAATAAGTGGTAATGGGGAAAGCTAATCCACACGCAAAATTCAGTCCAGTGCTACTAGAAGTAGTGTATGGACTACGCTTGAGTTCAAAGCGAGCGAGCGTAAAATAAAAATAAATAAATAAAATAAAATAAAAGGATTTACGCCATGTGTCAAGCTAGAGCGATGTACAACGTATAATATTCCATTATAGGTCGCTACGTAACGCCATTTTATATAACGTAAAACAGAAGACACAGGTTGTGGCTGCTAATGTGAAGAAGGAAATACCATAATGTAATAATGTAATATACAAGTGAATGGAAATATTCGTAAACAAGTGAATCAGTACAATTATCTCGTAAAAGTTATAACATCTGATGGGAGATGCCTTGAAGAGATTAGAACAAGAAACGCCATGACAAAGGTAGCCTTTTGCAAGATGGAACACACAATGACCTATAAAAATAATGTTGAGGTGCTACATAGAACCTGTACTTTTGTATGGATGTGAAGCGAGGACACTGAGCAGACAAGCTGAAAAACTTCTGATGGCTGTAGAAATGTGGTTTCTGAGGAAAATGCAAAGAATTCCATGGACAGACAGAAAAACCAATGACCAAGTCCTACAAGAATCAAATGAAAACAGTAAACTGATTAGAGAAATTAGGTGTTATGGGCACGTTATGAGAAGAAATGAATTGGAGAACTTGGTGACAACTGGCAAAATTGAGGGGAAGCGATCAATGGGAAGGCAGAGAAGTAAATATCTGGATGGCTCGGCCAAGTAGTATTGTCGAGATAAGAACACCGAGCTATTCAATGACTATTATGGGATCGCGAAACTTGACTGCCTACGCCTAACGGCATGGTACATATTTATGATGAAAACAGTAAAAAAAAAAACAAACTTAACAACCTTTTTCCCGTGTTCTATTGGGTAAATGGTACTGTCCCCATATATTTAGACCACCCAGCCCTCGTTGGGTATAGTATTCAATGTCATGCCAATCGCCCTTATTTCCGAGAATATTTCTTGGTACCCAATTTAGACTGGGTCAACACGCCAGCTCCTCCATTTCGAACAGCATTTTGTGCTGACCCATCTGTGTAGACTCGGATCCAGAGGTCATGTGGGTATTCGTCATCAAGGAGGCTGAGAGTGGCTGTTCTGCGCTGTACACTTTTCTGTTCTTCCTTGTCAAATATTCCTCTCACTTTTGTCTGGAATTGTAGAGACAGTCTATGTTCATCTTTCCATGGAGTTCGCTCTGGAATAGTTGTTAGGGGGATACCAACAGTGGGCAGATCGGTGGTTTCTCGGTAGAGTCATTTGGCCTGGTGGATAAAACTACTTCTTTTCAACCGCCCCATAGCTAAGTTTTCAAATTGCTTCTTCATAGGGTGGCCTGGCAAGCTGAAGAACTTTTCTGCCTATATTAGTGTTTTCATATCTCTGCGCTCTCTCAATGCTTGTGTCGTCCCAAGTTTCTCCATTGCTACTATAGGAGTTCATCTCATCCCTCCTGTGGTGACTCTAAGTGCTTGATTTTGCACCTTGTCCAGCTCTTGTAGTGTGGTTTTTTTATGCTGAACACCATGCACTTGACCCGTATTCCAGATGTGGTCGTATTCTCTGTTGATAAACTTTGCTAAGTATTTTCCCACTGGCTCCCCATGTGGTTCCACTTAGCTTTCTCAGGATGGCTATTTTCATTCTGGCTTTTGCTACTGCTGTTTTGGTGTGTTTTTTCCATGTCAGCCTGTCATCAAATGTTACTCCATGGTATGTTGGTTCATTATCTTCTTTTAGGGATGTTCCATTTATCTAGATGATCCCTGCCTTTTGTTTCGGAGAGAGGGTAAATAGAATGGTGATGCACTTGTCAGTGTCTATGTTCGCACACCATCTATCAGCCCATGCAACAAATGTACCTACAGCACAATGTAGCTATCTGGTGGCCACTGATGCATGTTCATTTGTGCTCCACAGAACGAACCAGGTCATCAGCGTACAATGCCGCATTAATTCCATACGATAGATTAGCAACAAGATCATTGGTGAAGATTAGAAAAAGTGTGGGGGACAAGACTCCGCCCTGGGGAACACCGTGACGCAGTAGTACTTTCTTGCTCATTAGTCCGTCTATCTGTACTCGGGCTCTTCTGTTGTGCAAGTATGCTTTCACCCATTTGTACATTCTTCCATTTACTTTGCAATTTCTCAGTTTCTTCATCAGACCTTCTTTCAAGACTCTGTCAAAGGCTTTCTTCAGATCTATCCATACTGCAAGCACCAGCATCTTCTCTTGGAATGCATCCTCAACTTCCTGAGAGAGGTAGCTGTCTGATCTTCCGTAGAGTAGTACTGCCTAAAGCCAGCCTGTTGTGGTACAAGGATGTTTTCTCTTTCAATGTACCACTGTAGTCAGTGATTGATGACGCGCTCCATTGTTTTGCAGAGTCAGCTGGTGAGGTTAACTGGTCTGTAGCTGGAGACAATGGAACTATCTTTCCCTGATTTTAGGAGGGGTATCATGATTGCTTCTCTCCAGACTTGTGGAACACTCACTGCCTAAGGTCCAGGTGTTATTGAAGATCTGCAACAGCTTTGCTTTGGCCTCGATTCCTAGGTTCCTGATAATTTAATTGGAGATACCATTAGTTCCTTGTGACTTTCTCATTTTCAGTTTTGATATAGCTAACTCCAGTTAATTGATTGTGATAGGTGCCTCCATAAACCTCATGTGGTATGTCATTCTATCCTGTATGTTGCCTTTCTCTCGAATCTCTTGTTGTTTCTCTGGACTAATTTCGATATTGTTATCTTGTGCGAATGAGTCCGCAAAATGGTCAGCTGCTTGCTTTCCTTTTAAGATGTTTCCGTCTTTATGTAGTGCAATTTTTGAGTTTCTCCCTGTGCCCTCATTGTTAAGTTGTTTTATTAGTTTCCACAACTTCCTTGTGTCTCTTTCAAAGTTCAGTTTTCTCATGCCAGCTTTTCCGTCTAGCCTGCAGCTGGGTCCTTTGAAATGTGGCTTTTGTGTGCTGGTTTTTATTAGTGTGCTATTGTCTGGGGTTGGCCTCTACTTGCCTTCTATACACTACCACATCATTATGCAAATGTTCCAGTTCACTACTCCAGTAAGGTGTATAATGTTTACGGGCTCCTCTTGGTACTGTTTCTTGTGCTACCTGTAGTATGCATTTCCCAAACTCTTCAACTACTTTATTTACGTCCTTCTCAGAGTTCTAACCAGTACGCTCGTGCGATGCTTATACATTGCCCAGTCTGCTTTATTGTAGTTCCACCTTGAGAGAGAGAGAGAGAGAGAGAGAGAGAGAGAGAGAGAGAGAGAGAGAGAGAGAGAGAGAGAGAGAGAGAGAGAGAGAGAGAGAGAGAGTGCTGCCTTAAGTTACAAGCTAATGAGCTACAGTTAGAATGACTGGCCGATGGTCACTGCTACCTAACTGTTTCCCAACAATTCGTTTAATGTTTCACTCCAGGTTTGGTGAATGAAAAGCCATGTCAGGTGTAGTTGTGGTTTGCCATAATCTCAAGTAGAAGGTATTGTCACGAAAATAAACTTGATGTTCGATCAATGACAACCAAGACCCGACATTAGTCTGCAAAAACAAGCAACCCTTTGATGTTGTATGGAATGAGAAAAATACGTCGCGTCAATCTGTCTGCCTACGGTCGGCATTTCTGTATGATGTGGATTGTTCGAGAAACAAATACGTCGCGTTACAATGTCTACACCGGTCGGCATTTTGTTAACAAATTGTTGCTCGAGACGAACAACGGCGTCATCTGTCTGCAAGGCGGGAGACGGCTTTTGAAGTGTTAGACGGAATGTCTGACTAGAAGTCGGATGGAATCTGTGATGTGGGGAGAAGGTCTCTGGCTCACAGACAACCAGGATCTTTGTTGTATGAGACAAAGAATTCCCCAGATGAAAGTGACCTGGACGGCGGATTGATTCCAGTCAGTCGAAAACAGGCGGAGAAAACCAGACTCTGGACTGATTGGCGTCTAGACTTGTTGGTGACGTCACTCCAGCCCAATATAAAAAGCGTTGCGGTAAACAAGTGGAGTTATCTCGATCAAGATTTCTGAAGTGGGAAAGATCGGTGCAGTTTTCCGAGATGTGCTCAATGAAAGAAACTAGGGTGTCAAATGGTTGATATTTATCGGCGGACATAGATCCAGTCTGTGATTGCCTAGTTTCGATTAGCAACCGGAATAGGCATATGGTAGGCTATTAATCATATCTAACTTAGAGTATGATTAGGAATAGAGTACAGTACTGTGCGGTGATATAATGTATTATAGGTGCGGTGATATAATGTATTATAGGTGTGGTGATATAATGTATTATGATTAGTGATAGAATGTTCTATAAGTGCGGTGCTAGAAAGTATCATAGGAGCGTCGGCACTAGTATCCTATTGTGTGGCTTCAACTAGCTTGAGTTGATATATCATTTTACTCAGGGAGTCGAGGACAATGTAGTGGGGTAATAATTAGAGAGATTAAGGGTGGTTGAGAGTGAGGAGATGAATGTGAAATGGTAGGATCTTCCAGTAGGGCATCTGCTGGGTTTCTACCCGTTCCTTTATTCTTTCCTGGTGTTGCCATGTCTCAGATCATATGATGAGTTATTTGGCCGTATGACAGAGATTGGATCTCTGTTATAGATCTGAGTGCTGCTATTGGCCTACACTCACCTAATTCCGGCCAGGACTGAATTGCCCTCACCATAGTATTCTCTATTCTACAGGTTTCATTTACATGTCCACGTATGTGTGTTATGATTTTCAACAGTGAAGCTAACACATTTTAAAAGATGATGGCTCAGAATTTGAAGACAGAAGTTGCTGAGAGGCCGCTACATTGGGCTTATACCCAAGTTGGTTTTCGGGAACCTGGCTTCTGCTGAGCAGGACATGCTGATGAGATTTATGTTTAGCAAGTGATAGTTGTATCACTGAACAGTCAGAACATTGTAGATATGATTTCCCCAGTAACAGTGACAATAGGGTTAGAATTTTCTGATTAACAATCAGTTAAATAACAGAGGAAATTCATAGTGTGAAGCAGATTGAAGACTCTCATTAGACAGTGTTTGTCATGGGTGTCCCAGCATCCTAGTGGTTCAAGAGACAACGGAGGAAGTCTTCACGTGACCGGAGGAGCATCACCTTGGTGAGGTTGCTTGTCTGGAATACATGGTGCTAGTGTGTTCTCAGCACAGTGATGAGAATGACTATACTCCTGAACATTGATCTGAGTCTATATACACTTTAGAGTACACGTCACACATTCTACACTTTATACGCACACACACTTCTCCTACATATACTCTTTGCTTTAATAAATTTCTTGTTTTTTTATTTGGTGAAGCTAGAGTTGTCAAGTATGTTATGTTGGGGAAGAATGAGAGGGGCATGATCCAGGGGTGAGTAAGAGTGAGAAGAAGGTGTCTTCAGATTGAGGGAGTGTTGTGGACGGAGTCTGCTGGATATCTCCAGGATAGAGATATTGAATTAAAACAAATGTGGGTGTTGATTCCCCTCACTCCAGGGACGACACTAAAGTGGTAAAGAAGAACAACTAACTACTACGACATTCATTCTTTCCACACACGACAGGTATGTTGGTCAGACGGCTTGTTAATCAAGATGAACCTATACTCATTCTGCCAGTCTTCCAGTCTCTCTCCTCTCTGGTCCATGTGATCATAGCCCCAGCGAAAGGGTGGGATACTGATCCTTGTCAAAAATAACACCACTGCTTCCCAAATTGAAGTTTACATGGAAGGGGCTGAGTATCAGACACTTAAACTTAAGACAGGCAAACATACTTTCACCTGATCAATTACTACTGTCCAAATGACCCCCCCCCCACAGACACTGGACACACTACCATTTAAAGAAAAAAAATGTGTGTCAATAGTGACCCTATGAAACTAAAGTTCGTTTGTTCATTCTCTCTATTTCATTCTCTACTCCGTGTGTTTTAAGTCTCACTCTATTTCTTCTGATTCTGAGTTCACCCGGTGGACGCGCCTAGTAGTAGAACGGATCTGTACTTATTATTCAAAAACTACTCACAAGTGGTTGAACATGAAGCAGTAATCAAACTACTGGAACAATTAAACATTTATGGCAAAGTTCTTCGAATAATACAGAGCATACATTGGAAGAAACAGCAAGCTGCTATGCGAATCAACAACCATGTTGGAACAATTAAGTGCATAAAGAAGGGTGTCAGATAAAGATGTGTACTGAATCCTGATGTATTTTCATTATACACATTGCATACACTAGGATGTTAAACAAAAACAATATACAATCATTTACTGTATCCCAGTAAAACATGACCACTGATCTACGAACTAAACAACGTATAGTAGTATCATTTGAATGGATCACTTTTATAAAATCGGTTCTTTTCTAACAGCTCCAATGCTTGCACTTTGATCTTACTACTGGAAAATATATACACAAAGAAATTGCTTGTATGGCCAAAACACATCAGAATGTGTACAATGGCAACACCCAGCATATATCGCTCAAATCCGACTGATGTCTCATTATAAAACCAGGGAGTTATTATGTAATAACAGCAACTCGGGATATTTAGAACTATAAATGTCAGTGTTGTAATGATTAGGAACAGCTTCATCCGATTCTGCGGTTCAATCACATGTTGGACAGTTGACTCGCGTTCTGGCGGCAGAATGTCTTTCTGGACGTCGCAGTACATCTGTTTTTCTTCCGACTCCAGGGAGACTTCACAACTGGACGCTCGTGAACGGTAACTCATCGGCATAGATTCAGTTACGGCCTCCAACAAAGTCTCATAGGCTCGCGTGGCGCGCCGCAGATGCAGTCTCTCATATTTCAGCTTCAGTAGTAAATCTTCTCTACTTTGAGGACTATCGAATATCCCTTGGTCGTCGTTTACCCTTGGTAAATCGATGGAAATGTCCGGAGATACGTCGCTTTTGCGGAAGCTCCCGAACAGCGTCCTGTAATCAGGCATGTTTCTTGTGACACTGGATATGATAAGTGATGACCTTCCTAGCACACCTGTAAATGTCGTCCTGCCCTTATCTGATGTTTCCAATGAGCGTTTAATTGCTGAAATGTTTTCGCCTGTGAAATTGCACAAACGAAAAATAGAAAATATGCGAATATATTGGTGTGTCAGTTTAAACTCTTATTTTTGTTAATGGTATGGCGTCTAAATTGGTGAATATTTCAGAAATACCCATCAAGCACCTCAGATGACAACTGACATTGTGAAATAAATAGTCAAAGACCCCTGTCCACGCCTTATGGTGAAATGGGAATATGACGCTAACCCCACATTTTTTTATACCACTCGAGACTCATTGTGGGTGCTGTGGTTTATATCACATCGGGCGCCTTTGCTTCGCATGTGCCAATATTCCCAGAATATTCCCTATTAGAGATGTTAGTCTGAGTCGCCCAGGTCAATTTTATATATATAAAAATGATATGCGCGAGAATCGGTAGCGGTTCTCGCCGCATCGGTTACTTAAGGGGTATGTAAGCCGGCCGCTCAGAAAGCAATAACAAACTACTGAGCGTAATCTTGCCTAGTACATCAACAGCAGCTGAAAAATGCTGATGTTGACTGCAACGTCCTGTAAGGGATATGCAATATATATATATAATTTCTATCGAACCGTCACCGTGGCGAAGGTATTACCGATGCGATTCGTAATCCCCTATACCCGGGTTCGAAACACAGCGGTGCTCGTTGTTTTTGTTTCGAGAAAGGTATAGGTGCCTGTCATGTAGAAAGCTATGGCAAACTACTGAACGTTAAACTTGCCCAGGAATTATGAACAGCCAAAATGATGCGGTTGACTGCTACGTCCTGTGAAGGACATGCAACATTTTCTTTTATTTCGTTGTATGAATGGATTTTGTAAGATGAAAACCATACTGACCAATAAAAAGACATCAATTGCAACGAGAAAAAGAGTGTTGAAGTGCTACATATAATAGAACCTTGTACTTTTGTATGGATGTGAAGCGTGGACAATGAGCAGTCAAGCTGAAAAACATCTGATGGCTGTGGAAATGTGGTTTCTGAAGAAAATTAAAAGAATACTATGGACAAACAGAACAACCAATGAACAAGTCCTTCAAGACACAAATGAAGATCGTAAACTGATTAGAATCATTAGATGTAGACAGTCAACATTTTTTGGGCATGTTATGAGAAGAAATGACTTTGAGAACTTGGTGACAACTGGCAAGATCGAAGGGAAGAGACCAAGGGGAAGACCGAGAAGAAAATACCTGGATGGCTTGGCCACGTGGCATGGTCGAGACAAAAACACGGAGCTGATCCACGACTCTGGTGATCGAGTGAGATGGCAAAACATGACCGCCCACGCTTATCGGCATGGCACATGATGGATTTATGGATGCATGGATGAAACCAATTGTAATTATTTCTTCTGGTGTGTAAACTATTTTCGGTAACAACGGTAAATATACACACACATGGGTGGGGGGGTGGGGGAGGAGGGGCTGATGGTTTTAATCTGAAACTGCCCTACCCAGTTGAGTAAAGTTGAGCTTAGACGAGTCAACAACCGACATAACAGCACTCAGGATGTTCCCATACGCGCTCGTCCTGATCTTCAACAACCAGAGAAAAGTACCAATTCTAATAGTACAGGCTGTAGTTTCATAGTGTATCCGTTTACCTTTTCCTCGGAGTACTGAGTGTTGGCCAGATCTTCTGGGCACTCCCTGCCGCACCTTTCTCCCCAGGCAATGATGTTGTATCTGGTCTTCATACTTTACACATGTCCCATAGGGACCTGACCACATATACCTTATCTTGCACCAATTCCCCATCCATCGGTACAGACAGGGTCGTGCGGTAGATTTTCTGAGTATGATGCAAGTCGTCGAAATGCCGCCCCTTAAATGTTTTTTTTTTTCTTTCAAAGTGCCGCCCAATAACGATTTTCTTATTATTAAATGGTTTAAAGTGTATTCTGATTTCGCTGCTTCTGCCGCCCTCTTATGGTGCCCCCTGATGCGGCTGCCTCTCCGTATCATAGCACATCTCGGCCCTGGGTAGAGACCAAGCCAATGTTTTCGCCTGCTCTTTTTCCAACACTTCAGCATGCCCCGGGGAAAAGATCCAGTAGATCCCCCCCCCCCCCCCCCCCCCCCCCCCCCCCCCCCCCCCCCCCCCTTTTCTTGCAGTTTCTAGTTGAAGCATGGCACACCACATGAAGCATGCCTGTTGTCACCCTTCTCAGCATACTCTGTGAGTTTGCTACATTCACAACATGTGTGTGCTGTTTTATCTCCAACCTATGGAGCGGCTCCGTGACTGCCTCCACCTTCACTATCAGACTAGATGCTTTGGTATCATACACCAGGCTCTCCCGCCCTAAACACAGTTAACTAAACTTCGCTATGAACTCCCATGGACTCTTGCCTCTCAGCACCGGGCCATCCGTGTAGATGATTACATCACCTGGCGCGAATTGTCATGTATCAAATATTGCACCTCCCATTCAGCGCAGCCCGCCGCCCAATCCCTCCACTCCCAGTCCAATATGATTATGACCCTGCACAGGTTTGATTTTGTTTTCTGATAGTATAGCCCGCTCCTCTCCTCTCCCATGCTTTCAAGGATACACACTTCTCTGTTTGTGTCGTCTGCCTGAGCCATCCATGATTTTCCCGTATCATTCGGTGGCTCTTATCTGTATCCAGTTCTTCATACAGTTCCTTGTCCGCGACCACTCGGTAATACGACTTATTTTGCACCAGCTTGAGCCTCCCTGCAATCGTTGGTATATCTCATACACATTGTCAACGTGCCCCTTGTGCATCCCATGATCATCCCATAGCTTCATTCTGTATCCTTTCTAGTTTCAAGACCTGTGAGCAGTCCCAATACATACTACTCAGTTACTGAGATGTTCATATGTTGATAGATACTGAACAACATTCTTTACTCTGTGTTCAAACAACTCCTTCCACGTGATCCTTGAACGGCATGAGCTATTCTATTATCAACATGTTCATTATCATGCAACCTGCTGTATTGAGCTATCAAAATATTCAACATCAAACAACCCGTTGTACTCAGAGATCGACATGTACTCAATCCTCTGTACTCAATGTACTACATGATCAGTATTAAGCAACCCGCTGTACCTCTCAGATATGTAATTGTGTCTACTTTATGTCGGCACACCACCAACAAACAAGATATAGGTAAATTTGTGAGAACATCTTTTCCGTGGCTGCATATGGATCTGAATCAAGGACCATTTCACAATCACTAAAGAAGAAGACTGAGGCATTTTGAGGTCAAATTGTAAAGAAAAAATACTGAGAATATCATGGATTTAGAAAAAAAAGAAAGTTACTGATAGTCTACCAGAACTGAACATCGAAGAAAATTGGTTTATAAATATTATCGTGCCTTGGAAATTGAAATACTATGCTAAATGAAAACTCACATTGCTTGGAGAGAGCGGTGATGGAAGGATTGGTCAATGGAAGAATTGAAATACTATAGTTAAATGAAACCTCACATTGGCTTGAAGAGAGAGGTGCTGGAAGGATTGGTCAATGGAAGAATTGAAATACTATGGTTAAATGAAACCTCACATTGGCTTGTAGAGAGAGGAGCTGCAAGGATTGGTCAATGGGAGAATTGAAATACTATTGTTAAATGAAACCTCACATTGGCCTGTAGAGAGAGGAGCTGCAAGGATTGGTCAATGGGAGAATTGAAATACTATTGTTAAATGAAACCTCACATTGGCCTGTAGAGAGAGGAGCTGCAAGGATTGGTCAATGGAAGAATTGAAATACTATTGTTAAATGAAACCTCACATTGGCTTGAAGAGAGAGAGGAGCTGGAAGGATTGGTCAATGGGAGAATTGAAATACTATTGTTAAATGAAACCTCACATTGGCTTGAAGAGATTGAGGAGCTGGAAGGATTGGTCAAAGGGAGAATTTAAATACTATTGTTAAATGAAACCTCACATTGGCCTGTAGAGAGAGGAGCTGCAAGGATTGGTCAATGGGAGAATTGAAATACTATTGTTAAATGAAACCTCCCATTGGCTTGAAGAGAGAGAGAGAGAGAGAGAGAGAGAGGTGCTGGAAGGATTGGTCAATGGAAGAATTGAAATACTATGGGTAAATGAAACCTCACATTGGCCTGTAGAGAGAGGAGCTGGAAGGATTGGTCAATGGAAGAATTGAAATACTATGGCTAAATGAAACCTCACATTGGCCTGTAGAGAGAGGAGCTGGAAGGATTGGTCAATGGAAGAATTGAAATACTATGGCTAAAAGAAACCTCACATTGGCTTTGAGAGAGAGGTGATGGAAGGATTGGCCAATGGAAGAATTGAAATACTTTAGTTAAATGAAACCTCACATTGGCTTGGAGAGAGAGGTGATGGAAGGATTGGCCAATGGAAGAATTGAAATACTTTAGTTAAATGAAACCTCACATTGGCTTGAAGAGAGATAGGTGATGGAAGGATTGGTTAATGGAATAATTGAAATACTATGGCTAAATGAAACCGCACATTTTCTTGTAGAGAGCGGTGATGGAAGGATTGGCCAATGGAAGAATTGAAATACTTTAGTTAAATGAAACCTCACATTGGCTTGGAGAGAGCGGTGATGGAAGGATAGGTCAATGGAAGAAGAGGCAGGGGAAACCAGGACAGGACAGTGTAGACATCCCGGGTATGAGACTGCATGAGGCTGGGAGACATGGCGGGAGAGCGAGAGGCTTCTCGGAGCGCTGTGATGAAAGAGACATTCTGTAACCACCGAATGCATGATAATTATGAGTAAATGTTGAAACTATGTGGAAACTAAGAGTTCCTTGCCTTGAGAGCTAAGAATCAACTGACCGGAAGGATCCATGAGCCGGAAGTATCAACAACTCGGAAAGGGAATGCACCACACCACTGCGGGTCTGTTTAGCAATTAACCAAGTTTAATTATAGCGGTACAACAAGCAATAATGTACAGACCAAACTGAACCAGGTGAAGAGGCCGACCGTGTAAACGATTAACAGAGGGAATAACAAAGTTCATGGGAATCTCGATATATGAAGCCAATAAGCAGGCACTCACCCACTTTTTATGATTCACATCGACACCGCAAGGTTGAAGAGGAATAAGGTGAGGCGATATTATGAACTATATCGCTATTTCCAAGTTATTTATTTGAAGAACTCATATTATTTCATGCCTCCTGGTTTCGTTCAGTTTTTACATTTCAGTGAATTTATATCTCTAGGCAACACTGTGTCATCCAGTCATACATATGACACAGATATATATGCAAGTTGTGCAACATCCAGCACTGTTTACAAAAATTAGTATCGTCGTTAAAACATCATAATATGCATGACAATTCACTTTGCTGAAACAGTGGTGGATGAAATTGAAAAGCAACCGATAGATAGTTGTAGATTATGGTTTCCAATTTCACGACGGTAGGCAGATGATCCCTTTTTGGAGACAATGGCTACGGTTATTGCTAAGAAGGAAAGCAATGGCAAATTACCTTCTTTACATATTTCACATGTTTCGTGTAATACACAATCATACGTAAATGGGTTCTCCTTAGGAGCAGCCTCGCCCTGTATGGGTCGTCATGTACACCATGTGACTCCAGAACGTCACCAAACGACTGAGTGCATACGGTTAACACCATTTCAAATAGGTTTGATGAACGTAAGAACTATGAGTGGAGATGGCAACCTGAATAATGTTAAGCAAGAACAAAGAACACTGAAAATTAAAATGTTAGGTACATGTGAGACCAGATGGAAAGGAATGATCATGATAACACACGAGGAATATAACATATTCCATTCTGGTGGAGAGAAGAACAGCGAGAGATCACAATTTATCAAAGGATATTGGGCCGTGTCCGACATAATATTACTGGTATAGTTAAGTGGCAGATATTTTAATCTAAACATCAGACAAGTTGATGCACCAGCAACAGACAGCAGTGATGACAGCATCGATTAATTTTATAATGATTTAGAGAATACCTTCAAGAAATGCAACTATTCGCAGTTAAATATCATAACAGACGACTTTAATGCTAAAGTTGGAAATCAACAAGACGGATGCACAGTGTGCAAGTATGGACTAGGGGAACAGAGTGAAAGAGAGTATGGGCTTGTACAGGGAGAAAAATAGTGTGATATGATTATTGGAAATACCTGGTATCAACATCACCCAAGGAGATTATGCACATAGAGGAGTCCTGACCATAAGATCGGAAACCATATTGATTACGTCCTCATTAACGGATGATTTCGAAATGCCTTAAAAGTCGCAAAAACTATACGCAGCGCAGACTGCAACAGCGACTATAGATTAGTCATAAGCAATTTAACATATACAATTAAAGTACGTCAAATATACACCGAGAAACACAAAATTGGATCTATAAGCACTGGAAAGTGAGAAGATAACAGGTAATTTAACGTAGAGGTAAAGAACAGATCTGATGCATTGTCTGATCTGGAAATTCCATTTCAAGATGGCAGTGACCAAGTGAAAATATAAAAACAAATATAAGTCAGCCAATCTGCAGAAACAACTATCCCAAAAATGAAATTGATGGAACGTAAGAAATGGATGACGGAAGACATCTAAAAACTCATGGAATTAAGAAGAAGTAACCAAAATAAGCATGTAAAATCTTAAAAGAATGACAGAAAAATGAGGAAATTGTACAAAGAGGCAAAAGAAGCATGGCTTGAGGGAAAACTGCAGGGACATTGAAAACAACACGACTCCCGGAATACCAAATTAATGCAAAAAAGAATTAATGACATCACTAAGAAAAGAACGTACACTCAGCGGGATGTCTAAAACCCAAAGGTGGCAAAATCATAATAAAAAAGCATGATCAGATTATGTGAAATATCTTTGTAACTATACAAGAGACGAACAGTATGATATTCTGAATAATAATAAAGGACCGTCAATTCTGAAGATGGAAGTTCATAATGCACTTAACCATATGAAAACTGGCAAGCTCCCTGGTCCAGACAACATCACAACAGACATGATCAATGCCTGGGAAGAATATGGAATAGACCAGGTCATCAGACTGCTGAACACATTATTTGATACTGGAGATACACATTCCGAGTTATGTAATTCTATATTTATTACAATCCCGAAGAAATCAGGAGCCTTGGAATGTGATTAACATCGAACTATTAGCATAGCTAGCCACACCTCGAAAGAATTTGCTAAAAATCATCGTGCAAAGAGTTAGGAAGAATATACAACAAGAAATAGCGGAAGAGAAATGTGGGTTCCCAGAAGATGAGAATACACTTAATGCTGTGTAATTGATGAGAACGATAATTGAGCGTTCTCTAGAAGTAAACAAAGACCTACACCTTTGCTTTATTGACTACACAAAGGTTTTCGATAAAGTAAGACATGTAAACATGATGAAGATGCTTGCAAATCTACAAACTGATGGGAAAGACCTTAGACATGTTAAGAAAACATATATTGGAAACAACAAGCTGCCATAAAAATTCATAACGAAGTAGGTCAATATCAGTCTATTAAGAGAGGTGTGAGACAGGGATGTGTAATGTTTCCAGGTCTTGTTTTCCCAATGCAGTGAACATGTTTTTAGAAATATAGAGGATACGAGAGGAATCATTAGAGAGAAAATTATCATACTTCGTATAGCCAGCCATCGAAATATTATGATACTTCGTATAGTCAACCATCATAATATTATGATTTTTCGTATAAACAACCATTACAATATTATGATACTTCATATAGCCAACCATAACAATATTATGCTACTTCGTATAGCCAACCATCACAATATTATGCTACTTCGTATAGCCAACCATCACAATATTATGATACTTCGTATAATCAACCATCACAATATTATGATACTTCGTATAGCCAACCATCACAAGCCAGCCATCACAATATTATACTTCGTATAGCCAACCATCACTGTATTATAATACTTCGTCTTCTTATAGCCCATGGAGCGTGGCGTTGGTAATCATGTCTGTATGGAGTCTTCTCTCCCTTGTACTACCAATTATTTCTGACATTGATGTTACTCTATGCCATTAAGTCAAAGTCAAACGTCCGGCGGCTTCTCTCTTGGTTTCACCCCCCCCCCCCCCACAAACACACAAACACACTTGCTTCTCCCCCTACAACTTTCACGTTGTCCCGACGTGATGTAGCTTTCCCCTTCTCATGACATACCCAAAGAAGGTGGACTGTACTATACTGATGCCAGTAACTACTTCTCTTCGTGAGTTACCCTTCTTTGAAACTCTATTCATTGCTCTTTTTATCCGCCCATGGTGTTCTCATCACTCGACTACAAAACCACATCTCCGCAGCTTCTAAATAATTCCTCACTAATATGCTAATTATGAATGATTCGCTTCAGTACATTATGACTGCCTCCACATAATTAAGATCTCTCTCACTTCGATTAACAAAGATAACCTGCAGAGAATATTAATCATCTTGCTGCCTTTTTTTTCACTGTTACTCAGACTGGCCGGCTCCGTGATGATGAAGTTACGAACGCAGTTCGTAATTCCGCATATCCGTGTTCGAAACACAGCTGTGGGCGCTTTGGCAGCAGACCGCCTTACATTGTTTTTAAAAAAATGAAATAGTATGGGTGCCCGTCGTTCAGAAAGCAATGGCAAACTACTAAACGTACACTTGCCCAGAAATCACGAACAGCCAAAAATGCTGGGGTTGACTCCTACGTCATGTAAAGGATATGCAACTAAATCTTTCTTTTAGCCGACGCTGCAGCGATGGTGTTACGAACGCAATTCGTAATCCCGCATACCGCGTTCGAAACAGCTACGGGCGATTTGGAAGCAGACCGCTTTTCGTTGGTGTTCATGCAAAGGTATGAGTGCCAGTCGTTCAGAAAGCAATGACAAACTACTGAACGTAACATTTATAAGAAATCACAAACAGCTAATAAATATTGGAGTTGACTGCGATGTCCTGTAATGGACATGCAGCTATATTTAACATGTGTCGGCTTCGTGGCTTAGAGGTTATGACTTTTCTCCGTAATCTCGTATACTCTCGTCAGGTAACGTGATGACGGTTCAAATCAGCAGTGGTTCGAATCGCATCGGTAACTTACGGGGTATGTGAGCCGGCCGCTCAGAAAGCAGTGGCAAACTACTGAGCGTAATCTTGCCAAGAGACAACATACAGCTGAAAGATGCTGGTGTTGACAGCTAAGTCCTGTAAAAAGGATATGCCAAAAAAAAAAAAAATACTAATGTAGTGTATTTCTGTTAGCTGTAACAACGCGAAAGACAAGCTAGAAAATATCTTATAATAGAACTGCACGAGAACAAACTTGCACAGCAACAAGTCTCAAACCAACCAAGAAACACATTATAATTATCAATAAATAAACTTGCGTAAACAGATATACTACTGAAAACACGGGGATACAAGCATAAAACTGTATTCCCAGTCCAGACCCAACAGAGAATATTAACCATCAGGTAAGAAAGGACAAATCTCACGTTTCAATCTATAACTACCAATCCTAAATGCGACCTACGCTAAAATCTTTATCAGGACATATTCTAGGAAGTAAAGGTGTCCGGTGTGATGTTAACGTATCACCCACGAGTGTCGATTGATATATAAAATATGGAACTAGCACGAGATTCCCAATGTACCACAAGGCGCGGACAAGGGTCTTTGACTATTCATTTCACAACGTCAGGTGCCATCTGAAGTTCTTGATGGTTTTTTCGGAAATATTCACCACTTCAGACGACATACCGTTAAAAAAAAAAAAAACAACATTAAGAGTTTAAACTGACTCACCAATATAATTGCATATTTTATTTATTTATCATATCTTTGCCCGTCCATTGCAGAAAGGTGCCATCAAAACCCTGTATTTATTGCCCATTTGTCATTTACTAGGTGATGTTAGTTCAGTATGAACTAATAAAAATAAACTAAAAGTATGAACTAAAAGTATGAACAGTATGACAGAAGGCTAGCACACTCGCCTGCCGGACCGGTGTTCTTATGTTCGAATCACATCGAGGTGGTGTTTTCTTGTCACTGACCTGAGCTCCGCGGCCAATCTAGACTAAAATGGGCAGGCCCTAGTCATACTGACCATATCACACATCACCGAATGGTCCAAAAGGTTTGGACTACAACCATATACCGAATACAACTTTCCGTATGAAAAAGGGGTCCCCTACTTTACTTTAACACCTCGAGGTGGGATTTTGTTTTCATTTATCTGAGCTGCCCGATCCGTTTAGACCAGGCGGTCACCAAACTACGGCCCTCGGGCCGGTTCCGGCACGCGACGTCAGTTCATTAGGCCCGCCGACGGTACTCGAATTCTGGACTAAAATGGGCAACAGGAAATTACTTGAGAAGCAAAGGCGTGATATTGATCACTTCACTGATCTAATATCTATCTGTCAAACTGTCATTTAGTGCCTATAGTACCTTGCGGTGTAGGACAGGGGGGATTAGCCTATGGAATTAAGGCCGCATGGCTAGTGCAGTCGCCGCGAACTGTGCAGGTTAAAGTTTTATTTTTGCCCCGAACAGAAACAACTCCACGCCTTACCGAGGATTTCAACCCGGGTCTCCCGAAGGAGAGCCCGACATTCTAGCCACTCGACCAGCCGCTCCACGTAATTCACCTAATATCCATTGTTATAAATAATATGGGTGCAGCGCCATTTACCGAAAAAGGCCTGATGGTGTGAAAGGAGATCCTCTACGTTACTTTACTTTCATTACTACCTGGATAACTTATTTTGTACACACCTCTACAAGACTGCTGAACATCACTTCTATGGGGATGCAACTATTACAGATAATCAATCATCATCCAGTTTTTTTTCCTGTTGGCGTGGGTGATCATGCTTCTCCATAAATTGCGATCTCCAACGGCATGCATCAATTCATGTGTCGATTCCCTCCGTGTAATGACACTACACTGTCAAGAATTGTCTCATGCTGTCTCCCCCTGTTTCTCTTTTCACAAATATGTCTGGTTGTAACATGCTCCAGTTTTTGTCTTCTCATAATGTGGCCAAAAATGATTACTGTTTTATTCTGATGTTTGTGATAAGTTGTCTTTGCGACTTAGATTTCCTCAAAATGTCCAGATTGCTCATGTCAGCTATCCAATTAATTATCACACGTCTTCTATAAAACCATACCCCCAAAGCTCCTATGGGTATTTTTTTTTAAAAACTGTCCAGGTTTTGCAGCCATATTTTAAAATTGGTTTTATGTAATAACATGCAAGAACTATGTTTCTAACGTTCAAGGACACGTACTTATTGCACAAAATGTTCTTCATACGATAGAATGCAGTTTTTCCTTGTCATAATCTGTTCTTTATCTCTGTGATATATCTTCCATCCGATGTCATCCAAAAGCCAAGATATTTGAATTCCTGCACTTCCCCTAAAATAACGTGATTTTTGTTTGTTTTTGTTTACTTCAAGTATAAATTTCGGTAGTGTATGTTTCTTTGATATCACAGTGACTTCTGTATTTCTATTATTCGAGCTAAGACCCATATTTTCGCTTTCTAAAATCATTGTATCTATCATTTCCTGCAGTTCCTTCTTGTTGCTATCAAAATGGTGTCATCAGCATAACTTAAGTTATTTATATTATATCCACCAACAAGGATCCCTGGAATATTTTCTGTAAATCTCATTATATATTCACTGTACAATGAGAACAAACCAGGAGAAATTACACAACCTTGTCTGTCGCCCTTCATTATACACTGACATGTGTTTAAAAGGTTATTAAATCTTATGGCTACTGCTGTACTGTCAATATGTTCTTTATTATTGGCATATCTTTGCCGTCAATGTTTAGTTGCTGTAATAGTTTGATTATTTCCTCGTGTTACACATTGATAAATGCTTTTGTGTAGTCTATGAAACATAAGTACCTATCTGTGTTTACTTCTATAGCTTTTCTAATAGTGCCCTGAGTACATGGGAGAATATGGTACACTGAAAATCGAGAGTAGAGATAAAAATAAAATAATACTGAAACAGATGTATGTGTACGGACAATGAACATAACGTCTTCTTCTTCTTGGTCTTCTTCTTCTTGGTCTTCTTTATACGGGCCTTCCTGTTCTTCGTATATATCTCATCAAGCCACTTTTCCAAATGTCACTAGCCAAGCGTCTAAGACAGTGGTTCTCAACCGGTGGGGAATTCCCCCCAGGGAGGAATTTTAGGGTTTCCAGTGGGGTGGGGGGGGGGGGGGGGGGGGGGGGGGGGGGGGGGGGGGGGGGTAAGACCATTTCAAGATCGCGTTAATACAAGAACCGATTGCTTAATATTATTATTCCCTTCATACTTTACAGTTATGTACGTCTCATCCTTCTAAAACTCATTTTATAAAGTAAGTAGACCCACAAATCACGTTTTATGTGGATGTCTAGACTTGTTTTAGTATATGCTATTACATTTACCTTCCATATTTACGTATACTGTGTAGGGGTGGGGGGATTTTTAGGTAGGAAATATGAAAGGGGGGAATGCCGTTCTGAAAATATGGTGAAGGGGGGCACGGGCCAAATTTTTGATAGGAAGGGGGGGGGGGATGACGTTCTGAAAATATGGTGAAGGGGGGCACGGGCCAAAAAATGTTGAGAACCACTGGTCTAAGACAACGAGTAATAACGTTAGCCTGATTAACGCCGTGATAATGTCCCACTCTCCCTTTCCCGTTAAATCTGGATTATTTTAGATTTATCTTTCAAGCATAGATTTTTCAAGAATATTTACATTCAAATATACTATTACAAGTATGTATTCATCTGAACATAACAATTTATAGCATATCAGAGACTCGCACCTTGCCGTCTTGATAGACGATAGTTTGTAAAATGGAGTTATACCTCTCCATATTACAAAGCCTAGTCTGAATTTAGAGAACATGTGTTGCCCATGCAGCATGATCCCTCTCTCGGCCTACCAAATTTACTCCAGAGGAAAGGTACCACCAATACATCTGAAAGAAGACGAAGCTGCAGAAGCTGCCGGATCAGCAAAGCAATTCTTTAACTGTCCGCTTTTGGAAACTTTTATCCTAGATCAGTTGCCGACCAAGGCTTAGGGCATGGTCTGCCCTGCCATGACATTTAATCTTTAGGTTTCATTTCCTGGTACTAGGGTAAGGCTTGTAAAGTCCCATTTGCGCCCCTCCACCCAAAACCGTTTGCACAGTGTGGGGTATCGGGTTTGGTGAGTCCCGCCCAACATTCGGCGCTAACAGAAATCAGGTAGAACCGTCTACTTTTATACGGTAGCTCAGTCATATTTAAGACCTGACTTGTAGCATATCAATAATGAAAATGAACACTAGAAGAATATTCGCATGGAAAGTTTCACATTATATAAAGCATCAGCATTTTTAATCTTTGGAGACCGACTTTGCTGAAAGGTTTAAAGCTACTCAATTTCCGGTAAAAATGGCGACGACGTGACGCGCTTATTCTGTGGGAGACGCTGTTCAGTGTTTTCCTGTGAATTATGTGGTGTTATTTCGTATTCGTTTATTTAAAGTGTTCAAAAGAAGCCAGGAATGCAGGTGGTGGATGAAATTTGAGGGCAGCCGACAGATATTTGTTGGTTATGGTCGCAAATTTCGCGACGGCAGGCAAAGGATCACTTCGCGAGACAATGGCTGCGGTCACATGACCAGTATGATCTCTGCCATAGAGGGAAGCAACGGCAAACTACCTCTTTAAAAGTGCCTAGTACATTATGATTCGCCTTAAGACTGATCATCGCAAGACAAGGACAGAGACATTAAAATTAGCAACATGGAATGGTAGGACGCTAAACAACGGCGGAAAATTAGATAACATAAAACAAGAAATGGAAAGAGAAAGAATTAATATTCTAGGGATGTGCGAAACGAGATGGACAGGAGCAGGCATCAAGATAGACGAAGATTTGAAGATTAATTATTCTGGAGGTGAAGATCGACAAAGGGGAGTGGCAATTATTTTGAACCGGAAAACATCAAAATCCGTTCAAGGATATTGGGCCGTGTCGGACAGAGTTCTACTAGTTAAATTAAGTGGCAGACTTTTTAACATAAATGTTATTCAAGTATATGCCCCAACAGGAGAATCCAGTGCAGATAGTGTAGAGGAAGTTTATAATGACATAGAGTCTGCCTTAAAGAAATGTAAAAATTCAGATATAAACATCATAATAGGTGACTTCAATGCAGAAGTAGGAAATCAAGGTGGTAGATACACAGTATGAAACTATGGTTTAGGAGAGAGAAATGAAAGAGGATACAGACTCGTAGAGTGAGCAAAAGAACAGGAAATGATCGTAGGAAACACCTGGTTTAAGCAACACCCTAGATGATTATGGACATGGAGGAGTCCTGATAGCAGGATTAGAAACCAGATTGACTACATTCTGATTAGCAGAAGATTTAGAAACCCGTTAACAATAGCAAAAACAGTTCCCAGCGCTGATTGTTATAGTGACCACATATTAATCACAGGAACATTGAGGATAAAGTTGAAGAAAGTCAAGTATATAACAGGAAACAATAAATATGATTTGGTATATTGAGTAATGTCAAGGAAATACAAAACAAATTCAACATAGAAGTACAGAACAGATTTGATATATTGTCTGATCTAGAGATCTTATTCCAGGATGTGGATGATCAATGGGAAATGTTGAAGAATTCAATCAGGGATTGATTGATTGATTGATTTAGGAATCGACATCACAGCATTCGGGGCATTCCCATAAGTGCTCCGTCCCCATCCTCAGCAGCCAGCGAAGAGTTCCAACACTAATAGTACCAGTAGCAATCTGATTATAAGTCCGTCTCGCTTTTCCTTTGAGCGTTAAGCGTCAGCCAGATCCCTTTGTCACTCCTCGTTGTCTCATTCTTGCCAGACCATGGTAATCCATTTGCTCCTCCGAGGTGTGCACGTGCTCCCACAAGGCCGCAACCATGTCTGCCTTGTCATGTATCAATACTCCTACCAAGTTCTGCAGAGCCAGCCAATCTGTCCGCCTGTTCATTTCCCAGCACACCGGCATGCCCCGGAGAAAAGATCCAGGCGATGCTTGTCACCCATGACCTTCGAAGCGAAGCAAGCCACTCCGCACGAAGTCTGCCCGTCCTCACCCTCGTCAGTATGCTTTCTGAGTCAGTTACAATCACGATGTGTGTGTGTGTGTGTGTGTGTGTGTGTGTGTGTGTGTGTGTGTGTGTGTGTGTGTGTGTGTCGTATTCTCCATCCAGCGGAGAGCCGCAGTGACTGCCTCCACTTCCATTCTTAAGCTGGATGTTGTGGTATCATATGCCAGGCTCTCCTGCCCCAAACATCGACCATTAGCTTTGGCTATGAACCCCCAGCCACTTCTCTCACCTCTTGACATCGAACCATCTGTGTAGATAATCACATCACTTGAGTGAGCATTGTCCTGAATTAGTTGCTGGATTTCCACTTCCATGGCCCCTGCTGGCCACTCCCTGCACTCCCGGCTTAATGTGATTATAACTCTGCACAAGTCTGACTGCTCCGCTGGCACTTTGACCCACTCCTCTCCACGCCTAATGTTCACCAGGGGGCACACCTGTCTGATCGTATCCTCCGCCTGAGCCATCCATCTGAGAATTCAATCAGTTTGGCTGCAGAAACAACTATTCCAAAATTAAAGAAGGTGGATCGTAAGAAATGGATGACTGAAGAAATTTTACAACTAATGGAAACAAGAAGACTCAACAAAAATAATTCCACCACAAATGAAGAAATTCACAGACAAGTCAGAATATTATGTAAGGAGTCAAAAGAAGCATGGCTTGAGGAAAAGTGCTTAGAAATTTAAAACAACACAACACTGAAAATACCAAATTTGTACACAAAAGAAATCAGGAAATTACTAATAAAATAACAAGTACATCAGCAAGCTGTCTAAAAACTAAAGATGGCAAAATCATAATAGAAAAAGATCAGATTCTACAGGTATGGACAGATTATGTGAAAAACCTTTATAATGATAACAGAGAGAAACAGTATGATATTAGATTTAATAATGAAGGACCGCCAAATTTGAAGATGGAGGCTCAAAATGTTCTTAAGCATATGAAAGCTGGCAAGGCCCCCGGTGCAGATAACATCACAACAGAAATGATTAAAGCTTTAGAAGAATATGGAATAGATCAAGTCACCAGACTGCTGAACACAATATATGATACTGGAGATATACCTTCTGAATTATGTAACTCTGTATTTATTGCAATCCCAAAGAAATCAGGAACCTTGGAATGTGATCAACATAGAACACTTAGTATAATGAGTCACATCACAAAGATTTTGCTACGAATTATCATGCAAAGAATGAGGAAGAAAATACAACCTGAAATAGGGCAAGAACAATGTGGGTTTGTAAAAGGAAGGGGTACAGTAAATGCTGTGTATATGCTGCGAACAGTTATTGAATGTGCTATAGAAGTAAACAAGGATATTGACTACACAAAGGCTTTTGATAGAGTTAGACATGTCAACATGGTGGATATGCTTGCAGATCTACAAACTGATGGAAAAGACATCAAACTTATAAAAAAAAAACATATATTGGATACGACAAGCTGCCATAAGGATTGATAATGAGATGGGACAATATCAGCCTATTAAGAGAAGTGTTAGGCAGGGATGTGTAATGTCTCCAGATCTTTTTTCCCTATACAGTGGAAATATTTTCAGAAATGTAGAAGATATAAATGGAATCAGCGTTGGAGGACGAAACATCTATAACATTAGATATGCAGATGATGCAGTATTGATTGATGATAGCTTGTCATGTCTTAATCAGATATGACTGAGCTACCGTATAACAGTAAACGGTACTACCTGCTTTCTGTTAGCGCCAAACGTTGGGCGGTGCTTACCAAACCCGACACACCACATTGTGCCAACGGCTTCGGGCGGAAGAGCGCAATTGGGAGGGTACAAGCCTTACCCTGGTGCGAGGAAATGCAACCCAAAGACAAAATGTCATTGCAGGGCAGACCAGGCCCTAAGCCTTGGTTGACGGCTGGTCTAGGATCGAAGCTCCGACAGGCGGACAGGTAGAGCATTGCTTTGCTGATCCGGCAGCTTCTGCAGCTTGTCTTGTTCCAGATGTAGAGGTGTTACCTTTCCTCTGGAGTGAACTAGGCAGGCCGTGAGATGGATCATGCTGCATGGGCAACACATGATCTCTATATTTTAGCCCAGGCGTTGTGCTATGGAGAGGCAATAACTCCCTCCCTGGTTTTAACTGGTCTCGGAATAAAAGTGAGAGGCAACTGTTACGGGTTATAAGTCCCTGTCAATTGGCATAGACATGGGGCGCCATGCGTGGCCTCTGACGGTGGGAGACACCTACAGGTGTCACTGATCAGCTACCGCCCTCCTCAAACTGGGCAGCCCCCGGCCAATTGGGTCCTGAATCCGCCAAAGCCTGCCTGCTTCAATGGGTGCTTGGGGCTAGGACAAAATCTGAATCGCAGGCTGTAAAACCAATGCACCAGGTACTAATAAAAAAAACATAGAAACCTCAAGCTACGGTTTGCAACCTGGAACGTGAAAACCATGTGTCCAGGATTTTCCACTGACTTGACCAATATTGAAGATGTGAGAGGAACGGCTGTGATTGATGACGAACTCAATCGTCTTAACATTGATATTGCTGGCCTGCAGGAGACTCACCTCGCTGAGAAAGGGTCACTCAGTGAAAACAATTACACCTTTTTAAGGAAGGGTAGAGGGCAGGCACAAAAAAAAAAAGGCAACACGGTGTGGGCTTTGCAGTGAAGAATTCGCTACTGGGAATGATTGAAAGTCCAGCAGGAGGAAATGAAAGACTATTATCCCTGCGCTTGGCAACCTCTTATGGTTTTGCCACCATTATTACTGCATATGCACCGCACTCGATTTCTCTGATGATGTGAAGGATTCGTTCTATGAGGAGTTAGACTCCGTGATCAAGGCAGTTCCAAAATATGACTACATTTATATGCTCGGTGATTTCAATGCTCGTGTGGGCAAGGACTCGAGTTCATGGCCAGTGTGCTTTGGAAAATACAACATCGGTCGCATGAATGAAAATGGACAAAGGCTGCTGGAGCATTGCACCAGTAATGACCTATGTATTACAAACTCCTTTTTTAAAAACAAAACAGCTGCATAAGGTCACATGGAAACATCCAAGATCCGGCCATTGCCACCAGCTGGACTTCATCATCACACGGAGACAACATCTGAACCATATATCATTGACTCGAAGTTACCACAGTACTGATTGTCATACGGATCATTCTTTGGTTGTTACAAGGGTTAGACTGAGATCAAAGAGAATCTACACAGCTAAACACAAATCTAGCCCCAGGATTAATATTATTAACACTCACGATCCTGAAAAGTGCTTTCAGTTTCAACAGCAACTTGAAGACGCTTTCACTGATACACCAGAAAATTGTACAGTAAATGAAAAGTGGGGTCAACTTAAGGAAACTCTTTATAAAACTGCCGTAGGGGTTTGCGGTACTGTGGATCATAAGAGGACAGGACTGGTTTGCGGCAAAACGCCAGACTCTGCAGCCCTTGATTGATAAGAAGAAGATAGCTCTCTTAAGAAACAAGGAAAGACCAACGCGTAACACTCTGAGTGAGCTAAGGCAAGCTAGGAAGGATGTGCAAAAGGCTGCCAGGCAGTGTGCAAATGATTATTGGATCAAGTTATGTGAGTCCATTCAAATCGCAAGTGTTAACGGAAACATCAGAAGCATGTATGAAGGAATAAAGAAAGCCTGTGGTCCATTGATCAAAAGAAGTGCACCATTGAAAACCTTGACTGGAGAAATCATAACTGATAAAAAACAGCAGATGGACAGATGGGTAGAGCACTATTTGGAGCTTTACTCAAGTGAGACCAAACTAGCGGATGATGCCCTCAACGCCATAGAGGCTCTACCAACTCTTGACCACCTGGACACACTTCCCACTGTAGCATGATGGAACAGAATCCCCATTTCCAGTCCGACACATTTCATACTTAACAGGGACCATCCCAAAATAAGGGCTATTCTTAGATCGAAGGTTCCAGAACGAGTTGGGGGAGGCGGCGGTATGCACTTGTCTTATGATTGGTTCATAAATAATGAGCCCACGCTATTCCTGGGCCATATTTTAAAATCTAATTAGTAGGAGCGGGAATTTCACCAGGAGCGGTCGCTAGAGTGATGTGATGACCCAACAATGCCCTTAAAGATTCAATATATTGTTCTCTGGACAACAGAGAACAGGAGGATGGAGGAGAGGCATCCATATATCATCTGGGAAAACTAACCAGTAGTCCCAGAATCCAGAACCAACTCTCTATAAGTGAAATCTTCTAGAACCCACAATATGGGAATTTCCTAGAGACTTTCAGCTCAGCTCTCAAACAGCTGGATATAAATAAGGGAGAAAAATAGTTCTGAAGACTCCAGTGATCATAATTATCAGGATCATCTGAGAATGAAACAACAAGTCTGGTTGTTAACCCCATTCAAGACAACTTGTGAAATGACTGGTGCAATGGATGGTTTAGCTAGGACTTATCTTGGTTAATCTCCAGCCTGGTGCTCACACAGTGTTGAAGAATGTGACTTGAAGTGTAGGTGAGATTGGACTGACTGAGGGGATGTAGTATATTGGGTTTTGTTCCTATCTCTGGGTTTCTTCAGCAAGTCATGTTTTGCATGTACCGAGTATACATCTCCCAATGTCAGGAGAGTGTTATCCTCAACTTTTGAAGTATCCCAGTATCAGCATTCACAGACAGTCTGGTCAACGGTGAGAGACAGCATCATATCATCCTACCAAATCTTGTCTTCAAGAGGAATGAATCTGCCATGAAGCTTATTTTGGGAAAGCTGCTAACTGGAGCTAGTCCAACATCCATGCTGATGATAAAAGGATTCAACAGACCCAGAACAGTAGTTTCTTCCTTGAGTTGCCCATGGATAGGATTTCCTAAATTCCCAAGAAACATGAGATGAGGATAGAGATAGATACTGTAAACAGAATGGTGTAGTGGTGATTAGAGAGGAGAGGTGGATGAGAGTTATTAGTTGGTGGAGTAAGGGGAGGTGGTGTATCATGTTATCTGCATGCATGTTAGCATATTTGTACATTTTGTATGTAACTTGTTGAGGTGTTGACATGACAAATGGGATGAACAATGGTCATCACTAACTAGACTCACCATCAGCTCAATAAACAGTATGATTGAACCAGTGTTTTAAGTACATGTCCCCAGTGAATTTCTTGTACAGTTGCTGTCAAGTGTTGTCTCTGGTGACTGTCTTGAGTGCTGTGGTTGGTTATACATATTGTGAAAGTCCTGTATAGATGTTGTAAGGTATCTCATGATGTCTATCTTGTACACTTGTGGTGTAAACCAATTCCTTGTGAATGTATGTTCCACTTTTGTCAAGAAACTGTCATGTAGATGTCCTGTCTAACAGATGTAATGTACAGTTATTGTTGAAGTTTATTTGTCTGCAAAATTGAAGGACTACTTGAACTGATATAGGTCATACTGACAAAATAAAGAAAGAAGAGATCTAGGTGACGGACGAACAGCACACTGGCAACATTATAATGAGTGAGAGGGATCCTCAGTTGTACAGGCGCTAATAGTTCAGATCTTTTCTGGCCTTAAGGGAACCTTTTACTTCTTATATAAATTTCTGTGTAGATACATAATAGTCTCACAGTGGGGGTTGAGCCAAAAGAAAAATGTTCTCCAAACAGGCTATTGCGGGAATGTTTAGCTCATTTGAGTGACCTCTAGACAAAACGTGCTAAATCATATCCTTTATCTTGTTATTTATTATTCAAGATATATCTCCAGAGAACACTATAAACTAGGTCCTCTGGCAACTCCATCCAAACATGTCACACCCACCATAACAGAAGTTAAGTGTGCTATAAATGAACTTGCATCTGGCAAGGCTCTAGGTAAGGATGGGATCCCAATAGAGGTTATCAGGAGTGGGCAAGACACACTCACTCTACAGATCCACCAGCTAATAGAGCTATGCTGGCGTGAAGGACAAGTCCCACAGGATTTCAAAGATTCAAGCATCATAACACTGTACAAGAACAAGGGCGATCGGAGCGACTGCAACAACTATAGGGGTATCTCACTTCTGTGTATTGTTGGAAAAGTATTTGCCAGAATTGTTCTGCGCAGACTTTAAGTCCTAGGAGATCAAGTCTACCCCGAATCACAGTGTGGCTGTCGACAGAACCGGTCTACCATTGATATGATATTTTCATTGCGACAAATGCAAGAAAAATGCCGTGAAAAGAATCAACCACTGTTTCATCGACCTCACAAAGGCATTTGATTTGGTCAGTCGTGAGGGTCTGTTCAAGGCACTAAAGAAGATTGGCTACCCACCAACTCTTCTGTCCATTGTGGAATCGTTCCACATAGGCATGAAATGTATAGTCAAGTTTGATGGTGCAACATCTGAAGAGTTTGAAATCAAGAGTGGAATATACTTTTCACTTCTACTGAAATATGCCTTTCATGATCAGATGGTGGTATATACATTCACTCACGCTCAGATGGCGGCCTCTACAATGCTCAGAGATTGAAGGCCAAGACCAAAATTAGGAGGGTACCGATCAGAGAGTTGCTTTTTGCAGATGATGCTGGAGTTACGACCTACTCTGAGGAAGAATTGCAATGTCTACTATCCGCATTCTCCAATGCTTTTTCTGAATTTGGTTTAACAATTAGCAAAAAGAAGACACAGATTATGTCACAAGGTGCACATGGGGTACCATCAATCTTTATTGACGACGCCGAACTAGAGATGGTAGACCATTTTCCATATCTAGGATCAGTGGTAAATAGCAAATTATCCCTAGATCAGGAAATCAACATCCGGATTGGTAAGGCAGCAACAACAATGAACAGGTTAAGAAAAAGAGTCTGGGAGAACAGGAAGCTCACTGCCAAAACAAAAGTCCTTGCCTATCAAGCCTGTGTCCTTAGCACTCTTCTTTATGGCAGTGAAACCTGGACAACTTACTCACATCAAGAGAAACGTTTAAACAGCTATAATATGCGGATTCTGCGAAGAATTCTTGGTATTAAGTGGCAAGACAAAATCACATTGGAAAGATCAGGTTGTGTGACGGTTTATTGCATGCTCAGTCTTCGTAGACTTAGATGGATAAGACATCTTAGGCGGATGGATGAATGTAGAATACCAAAGGACATCTTTTTGTGGTGAATTACAGATGGGTAAGAGATCTCAGGGTCGGCCTCTACTACGATACAAAGATGTGTGTAAGCGGGACATGATTGATACATGTATTGATAATGCACACTGGGAGCAAGTCGCCGCTGAACGTGTTGCATGGAGGGCAAACATCATAAATGTCATAAAGACAAAGAAGAAAATTATTGCAGATAAGTCACACACCGAGCGTGTGAGACATAAAATGGTGCATGATGGTGGAAATGACCACGTGTTCACATGCATCCACTGTAAACTAACATTTACAGCGCGAATTGGCCTTATCAGTCACATTCGCTACCGCCATAGGTAAAAGTTATTATGCCTTTTTAAAGCACAAACTATCGTCTTTTAAGACGGCAAGGTGCCAATGATGACAGTATTAATTGCAGACGATGCGCAGGATCTGCAATAATTAGTAGATGCGGTTGTTGTACACAGCGAGCAACTAGGGTTAGAATTAAATTGTAAAAAGACACAGGTTATGGTAGTCATTAGGAAGAACGAAATACCACAATGTAATATACAAGTAAATGGGACTATTCTACAACAAGTGAATCGGTACAATTACATCGGAACAGTCATAACATCTAATGGGAGATGCCTTGAAGAGATTAGAACAAGAATCGCCATAGCGAAAGTAGACTTTAGCAAGATGAAAAACATTCTAACCAATATAAAGATGTCAATTGAAACGAGAAAAAGAGAGTTGAGGATACATAGAGCCGTTCCCGCTTTAAAGTTCATGTCACATAAGGCGCATCCAGGAAGAATGAATAAGCATATATGTCCATGAACGAGATGTGCATTCAGGGTGAAGGGACACACAGATCTGTCCCTTGAACAAAATAACTCATCTAGGGGGAAAACACAGATGATCAAGAACAAACAAATGTATCCAGGGAAAAGAAACAGAATTGTCCGTGTACAACTGACAAATTCCGGGCTTGTGAAGAAAAGATATATCCACGAACAGCTGGAAAAGGCTAATGATAATCACGTATAAGAAAGCGACAACAGCATTTATTGTGGTTATGTGGTGAGAAGGAAGGCATTGGAAAACATCATGACGACTGGAAGGATCAATGGAAGCAGAGGAAAGGGCCGACAGGAATACATTATTGTGGGTGAGCTGAGCGGTATTATGGAGGAATCTCATCGGTGGAATTCGTCCAGAACGTCAGGGACCTCAGTCTGTGGAGATGCATGAACGCCAATTGGCAGATGATGATCAGTGATCAGTTGGCATCATGATGATCAATGGCAGACTGACCAGGGTGTCAGCTCGCCTGATGACTATTGAGTCATGTGGGCTCCTGGTCAATTGGGCCTCTTTAAACATAAGACAATATGTTTAAAATGTTAATGTCCTTGTAGTAGCGTCTGCTCCTGGCAGCCAATATTTTAGACACAGTCAGCCGCTGAGATTGATGATTATGATGAGAATAATGATGATAATGATGATGATAATAAAGACGATATCTTTAGGCTGTGTTTGCTGATGGAGCCAAGTTGAGAATGATAAATGAACCCTCACTCAGCTAATTAAAATAGCATTTTCGAATGAATATACCGAGACGATAGACGCAGTTTGTGACAGGGCGACAAAACCGCCTGACAAGTCAGTGTACAACATGACATACTTACTATGTTTCAAGACCGCATCTTTCAGTTGATCCCGCTTGATGGAAACGTTCCGATATTCTCTGTACGTTAGCGTGTTGACAACGACTATCAATATGGCTGGCAGAATCGTTTCTACGAGCATGATAGAGGTTCTAAAGACGTACTCGTTAATCGGAAAGTCTTTATAAGAGAAACATTCCTCAACACTCGAGGGGTGCGCGTTACTGGCCAGCACTCTGCCAGAAAAATACATGGAAGCGAATGAATTGTGATCACTTGTATTTGACGTCCGTTCTGTCACATACGCTATATAAGTTTAATTGTGCATATTTTTATTTCTGCTTTCTGATTTATCAGTGTGTCTGTATGGCGTGTTAACTGTTTTCTATTTATGTACAGACCAGTCGATCGATCAGTCTCCTCCTCCTTCTCCACCTCCTCCTCCTCCTTCTTCTTCTTCTTCTTCTTCTTCTTCTTCTTCTTCCTCTTCTTCTTCTTCTTCTTCTTCTTCTTCTTCTTCTTCTTCTTCTTCTTCTTCTTCTTCTTCTTCGCCAACGGACGTTATGAATGTTATTGTGTATTTTGTTTAAAAGAGAACGGTTTTGATATTAAAGTTTTCAAAATATATATAAGTAAGTGTTCGAAACCCTTGGCAACGTTCAAGACGAGAACCGAATCATCTGCATATTTAAATTCTGAGCTAAGATTTCCGCCAATCATACATGGATACTCATTGCCATACGTTTCATCATGTATGTAATTCCTCTTCATATTTTTCTGTGAAGGTGGTAAGAGATGATTGTGTTTACATATTCTACCCCCATCACCAACCCATCACGCATCTGTAACCAGCTTGCTGTTTCAGTAGTTGTTCTGACAGCTGCTTGGTGTTCGTGCTAAAATGTTACAATTAAGTAGATCATTGACTATAAGAAGAAGAGTAGAAATTGATAAAACAAGGCTGAAAGTATGAGTAGTTTGTTGACCTTTGGTGCAAATCAATACATCGTGTGTGATAGATGACTGAGAAGAACAAGAAAACTCCTTCGACTTCTTCTGTTTCTTAGTTCCTCTTCTGTGGGAAGGAGCGTCGTATCTAGTAATGCACCACAGAGGTCAATTTCTTCGACTTTGCCATTCTATTGTGCAAGGTTCGTTTCCAGTAGACATATTATATCCAACATGGAACGCAGAGGTGTTTCCAAGGCACCAGGGCCGGGTTATATACTGGCCATGACCTATTGACGCGTCCTCGTCGAGCGTCCTGGGCAACAGGTCCCTTCGGGGTCCTGGCTAAAGTCAGTAGGATCGCCGATTCCTCCGAAGTCGGAGAGTGTCTGGCTGTACGGCGAGGAACCACCAGTCTGCAAACCAATAAGCCAGACATGGGACAACGGATACTCACGCAAACCTCAGGTGCTGTATGACATCACACTGATGTTGGACAACAGGATGCCTTCATCTGACATACAGGAATTCGCGTTGGAGCTCAAGCCAACGAACACAAGCAAGCAAGCAAGCATATCCAACATAATGGGCTCAATCCACCCGTGGGTAGAATTTCTTCTTTAACAATTTTGCGTGGGTTGCGGATTAAAGGCCTACTCTTTACGATGCTGCCGGCTTTGTGGCGAAAGAGTTACGGACTCTAATTCGTATTCCCGTATACCGCATTCGAAACACAGCTGCGGGCGATATGGAAGCAGACCGCCTTGTGTTGCTTTGTTTTATAAACTGGTATGAATGCCTAAACTTCAAAAAGCAATAGCAAACTACTGAATCTGAACTTGTCAAGAAATCCCACACAGCCAAATAATGATGGGGTTGACTGCGACGTCCTGTAAAGAATATGCAACTAACTTATTTTACCATGATGGAGACGCACATACAACTTAAGATATTACCATGTAACCTCGTGGTAAATGACTGAAAGGAATCAAGAGACACTACTGGAGACGCACATCGGACTCAGGTCTTACCTGACAACCTCGTGGTATTTGATTGAGCAGAACAAGGAAACAATACTAGAGACGCACATCTTACCTGACAACCTCGTGGATCATTATTGAGCAGAACAAGGAAACAATACTAGAGACGCACATCTTACCTGACAACCTCGTGGATCATTATTGAGCAGAACAAGGAAACAATACTAGAGACGCACATCTTACCTGACAACCTCGTGGATCATTATTGAGCAGAACAAGGAAACAATACTAGAGACGCACATCTTACCTGACAACCTCGTGGATCATTATTGAGCAGAACAAGGAAACAATACTAGAGACGCACATCTTACCTGACAACCTCGTGGATCATTATTGAGCAGAACAAGGAAACAATACTAGAGACGCACATCTTACCTGACAACCTCGTGGATCATTATTGAGCAGAACAAGGAAACAATACTAGAGACGCACATCTTACCTGACAACCTCGTGGATCATTATTGAGCAGAACAAGGAAACAATACTAGAGACGCACGTCTCACATGGCAACCTCCTGGTATGTGATTGAGTGGAACAAGGAAACAATACTAGAGACGCACATCTTTCCTGACAACCTCGTGGATCATTATTGAGCAGAACAAGGAAACAATACTAAAGACGCACGTCTCACATGGCAACCTCCTGGTATGTGATTGAGAGGAACAAGGAAACAATACCAGAGACGCACATCTTTCCTGGCAATCTCGAGACATGTGACTGAGTAGAACAAGTTAACAATACGCACATCTTAACTGGCAACCTCGTGGATCAAGATTGAGTAGAGCAAAGAAACAATACTAGAGACGCTTATGTTACCTGCCACCCTAGTGGTATGTTAGTTAGTTAGCTAGTTAAGTGGTTAGTTAGTCAATCGCGGTTCCAACTTCACGGCAGCTGGTCGTGCCCATTATGCTCCGCTCCTGTGCCAATGAATATCACACAAAATGCCCCTCACTGCCCCGTGTGATAAAGTAGAACAGACAGGAGTCTCGACAAAACAACAGTCCGCACAGGTACACTGTGTATAATGCCGCCGCCAGAATGCCAACACAAAAGTCCTACACGAAAAATACAGTTCATCGTCGATGTAAGCGGCAGCAACTAGAAAACTAGCAGCCACACATTACTGCCTAAGGCAATGTAGTAAGTTCTCCGACAAGCCGACCGCCATTATACCGAACATGCAGCTCACGCTAGAAACAACTGCAGACTTATGAAAAAGCATTTCACACGAAATTGACAGCTCACAATGTCACACCTCACACTCATTTCAGTAGCAGGGCGACAGAACCATACACTTCCAATCCAACATAAGGAAAATGCAAATGCAAACGGTAGCCACAAGCATAAACACTCCAGAGGTCTTAAATGCCTATCCTCCATGTTGGGAGACCGGAAGTCCTAGTGGTATGTGATTGAGTAGAACAAGGAAACAATACTAGAAACGCACGGTTCTCCTGGCAACATCGTGGTATGTGATTGAGTAGAACAATGAAACAATACTACTTACACAATCTTACCTGGCAACCTCGTGGAACATAGTTAGTTAGTTAGTTAGTCGAAAGATCATCCTCATTGCACATCGACCAATTCAGTCCATAAGTGCTCGGATCCCCTCCTCAGCAAATCCCGCAGCGTGTAGCGGCTAACGACACCAGTTCTGTGTTGGTTTATCAATCTTCTTTGGCTTCCTGCGTAGTGTTCTTGTTTGGCCACCCCTCTTTTAATTTGCTGTTCTCGCAGTCTGGCCATGGTTGTGGATTCATAGTCATCACATGTTTCACGCAAAAAGTTTTACTTCTCGTAGAGCATTCAGGATGTCAGCCTGGTCCATGGCGCGTCCGCCCATCACCGTAGCCTCACCTGCGAGCTTGTCAGCCCGCTCATTTCCTTGTACTCCCGCATGCCCTGGCTCGAAAATGAAAATAATCTTTGCCAGCCGAGACCGCTTGAGAGGCAGCAACCATTCTCTTCGGATCGACCCCTCCTCTATCCTCTTGATCATGTTCATTGAGTCGCTAAGGAAACATGTCCTAGTGAATGTCTGTATCTCAAGCCATGTTATTGCTTTACTTGAAGCTTTCTGCGCTTGTCACTTCTTATTTTACTCACCACATCTTGCCCTGTACTGTCATACTGGAAAGTCTTTACCTTTAGCTTGTGCTGCCTGGTTCTGCCTTTCTCCACCAATATGCTGCAAGGGTGGTGGTCGCTGCCGTGGTGTCCTAGGACACCCCATCTACACACTGTAGTGAGTGAAGGTGAAACCAGCGACAGATCAATAGCACTGTCCTCATCCTCTGGACGGCTTGCTGTCCTGGTGACACAGCTACTGTTGATACAAACCAGGTCATTGGTTTCAAGTGCAGTCTCGAGCTCCTTCCCCTTGTGTGTTGGAGGAAATGCTTCCCCGTGATCTGCCTTTAGCGTTGAAATCGCCACAGAAAATAACATTTCTCTCGTGACCTAATATATCACTCAAGCACTGCCACTTTTGAGAATCTGTCAGGGTCTTAAACCTGGCTCGTTAACCTAACACATGTGAGACAGTACAAATACAACGTGATTTGACTTGAGACTCAACGACACTAAGTTTCGATGGATTTATTTACAGATCACGATCTAGAGATGATCATCACAATACATAAGTTATAACAATACACTTACAGGCAACCCACAGCTTACAATCAGTCTCACAAGATGTACAGACACTCGACTTTCGGGCCACAGAAACTACACAAGCCTTTCTCCCATCATACGTCCAGTCGAGTCCGAGTCCCAGAGCTGTCTGGCTATTTCTCGCAACGCGCCTGCCCACCTGAAGTGGCTTCACGAGGCCTGCGTGCGTCCTGCTTTGTCCTTGCCTGACCGCTGGCTGTCTCGTCAGCCGGCAACCTCGCAGGCAGGTAACTAATACTCGCCTGGCGGGCGTAACGATGTTACAGCATCCCCACTAGGGACTATTCGCCTGGCGGGCGTAACGATGTCCCTGCATCTCTGCTGGCAATACATTAGACTCTGACATGCTCCCCCGGGGCTTCTTCATGAAAGATGTCATCTTTCATGTACACTCTATATACAATACTGGGTTAATATTTTTAACCTGTCAGAGTCAACCTTTCTGTTATATACATTTACTTTGGTGTAGAAATACAAAAACACACATCTTGGCATAGAAACACATCAGAAAATGGATCTTGTATCTAAAGACATGTGGTGTTCAACCTTTAACACTCGTCAAGCTTCATCCTCTCGATGGCTGATTACCTTAATTGCATTATTGACCCAGTCAGATCGGTAGTAACAGCTTCCCAAGCAACTACCTCGCAGCCTTTCAAAAAAAAGTAATAATATGCTTTTTGAGACAAAAAACATCTGGCAAGACCGTAATACGGCTTTATATAAGCCGCATTCAACGCTCAAACTCTGACCTCATTTGGCCAGGAGTTCTTGTGTCGGTCTGCAATGTCGGTAACACTCTACCATGCCCAGTAGATGGCTTCTTGGCGTGTTAACAATCTGGCAACAACATGGCTATTTATACACAATACATCATCGTATACATTTCAATTAACGCCCTTGGTGTAATAATGTAATAACAATTAAATGAAAGGGACATAACTTCAAACATTAAGAAATATAATATCTTACAATAATTCTTCTATTTCTCAGCGTCATAGCTTGATGTTTCTCCATACTAGCGAAAAAAGTCGGTAGTATGAATAAATTAATCAAGATATGATTCTAAGATTACACTAAATGAAAAATCTTAATACACAATTTGTGTATTCGAAATTATTGAATCGTAAATAGTTTAGAAGTGTTATAACTTTTTAAGCTTTTGTTTGTCGTCTGCTACTTTTAAACTAAATTTCTAACTCATCCGGAAGTACACACGAAACAGCTGATGTTGAAATTTGTAGAACACACTTGTTCCGGTCTGATGTAGTAAAACGGAATGTTCTAATCGTTCATGTGTTGGTTGTTTCACTGGAAAAACTTCTGGATTTCGATTGACTGCAGTGGTGTAGATGTCAATGTTCAGGTCACACTTTCACACACGGAGTTAAAATATCACTGGATAAGTTCCAAATGCAGATACCACGGATAAATTTGACAGTTCGCTTGCGGTAAGTTCAGAGCGAATGTGGCACTGTTCTTGTTTCGTCATATATACAATTAATAAAGTTCTCTTTCTACCACACACTACACAATTATTCACGACAATCACTACGTTAATAATAAAATAAGAAAACTATATATATTGGGAATGAACCCTATCACATCATATAGACATACACAGCTTTCGTGAAAAAAAAACTTCACTGATGCATGGCTGTGTTGGTCTGAGTGTATTTTACACACTGCACTCAGACATTGGTGCTTACTGGGTCGGTCGGACAACGGGACAAAAGATCGGCAATCGTGTTGGTTCTGCCCGCGATGTGTCGAACTTCAAAGCTGTAATCTTGAAGCTTAAGAGACCAGCGAGCTATCATTTGGTTGGAAGGTACACCTGAATTGATAAATCTCAATGGACTACTGTCAGACTCCACAATAAAATGACGTCCCAGGAGGAATCTGGAAAATTTAGTTATACCCTCAACTAGAGCAAGGGCTTCCAACTGCGGTGTCGACCAAAAGCGTTCTCTAGGTTTTAATTTTCTCGAGAAGTAATATACAGGATGTAGGATGTTATTGTGCTCTTGTAGCAAGACTGCTCCAATCGCCACGGAGCTCGCATCTGTGCGTAATCTGAAAGGTAATTGAAGATTGGGCAATTTCAGAATGGGATTGTGCAAGCTATTATCAGAAAAATAAGATAATACTTTCTGGAATGCAAATTTTAGGCATTCATTGCTTACAATTTTCTCGGGTTGATCTTTTGTTAGTAAGTTAGTAAATACTTCGGTCAGTTCAGCAAAATCTGGTATGAACTGCCTATAATAATTTATAAGTCCCAACAAACTTCTGACTTGCTTTTTCGTAGTCGGAAGTGAGAGTTTTAGTATCTTGGACACAATGTTATCGTCTGTCGTGACAAAGCCATTAGATATTTTGTACCCCAAGAAGGATATTTCCTGATAGGCTATGTCTACTTTTGCAGGCTTTACCGTCAGTCCGTGCTGTCTAATGCGTTTAAATGTCTGTTCTAATGTCTTTATGTGGTCTGTCATTGTCTTTGTGTGAACACAAATGTCGTCTATGTAACAGATAATATTCGGTAATTCTACTAGTAGAAGTCGTGTCATACGTACGAATGTTGCTGGGGCATTGACAAGCCCAAATGGAAGTTTGCACCATTCGTACAGTCCCCAAGGTGTGGCAAAAGCTGTCATATGTCTGCTCTGTTCGTCTACTGCTATTTGCCAGTAACCTTTCGTCATGTCTACCTTCGTAAAGAACCTAGCGTCTGTCAGTTCTGTCAATAGATCTTCAGAGTTTGCCATTGGCTCTAAATCTAAAAGAGTTATCTTATTTAATTTCCTATAGTCGACACAGAGTCTTATTGTGTTGTCCTTTTTGCGTACTATGACCATTGGAGATGAGAAATTTGATTGGGATCGTCTAATGATGTTGTTTTTCTCTAAGCTGATGATCTCTTGATGTAAGTGTTCTTTGTAATGCAATGGAATGGTGTATGGTCTGCATTTTATGGGTGTATTTGACGTGAGTGTGATGTGATGTTGTACTAATTCTGTTTGTCCTGGGTTGTTGGAGAAAATGGTGTTGTACTGTTGTATGAGCTGTTTGCAACTGTCTGTTTCTGCTTGAGTTAACTTTGGGTTGATCTTAATTTCCTTCAAGCAGTTCGTCGTGTCTAATGCAGGTGTTGGAATTTCGTCACTAGCCTCGTCATCTTCATGGTCTATTATCACAGGTAACTAATACTCGCCTGGCGGGCGTAACGATGTTACAGCATCCCCACTAGGGACTATTTCGCCTGGCGGGCGTAACGATGTCCCTGCATCTCTGCTGGCAATACATTAGACTCTGACAGAATCCATACTCGCGTTGCGGGCATAAACATTAACCAACACGAATGGTATACTGGATTGAACTCTCAACGCCTGTATTTGTATATCGTCACTGTCCCAACTGGACATGTCTAGCTCTGACACCACCATGCTGTCACGAACGAGAATCGCCATTCCCAGATGTCGTCTGTTGTAGAAACATTTGAAGCCGGCAATTCGGAGTAGCTGATCGCTCAAAACACACGTTGTTCCGCCATGTTGAAAAACCAAAAACAACAGACACCACACACGCTGCGAAAAATTCACTCAAGGATTGCTTCGCTCGATGCACGAAACTCCGTAGCATCCGCACAGATCTTGAGTAGAAACTCCTGGTTTTACATCCTGGCACACAAATTACACGCAAGAGATGAATAAATCCATCTCCTACGCGAAAAAGTTAACGATCACAAAACAACCCGACCGTCCGTCGCCATCTTGAAACCGGAAGTTCCGGAACTTCGTGGAACATAATTGGGTAGAACAAGGAGACAATACTAGAGACGCATCTTACCTGGTAACGTAGTAGAATATGACTGAGTAGAACAAGGAAACAATGCTTGAGACACAACGGACTTAGGTCTTACCTAGCAACCTCATGGTACATGATTGCGAAAAACAAGGAAACAATGGTGGTGCCGCACATCAGACTAATGTAGGCCCTCCGGATAAAGGAATGTGTGTTGACTTTGAGAGGATACCTCAAGGCGACTAGCCTAACCGAGGAAAGGTAGACAATGCTCCAGTTTACGCTGCCTACTATAGTGTAGTAAAAGGTTTTATACATCCTGGAAAATAAACAAAACCCATCATCATCATCGTCATCATCATCATCATCATCATCATCATCATCATCATCATCATCATCATCATCATCATCATCATCATCATCATCATCATCATTGTTATCATTATCACAACCTCCACAATCGTAGTCATTATCATCACCATCATCAGCTTTATAATCTTCACAACTACCAACACCACCAGCAAATTATAAAAACCGTCATCGTCATCATCTTCGTCATTACCGTTATCATCAGAATTATAATTATCATCATTTTTATCGTCATCATCATCACCATCATCATCAACAGCAGCTTAATAACAATTATCGTCGTCATCAAACAAAATCCCCCCATTGAAGATCGGCTGTAATGACTTTCTAACATTCTCCGTCCTGCATCTCGAAAATGATCCCCCAAAAGCTTATTTTAGATAATGTCTTGCTGTTATCTATCCACATGTAACGCTGTGTTGCTCTTCCATTATTTTCCTCTTTCATGTGTCCTCTTCTGTTTTCATTCATGTACATTTAACGGCGATCCGGCTTATACTGACCACATCACCCACCATTGTTCATTGGTCTATACCAATATGGGCCTAGCACTGTATGCCTAACGCGTGTAAGAGAGTCATTTACTTACTTACGGACATTTCTTTATACGAGGGCACAATATGGGACCTGGAATTGTGGATCCATTAGAGGCCCTGGAGATGTGGGCCCAATACAGGCCATGGAGATGTGAATGTACAACATAATCTTGTGTAATTTATGGAAACAAAAACTGTCAAATATAGAGGTTCTAGAAGATATAGGAATGAAACCAGAGTTATTGAAATAAATAAATAAATAAATAAATAAATAAATAAATAAACAAGAGGCAATTGAGATATTTCGGCCACATTAAAAGACATAACATTCTAATAAAATTATACTGGAGGGTAAGACTGAAGGCATGCGAGTAAAAGGTAGACAACTATACAAGTGGGAAGACAACTCAAGAGATAGACGAACAGCAATCTGACAGAATATGCAATCAGGGTGGAAGACAGACAGTGTTGAAGATCCATTGCAGTCATCCTTCATTTTGGAGACGGCACATGCTTGATTAATTGATTTGATATTGGCATACGTCAACATTGTGACGTTGATCTCATTCGGTAATGGTTTGCTCCCTTTCTAGTTTATATAATACTTCTGTGTTGTCTTCTCCTGCATCGTGTGCCTCTTTGTTTCAACATAAACACATTTAACTGTTGCATATTCTCTGCAGGACGTTGCGATCAACCCCAAACTCAGGTTGATTTACTAGACAATTTTACGTTTAGCAGTTTGCCATCCATGGACACTTACAAAACAAGGTGAACAGCATATAAATGCCTTTGAATATAAATGTTATAGACGGGCTCTAAGAATATCTTCGATACAAATAAAGAGCAAAAGTATCCATACTACAAGATATGAATATTTAAGAAGGTTGGCTACTAAATACGATACAATAAAGAAAATTGAAATGTGTTTGTCACTTGAAACGTCATGAAAGTTTGGAGAGAACTATAATGGAGGGAAGAGAAGAAGAGGAAGGCCAACGAGAAGATGGGTGCAGGATGTGGCAGATGATCACCAGATGGGTGTATCGGACGCGGGACATCTTGCTTATGACCGAGAGGTTTTCCGGTTGTTATTGGAGCTAGGTTCTGCAAAGGACATGCTACTGAATGAATTAATGGTTTGCCATTGTTTCCTGAACCAGCCGCATTCGTGGAGATTCAGTTTGACCTTGCCAATGTGTTTCCATTGCCAATGTTCCTGCTCCGCACTGTATTAAACAGCAATGAATGAATCAACAAAAACTAGAAGTACAATCGGTAAGGTTTACTAAAACATGATCTCAAATGACAAAATGAGCGTTTCGGCTAAATACTTCATCATCACCAAAACAGCAAACATACAATGATACAAACAACTACATGAAGATCTCTACATGAGAAACTATACATGAAAATAAAGTTTATTGCATTTCCTTTACAGGACATTACAGTTAACCCCATCATGTTTTGGCTCTTTGTGATTTATTGGCAATTTTACGTTCAGTAGCCTGCCATTGATTTCTGAACGACCGACTCTCATACTATTGTATGAACACCAACGCAAGGCGGTCTGCTGTCAAATCACCGGAAGTTGTGTTTCGAACGCGATATGCCAGATTACAAATTGTGTCTGTAACCCCTTCGTCACAGATCAGGTCTACATGAAGGTGCATATAAAAAGTTACTCATCTGTTTTCTTGCTAAGTACTGGACACACATGTGGTTTAACAGCGCGTGTATTTAATAGTACCGCAATTCCAACCATCAGGTTATTCATTTGCCTCTGTACTTACATATGTCCCATCATTGGCCTAGGGTTAGTGAATGCAGTCTCACTATCTCAACACGCCGGGTCCGAAGTCAACCATAGGCGATTTGGAAGCAGATCTCTTTGCGTTAAATTTTACAATGATATGAGAGTTGATTGTTCAGAAGGGAATGGCAAACTACTCAGCGTAAAATTACATAGAACATCATAAACAGCCAATAAAAGCTGGGGTCAGTTGCGATGTCCTTTACATTTTTATCTTACATCTACGCTTGCCTGTCGGGTAGGTGGTCTTGCGATCGAACTTTCATCCAGGAGGAAGATTGTATTTCTCCCACTGATTGATGGCGAGGGATGCTGTTAACAGGTAAAAACTAATCCACACGCAAAATTCAGTCCAGCACTACTGGAAGTAGTGTGTATGGACTACGCCTGAGTTCAAAAAGAGCGAGCACAAAAAAAAAACACACTAATATGAGGCTATCAATATTTGCTCATCCCGCCTCGTGCAAAGAAAATGGGCCTTTACTTCTATTTGCATTTACTTTTGTGACAGGTCAGAGGTGTGTTAAAGAGATGAGAATGCAGTTCTTTTACTAAGTAATGGCTATAAAGAGGGCTTTTACTGGTCCGAGTGAACATTGTCAATACATTAACTGACACAGTGCCGAAGGATAATATCTCGCAAAATGTGACCTCCCATTTGGACCGAAGGACGATATATCAACATACGAGGGTAATCGTGTTATTTGTTTTGTTTTATGGTATCTTCCGCAATTTAATGCTTAGTAAGCGGAAATTTGCATTACGATACTTGTTCATTCAATTGCCATGTCTGCTCCAACACTGCATTATGTTTGGCACTGAATCAGTAGTATCTTGCCTAGTTTGCTCAAATGTCCATGCCACGCGCCCATATTGACGGACACTGGTGACAAGCTGTTGGCGTTCCAGCGCCCGATGAGTGTGCTTGGATAGTGTCATTTCGTGTAAGTGTTTTTGATGTCCTCAATCCATTTACTTCTCAGACGTCTTCTTACTCTCTTAGCAGATCATTGATGTAGGGCCAGTGCTGGCAGTTAATGGTGTTGCATTCGAATGATGTGACCTAATCATTTAATCTCATGCCTTTTAATAAATATGACATAAGGTGTTGATTACATAATTGCTTATTCTGTCTCGGATAGTTAAGCTGGTAGTTCTCCTCAAGTATCTCATCTAACGGGTTGTGATTTTGTGCAAGTGTGATTTTGATAATGTCCAAGTTTGACATTGGTAGCATAGGGGTTGGTGTGAATATGCTGTTTAGTATCTGTCGTTTTGTGGACATTAGATTTATTTGGATGTTTCAGTATGTGTGATAGTTGATATAGAAGGGCACTTTCCTTTTTAACATCTGATTTAGATTTCACTGTCTATTCTGCCATCTTTTGTGATCATACTTCCAAGATATATACATTTCTTTGCTAGTTTCAGAGATGTGCTGTTTATCAGTATACTCAGCGGACCAAGAGATCTGCTTACCTGCATCATTTCAGGTTTGGCTGTATTTATATTCACATTGTATCTGCTGCATGATAAACTCAGCTTATTAATATGATTTTGCAGTCTACCTTCGTCGCTATGAAACAGGCACTGATCGCCTGCAAATAACAGCTCATTTATATGACCAAAGAATGCTGTCTGTGTCTTTCTTATAGTTGGGTATATTGTTCTGCTTTCATTAGCCTCTTGCAGGAAAACATTGTTAATTATTCCTGCAGACCATGATATTGGCAACATTCCACTTAGAAACACATCTTCGTTGCTTTCAGACGTTTCCAAATTGGTTAATTCACGCTTGATGATTCACTGCCATACAGCAACACTGGTTCTACACAAATTTCACTACTCTCCTTCTGTAAACCGCGCTAGCTAGGGGCTAGACTCGCCTACAGTACTAGTAGCCTTGAGTTCAATTCTCATTAGAGCAGTTTCGAATTTTTAAATATCACCTGGGCTCTCAGGTCGACCCAACTTAAAATGGGTACCATGAAATATCTTAGGAAGTAAAGGCCTCCAGTGAGATACCGTACACACCTCACACTGAGTGCCGTCTGGTGAGATACCGTACACACCACACACTGAGTGCCGTCTAAGGAAGTAAATGCGTCCGGTGAGATACCGTACACACCACACACTGAGTGCCGTCTAAGGAAGTAAAGGCGTCCAGTGAGATACCGTACACACCACACACTGAGTGCCGTCTAAGGAAGTAAAGGCGTCCGGTGAGATACCGTACACACCACACACTGAGTGCCGTCTAAGGAAGTAAATGCGTCCGGTGAGATACCGTACACACCACACACTGAGTGCCGCCTAAGGAGGTAAAGGCGTCCGGTGAGATACCGTACACACCACACACTGAGTGCCGTCTAAGGAAGTAAAGGCGTCCAGTGAGATACCGTACACACCACACACTGAGTGCCGTCTAAGGAAGTAAATGCGTCCGGTGAGATACCGTACACACCACACACTGAGTGCCGTCTAAGGAAGTAAAGGCGTCCGGTGAGATACCGTACACACCACACACTGAGTGCCGTCTAAGGAAGTAAAGGCGTCCAGTGAGATACCGTACACACCACACACTGAGTGCTGTCTAAGGAAGTAAAGGCGTCCGGTGAGATACCGTACACACCACACACTGAGTGCCGTCTAAGGAAGTAAAGGCTTCCAGTGAGATACCGTACACACCACACACTGAGTGCCGTCTAAGGAAGTAAAGGCGTCCAGTGAGATACCGTACACACCACACACTGAGTGCCGTCTAAGGAAGTAAAGGCGTCCGGTGAGATACCGTACACACCATACACTGAGTGCCGTCTAAGGAAGTAAAGGCGTCCAGTGAGATACCGTACACACCACACACTGAGTGCCGTCTAAGGAAGTAAAGGCGTCCGGTGAGATACCGTACACACCACACACTGAGTGCCGTCTGGTTTATTAAATATGGGTCGAGCTCCATACGCCCAGTGCTCTTTCCACTTTTAAAATGGACATTCATTTACCTATATTCTTTCTGACAGCCAATTATATTAGCTTATTGCAAAGGATACTTTTTAAGCTCTCGTTAGCTTTTGAACTCAAGCGTAATCCAAACACACTACTTCTTGTAGTGCTGGATTGAATTTTGCTCGTGGATTAGCTTTTCCTATTAGTGTCCCTCGCCTTTAGGCGAACCCATTGCAAAGGATGTATTTGATGTTCTAAAATGTAACCTTTGTTTGAGAAAACCTTGTCTTAATCATAAGCGATATGGGATATATGTAATATGAATTTCCGAAAGCGGACATACCTGCATGCCGTGGTATCCCATGTACTGAAATCCAAGGCAGAACTGCCCTTGATAAAATATTTCAGCAAAACAGTAAACGCCAGTATAAGATCCAGAATAGCTAACACTCGTTGCCCGATAGCGAAGGCGTTTCGCATAAACGTCTTCTGGAACAGAATTGCTAGTGCGAGGGCGTTGCATGTAATTGTAATGCTGGCATATATACCTATAAAAACCACCACAAGAAGCATGCGTATAGTTCTTATATGAAAAGCTTCCTCTGATTCGCCCTCTTCTGCTGTCACGTATGTGTTCTTTGCGAATGCTGTGATGTTACGCATTAGGGTTGTTTTGGTCGTGACGTCGTTGGATGTCATTTCTGGTGAAGAAAGTGATTGGAGCAAATATGTAAATAAGATAATGCAGGTGTACATGTATATCTTACGGGTATATCTCTTTCTCCTATTTCTTCAAAAGAAGTTAAGCCTAGCTTCATATTTATAGTTGTTAGCTCCAATATTAAATAGTTACTAAAGTATGGGTCAGAAACATGAAAAACAACTAAAATAATTACTAATTTATATACTACTACAAATTACTAACAAACATTCATTAATTGGTGCGCAGAATAGTGGGACTAAAATGGAATGACAGAAGCTCACGGAGAGACAGTTAGGTGCAAGTCCTTTACAGGATGTGGATTCAACCCCGGAATGTTTTGGCTGTTTGTTATTTACTAAGCCAGTTTGCGTTCAGTAGTTTGCCATTGCTTTCTGAACGACCGACGCTCGTACCATTGTATGGAAATCAACCAAGGCAGTCTGCTTCCCAATCGCCTGCAGCTGTGTTTCTAACGCGGTAAGCGGGATTACAGTTTGTGTTCGCAACACCTTCACCACATCGTCCGTCTCATGGAGAGAACTAAAAACATTTAAGTGAATCGGGAGGTGTGGAATCCACACTGTCGCTGGACAGAAAATCTGAGGACGATATAGTTAGACACACTCTTGCTTGGAACCGATAAGGATGACGTTAAAATGGGTGGCAGGTCATCATGGCCGAACTGATAAGAATGCGAATTCTTAAACATCCGGTGTGATGATGCCGAGGTTAGGAGTTCAACCCCTACATCGGAAATTGGACTAAAATGTTGTCCCATAGTTCTTGGCTTCGGTACGTAAATTACAAGTACCCCTGAAGTCAGAGTGGGTTCGCTTGATGACGAGGGACACTGGTAATAGGTAAAGCTAATCCACACGCGAACTTCAGTCCAGCACTACTAGAGGTAGTGTGTATGGACTACGCTTGACCAAGCAAAAAAAAAAAAAAAAAAAAAAAAACGAGAGACCTAAAACCACAAGAAGAAGGGAGTTGTGATAAAAGGATGCTGGCGCTGGATGGGACACACTGAGAACACCTGAAGTCTAGTATAGCTAGACCAGTGATTCTCAACCGGTGGGGAATCGAGGGGGGGGGGGGGGGATTTTAGGGCTTCCAGGTGGGGGGGGGGGGGAATTAAGATTATTTCAAGATCGCATTAATACAAGAACCAGTTACTTGATATTGTTTTTCCCTCTAAATGTTACGGTTCTGTACTTCTCGCCCTAATGAAATTCGTTTTATAACGTAAGTAGACCCGCAAATCACGTTTTATGTAGATGTCTAGACTTGTTCTAGTATGTGTTATTAAATTTAGCTTCCATTTTTATGTATACTGTGTAAGGGTGGGGGGGGGGGGGGGAGATTTATAGGGAGGAAATTCGAAAGAGGGGGAATGACGTTCTGAACATATGGTAAAGGGGGGCATGGGCCAAAAAAGTTTGAGAACCACTGAGCTAGACGCTCTCTTGCCTGGAACACAGGGGGCAAGCGAGGTGGTGGGAGTGGTATTGGGAGAACAAGGCGGGAGCTGCGGAAAATGGCAACAGACGCCACTGCCTGCCGTGGGTTGGTTGAGTACCTATGCTCCAATGGGGGATGAAGAGCAGAGGAAGAAGTCGTATTCTTAACCACCTCTCGTTCAATAACAAATGGCAGAAACATCAGTAAATTACCTCTTTACAATTGCATGATTCTGGGTCAACAGACAACCGTACAGGTCGTATAGCATAACGGGGTCACTCTAGGGATTTGAACCTGAGCCACTGTCATTGCCAGCTGGTCTCTAAAGACTATACGGAAAGACACTTTTGTCTTAAAACATATTTGGTGCAGGGTGCTGGAATTGGTTAGATGTGTGCTGCCCTCCGTTATATAGGAGCCTGGGATTAGCTTTGAACGGAGCACTGTATATACAAAACACTTTTTTGATAGATGAATATTGGAATGTGAACGAAGATATTAGGGAGAGTTCAGTTGCAACGAAGATGAGGTTTCTGAGACAAATGTTGCGAAAAGCTTCGACTGACATAGTAACTAACTACACATGCCTGATGCCCAGTTGAGTTGAGTCAAGAACTTACATTACAACACTCCGTCCTCATCAGCAACAACCAGCGAATGAGGACGGAGCACGTATTAGAATGCTCCGAGTGCTGTGATGTAGGTTTTTGACCAAACTCCACTGAAGGCACTTATTAGTTACTCTGACAGTAGGTTAATGAATATTATATACAATTATGTGAAAGAGGCATATAATTAGAAGAGGGGCATTATAAATCATCGTGACCACCGAAAAGATCAGCAGTAAAAAGGGCAGATCGGAGCGAAATAAATGGTGTGGAAATGATAAAAGATAGCATGTGGACATGATAAAAGAAATGATGTGGACATAATAAAAAACATCATGTGGAAATGATAAAAGAAATGAAGTGGAAACAATGAAAGATAGCATGTGGAAACGACAAAAGAAATGATGTGGAAAGACAAAAGAAATTAAGTGGAAAGGCTTTAGGCGGTGGCATGTATGAATACCACTAAAACAGTTGATCCAGAACATCAGGGACCGAGATCTTTGGAGAGAAAACTTGTAATCTATTTGACAGGAAATATGATAATGCAGATGATGATGGTTTCTTAATTTATATTGGCTCTAAGAATCGATATCATAGCATTTGGTTATACAATTCTATATCACAACACTCCGGAAAACAAACACTGATGCTCAGTCGCCCTCAGCAATTGTGTTTGAGTACAAATGCTGATCTTTTCTGTAACACGATAGATGTAAACACGTTGGATTCGACCACACACGCGTCCCGTCTTATTAGAATCATATTTAAATCTAAGCGCAAGCAAGTGTTAATATGTTGTTCCACATTTCATTTTCTTCACTCTGCCTTCAGTGAGCAGTGTTCACATTGTCTTCCTCGTCCATTGTGAGTGTTCCAGCTTCTAGCCTTCCTGAAGCCAACAGATCCTCCCACTCGTTGCCGCGCACTCTGGCATCACTCGCAAATTGTATCCGTGTAAACAGTGGATGCCGGCGCTGTGGGATAGAGGTAGTGCAAGCGTTTCACAATTCCCCGACTTACCGAGCCGAGAGTTCGAATCAGCCACAGAAGATTTGAAAGCAGAGCGTCTTGCGTTGATTTCTATGGTATGAGTGTCTGTCGTTCAGAATGCAATGGCAAACTAATGAAACGTAAAAATTGTCTAGTAAATCACAAACAGTCAAAATTCTGGGGTTGGTTGCGACGTCATATAAAGGACATGGAGTTAACTTAAAAGTAGTGGGTAATAGATTGGATGCCTAGCATTCTGAGACAAGCACGATAATATGAGATGCTACTTACATGTTTTTGATTAAACATATATTAGGCTGTTTACAATTACAAAGAGTAGCCCAGACAGTAAAGTTATGGCACGATGTTTAAATTTAAAAAAAAAACAAAAACAGAATATTGATATGTGTATGTATGCTTCCGAAAGCCCACCAGTGTTGCTGAGTTGGCACAAAGGAATGAACTTTATTATCAAGAGGATCAGAAATTGGGCACTCAGGACTGTTTTAAATTGACCCTTCTGTCCACTCGACTTTCACATATCAATATCAGTTATGCTTTGGACATGTGATATCCTCATAGAAAAACATGGAAATGTGAACGCTGAGCGAATCAAGAAGATTTTAGGCTGGATCCAACAGGGAACCCAGATCAATGTTTACAAATCGCTGCTTCGACGGGAATTCACGGATGACCACCGAGCCGACAAGCAAGCCCGTTTGCCACTGCAAATAAGTGTTTAATTCCGCCTGTGGAAGTGAGGTTTCACCAAAAGAAATCGAGTTGTTATTTGCTTCATTAATCTTTTTATCTTTGTCTTTCCTCTATGCATTTGTAGACATAATAGTTGTGAACTCCCATCAAGAATTTATTCAGCTCTCCGAACTCCTCACTGCTTTCTCCGCAGCGTGCCATGTCTCTTCTAGAAACACTTCCACTCTATCTTACAAGTTTAACCATCAACCGCGAGACGTATTCCTTCTGTCAATGTTCACGTTCCACCAAAGAGGATACCATCTTCGAATAAGAATATATTCAAATAGTTATGACCTACCAGCTGAGAGCATTATCCGCAGAAGGCCTCCAGCACTACTGAAGGAGACGCAGCAACGCCTATACGGGTGTGTATCTTCCAAGAGAACTACTTTGAAGTGGATATTACCGATGTGTAGTTCATATATTAATACAACGGATTATAGTCCAAGTCTCATTACGTCTTAGAGGCACCTAGCAGCCATAGAATCGAACACGTACAGCAGACCTGTCACAATACAGCAGACCTGTCACAATACAGCAGACCTGTCACAATACAGCAGTACAGCAGACCTGTCACAATACAGCAGTACAGCAGACCTGTCACAATACAGCAGACCTGTCACAATGCAGCAGACCTGTCACAATACAGCAGACCTGACACAATACAGCAGACCTGTCACAATACAGCAGACCTGTCACAATACACTAGACCTGTCACAATACAGCAGTACAGCAGACATGTCACAATACAGCAGACCTGTCACAATACACTAGACCTGTCACAATACAGCAGTACAGCAGACATGTCACAATACAGCAGACCTGTCACAATATAGCAGACCTGTCACAATACACTAGATCTGTCACAATACAGCAGACTTGTCACAATACACTAGACCTGTCACAATACTGTAGTCCCGTCACAATGCAACAGACCTATAACAATACAGCAGGTCTGTAACGATACAACAAACCCTTCACAATACAACAGACCTGTCACAATACAGCAGCCTGCTTATTTCAGAGACTGTGTATCCTGATAATCTGCTGCCTCTAGAAATCCGACTGTGAAGATGCTCATGCAACAAGCAAGCCATATCAGCACCTAAAGAGAAACAGCAGAGAACTAGAACAGTATACAGTCCAAAGCGAGTCTTAAACAACAAGTGTATGTATGATCCGTTTCAAACATATCTTGAGGCGTATTGGGAATATGAAGCCATATGGAAGCAGACTCCATTGTGTTGATTTTTACAATGGTATGCGCGTCTGTCGTTCAGAAAGCAATGGCAAACTAACGTTTGTTGCATATCCTTTACAGGACGTCGCAGTCAGCCCCAGAAGTTTTTGGCTGTTTGTGATCTCTTGGCAAGTTAATGTTCAGTAGTTTGGTATTGCTTTCTGAACGACCGGCTCCCATACCATTATATAAAAAACCAACACAAGGTGGTCTGCTGCCAAATCGCCCGCAGCTGTGTTTCTAACGCGGTATGCAGGATTACGAACTACTTCCGTAATCCTTCGCCACGGAGCCGACAAACTACTGAATTTAAAAATGCTGAGTAAATAACAAATAGCCAAAATTGTACAGAACAATAACACTGGAGTACTTGTTGAGATATCGGTGTGCTTAGAAAGAAATTATGTACCAAGACAAAATCAAATAATTAACATGTGCTCACAATGCGAAGCTGCCAATGTTTTAGGATAGATAGATGGAGGCCAGCATGGCTGAATGGATAGGAGCGCTTGCTCTTAAACTTCCGGTGTGCTGATGCCGAGGTAGTGGTTTCAATCCCTACACCGGTCAGTTGGACTAAAATGTTGACTCCTCGTCTTTGACTTGGGGAAGTAAACTGCAAGTACTTCTGAAATAGGAATGGGTTCGCCTGATGGCGAGGGACTCTGGTAATAGGAAAAGCTAACTCACAATCAAAAAATCAGTCCAGTGCACTTGAAGTCGAAGCATGTGGATGTACTACCCTTGAATTCAAACGCAAAAAAAAAATAAAATGTATAAAAAGGTCACCCTTGCATATGTATATATTGTGATCAATTGGTATCTTTAAATGAAACACTACGTTCATATTTTGATGGTAATTGTCTGTCCATTCAGGGAAACATGAGAGGATGGGTCCTCCTTTGACAACCTTTTGCAACAAAATCACATGGCATGAGCTTTAACATGCTTGGCATCAGGACATTCAGGGTCTCAAATACTCATCTCATCTCATCGTTTTCCTCTTGTGCCAAGAGGTGTGGAGATGAAGCGGGGGAGTGCCCGTTTATTGGCTTTATTTATCTAGATTCCAATGGACTGTTATTCCCTCTGCCCATCGTTTACTTGATCGGCCTCTTCTTTAGGTCTGATTTCGTCTGTATATCACTGCTTGTTGTGGTATACTGACAAGCCTAATTATGCGACCGAAAGATTGTTGTTTTATAATGCATTGTAATACTGAAATAACGCCCACTTCAGCCCTGAATTCATCATTTCTGATTTTCTCTTTTTAATTTGTCAAGTATTCTTCTCAGAAATTTTATCTCCATGTTGTAATTTTTCTTCTCTCTTTTTCTGTCATTTTCCAGGTTTGGCATAGGTAGCAAATACTAATAGAAAATTTTCAACGTCTGATCATACATTTACACATCTCGTGCCCTCAAAAGCCTGCCAAAGTAGGGGGTGTTAGTGTCATGATTAGGAAGTAACTTTGACAACTGAATACATTCGGTCGGGCGAGAGTTCTATGTCAGATCTCTACGCTCGCTACGGGAGAGAAATACTGACGACCTAATCTTCTGCGCACTCAGGCCTAATAAAATGTTATGGCAGTAATACTTCACATACCCGCAGCAGGTTTAGCTATGGTGCTTGTTGTTTTTCTTAGTAGCCTGCCATATATAGAAGCAGGTACAATCGAATGTTAAATAACATTGACCTGGGATCACATGTAAACTAGTCTAAAATGGGTACCAGGAAACGTTTAGGGAAGTAAAAGCCACTGGCGTGATCCTGACTACATCACTCACCAAGTGCCGATTGGTCAATGAAAATATAATTATATCACAATATTCCCAATTCTCTTTAAGGGCGTGTAAAAACGTCCTTTTTCCAATTGCAATTCCAATTTTAAAAACAAAAATTCCAAATTCGGCCTCGTTCAACCTGCCTCTTCAGCTGTGGTTATTGTTGAAGTCCGTGGTTTTTGTGGGTTCATTCACCCTAATTCTTGTCTTGTGAGTCCTATCTCGGAGTGGTTATGTTGGTTTGTGTCTGTTAAGTCAGCTGGGGTGGGTTGGGGGGGGGGGGGGTCGTTTGGCGTCTGTCCTTTGTGCTCGTCTGCTCTTGTGGTTCTCTTTATTGGTGCAGGCTTCTGGCTCGTCCGGGTACAGTCCTTATAAGGACTTTTTATTTCATCTTTTTGTCTCCCTTTTTGTGTAGTTTCTGTAGGATCTTTTCGACGTTTCCAATTTTCTCCTTGCGCTTGTTTTCACTTTAGAGTTTGCGTTTCTGCTGCCTTTCGATTTTTTCCTCCGTAGTCAACCATGGTTTGATCTTTCCGTCTTCTATGTTGTCGCTTTAAAAAAAAAGTCGCTTAAAATTCGACAGGGTCGACTTCATTGCACCGGGTTTTATCCCATATGGCTAGGTCTCTTTCCGCAGCACGGAAAGCGTAGCACAAAGCACGAACTCCGTAGCTTGTAGCGACGACCCACAGGAGTCTCTGAAACATTTAACTCTTAACTTCTATGTAGTACGAGTAGTCGACAAAATCACGTTCCAAGTATGTAGTTGGGTATTCTACCGGTCTCCTGAGTTTCTTGGGTTTCTTCTTTTCTCTTTTATCCCAACACCTTTTGAATTACTGGTGCCTGAGTTCCCCCACTCTTGCATCTGCTAGTAGCTCCTCCAAGGTAGGTTCCCGTGGTCTCTCAGAGCCGTCATCAGGGTGCTCTTCTCGATTTTCTTCGGATGTCTGGCGAGATATTTGTTTCCCTTTGTCTGCCTCGGGCGTCGTGTTTTTGCTGCTGGCTGTAGCTTGCGGTTCAGGCTCGATCTCTTGGTTTCCGTCTTGCGGTTTCTCTGCTAGCTCTAGTGTGGTTTCTGTTGGTTTGTTTTGGAAGATTTCAATTTCAGCTCTATGCAGTTCTCTTTCGGTCTTGATCATTTGTAGGATTTCTTCGTTCTTCTTCTTCATCTCGGCCATTCGTTCCATCTCTTGTTTGATGTTTTGCTGTATTTCCTTCATTTCAACAAGCAGTTTTTCATTGTCGCTGGTTTGTGACGGTGTTAGGAATAGCTCGACTTGCTTCTTTAGCTCGTCTATTTGGCTGTGCAGTTGGGCTCTTTCCGCATGTGAGAAACCCATGGCTATCTCGCACTTCCGTGTTGCTTCGTTGTATGGTGTCTTTGTGGTGATGGGGATCTTTAAGACGTCTATGTGTCTTTGCAGGTACGGACAGCCCAGGTATCTTGCTCCATGCTTGCCCAGGCAGTTGGCGCACTTTCTTTTGTTGTTGGCTGCTCGGAAGTCGGTGTCCAGCTTAGCCAGCGGACACTCCTTGAAGATGTGATGATCGGTGCAGTTTCATCCTTTATCAACCAACGTCTTTTACTTGCTTGCTTACTATATATAGATGGGCATCCTCAGCATTGGTGAGAATGCAACCAGGACCTGTAAACTGGTACTACACGAGTCTTACTACACATGCATTCATTTGGAGAAAACGGAGAGCCGTGAAGCAGCCGTAGAAATATGCACACAGAGTATGATGTCCTTCTGCCGAAATGAAATGCTGCTGATTTATATTCGTGAAGTCCTCATTATTCATTTCATAAACTATAAGTTCATTTCGAAGTCTTGCAGACTACATATTAAACTATAAGTTCATTTTGAAAGTCTTGCAGATTACTCATTAAACTATGAGTTCATTTTGAAATCCTGCAGATTACTCATTAAACTATGAGTTCAGTTTTAAATCTTGCAGCTTACACATTAAACTATGAATGCACTGCGAAGTCTTGCAGCTTACACATTAAACCATGAGTTGTTGAGTTGAGTTAAGAACCGACATCACTGCACTCAGAACATTCCCATACGTGCTCCGTCCCCTCTTTCAACAGCCAGCGAAGAGTCCCAATATTAATCGTTCCCACCGCTATCTGATTAAAAGTTCTCCTGACCTTCCCTCTCAGTTTTGAGATTCTTCCATAACCCCTGCCGATCCCCCGCAATCTCATTCTTTCCACATATGGGATCTCATTCTGTTCCTCCGCCTTCTCTACCTGGTCCTATAAGCGCACGACCACCCCCCCCCCCCCCCCCCTGTCATAGGCAATCTGCCACCAAGAGGTGCATTCCTGCTAGCCTATCAGCCTGTTCATTCCCCCGCACCCCGCATGGCCAGGGCAAAATATCCATACAATTCTCACAATCTGTGACCTCTAACAACAACAACACGTTATTTTTAAAGGGTTAAGAATTGGGCACGCAGGACCGTCTTTTATTCTGCCCTTCTATCACTCTCTTTCATACATTATATCATTCACGCATCATTCAAGGCTAACTGAAAACGGCAACAATATAAAAGATATGCATTATAAAGGCATGAGAAAAATGAAAAATCAATACTACACGACCCGGTAATAATAATGACTGGTGTCGCGGCACTTGTTATTAGCTATGATGAATATACTGGCCTACCAAAAGGGGACTGGCTGTTACACTAGGGTTTTATTATTATTATTATTATTATTATTATTATTATTATTATTATTATTATTATTATTATTAAGGGGGAAGGTAATCCGTACTGAGATAGTGTTCTAATAACTTGCGATTATATGTATAGGGATTGATGATGTCTTTGATGTCTTGTGGAAGATTGTTCCACAGCTGAGTTGCAGAGTACGTTAAGCTTGTTTTGTATAAGTCTATCCTAGGCTTCGGAATGTGTAATATATTTAATCGTTTACTGTGTCTAGCATTATATTTAAACAATGGCCAAAGGTAATTTGGGGCATTCCGATGTAGGATTTTGTGAATTAGTTTGGCCTTATTGAAAAGCAGGCGTTTGCGGAGTGGTAGTAACTGAAGGCGTTTATGCAGGCTAGGATTGTCAGTTAAATGTTTGCTATTAATTAAACTCATGGCCCGTTTCTGGAGTGAGTAAAGTCGCTTGGTGCTTGAATTGGAACAACCGTCCCAGATTGTAGAGCAGTAGTCAAAATGTGTCTGTATGTGAGAAGTATAGAATATTTTCCTTGTGTTCTCATCAAGGAAATTTTTAATTTTGGCGAGTTGGTAGACATTTTTAGCTGTTTGTTTAGTAAGCGCTTGAACGTGGAGATAAAAGGTTAGGTTTCTATAAATGATGAGGCCTAACGTTGTGTGCTCAATTACACTTTCTACTGGCATGTTGTCGATGTGAAGTTGAAGTGATCTGTGTGAATTTAGAGGTTGAAGTCTTTGTCTGGTTGTTAATAACATAGATTTTGTTTTAGTGATGTTAATTTGCATACGGATGGCATAGCTCCACCTAACTACATTATTTAATTCTTGTTGCAAAGACGCCTCCAGCAAATTACTGCTTTCAGCGTTTGTATACACTGTACAGTCGTCTGCAAATAGATCACAGGACGACGAAGATGCAAAGGTAGATCGTTAATATATATGGCAAATAACAGAGGGCCAAGAATAGAGCCTTGCGGTATTCCAGTATTGAAGGTAGTGGTTTGGGACAGAGATATATTGTATGATACTACTTGCTTTCTGTTTGACAGAAAAGATGTTATTAGCGTCACCACATTAGGACCAATGTTCATTCTCTGAAGGGATAAGAGCCATTCCATACGAAACATTCCTTTCTCCACCTTAGTAAGCATACTTTTTGAATCCGTAATGAATACAACGTGTGTTGCAGCAGTCTCCTCCAGCCAACGGAATTCCGCTCTTAATGCCTCCACCTCCACTCTCATACTGGAGGTCGTAGTCTCATATGCCAGACTCTCCTTTTTCAAGACTCGTCCATTAGCCTTTGCAATAAAGCCCCAACCACCAAGTCTGTTTCTCGTCACTGACCCATCGGTGTAGATGACTATGTCACCTTGATGTGTGTTACTCTGGATCAGCTGTTGCACTTCAAACTCAGTGCGGCCCGCTGCCCATTATCTACACTCACGACCCAGTGTTATTATTACATTGTGCCAGTCCGTCATGTCTTCCGGAACTTCAATCCACTCTCTTCCACGATTGATGGTCTCTAGATCACACACCTGACGTATAGAAAGTTCTGTCTGTGCCATCCAGGACCTGCCTCGTCTTAATCTATTTCCCTTGACCATATCAAGGGCTGCATGCAGCGGGTGATCCCTATCTGCAGCAACTCTCAAGTACCATTTGGCCTGAAGGACCCTATGCCTATCCGTAATTGTTCGTAGCGCCAGGATGTGCCTCATGCATATAACTGGTGTGTCCTTTGTGCGCCCCAGGATTAACCGCATGGGGGAATTCTGTATGCGCTCCAACCTTTCAAGGTGGCTCTTTGATACTGTCAGCAGCCCCAAACCATACTCAATGACAGAAATTATTAACTGCTGAAAGAGCCTGTAAAGCATCATCTGGTCTACCCCGGTTGCTGCCATAGCCCTCAATGCATTAAGACCCTACCAGTCTTCACCACCAAAGCCTCCACATGATCCTTAAAAGACAAACACCTGTCAAAGGTGATACCCAAGTACTTCAATTTACTCTCTCGCCTAAGAGGACATCCATTCAACATAGTACCTGGCATATCTGCCCTGACGATCCGGTTATCTAGGGAGTATCACACGACCGATGCCTTGTCTGGGTTTATAACGGCCACTGCGTCCCTGCACCACTCTGCCACCCTATTTACTGCCGCCTTTAAGTCTTTCGCCAAACTAGCCCTGTCTCTGCCCTGTTTGTACACCAGCACATCATCTGCAAATGTCAAGATTCAAACCACACCTGGTGTCTCAATAGCTGCGATTTTGCTGGTGTAGACATTAAAGAGCACTGGGGACAAGGAAGATCCCTGAGGCTACCCAGGTGTAATAGAACATGGGTCAAAAGTCCAGGCACCCATGCGCACTGCAACCTTACGCTCATAAAGGACTGCCGCTACCCATCTAACATGGAAAGGGCAGACGTCCATGTTCAACGGTGTGTATATCAACCGATCACACCTGACCTGTTATACGCATCCTCCAGGTCAAGAGCTACCGCCACTGTCTCTTGTTTATCCTGGAAGCCCTCGTAGACATCAAAAGCAAAAGTTGCAGCATTGGCCCAGGTGTCCTTTCCAGGCCGGTAACTCCCGAATCCTTGGGGAAGCAGAATACGACTTTCCAAATATTGCAGCTTACACATTAAACTATGAATGTACTGCGAAGTCCTGCAGCTTACACATTAAACTACGAAGATACTGCAAAGTCCTGCAGCTTACACATTAAACTAGGAATGTACTGCGACGTCTTGCAGACGACATATTAATGTAACATAATCCACAGGAATTTAACGTGGCCGAATGTATAAGAGCGCTCGCTCTTAAGTTTCCGGTGTGCTGATGCCGAGGTAGTTCCTTCAACCCCTACACCGGTCTGTCAGACTAAAATGTTGACTTTTCATCCTTGACATGGGGATGTGAATTATAAGTACCCCAGAAGTCGGAATGAATTTGCCTGATGGCGAGGGGCACTGGTAATAGGGAAAGCTGATCCACACGCAAAATTTCAGTCCAGTACACTGCCCGCATTTGGCAACTACCAGAGGTAGGAGCAAGTTTATGGGCTTCACTTGAGGTCAAAACAAGCGATGGATTAAAATTAATATAACATAACCCACACTGTTGAATGTATGTTCCTAGTCAATTACAACAACTATCATTTCATATTTGATTTGATTCACGATGGCATGTTGCAAGTTCTGCAGCTGCCAACATAACCAGGGAACAAGTCTGCATTCTTTATGCTGTAGACGATCATGAACGCAAATATCCTTTCAGGAAGTAAGATGCATCATACCTTTTGGGAAGCGATGATGAGGAAGACAGGATATTTAAAAACATACAAAAGGCAACTAAAGTGTTCGAAATTCTAGTCACACAATTTTGAAGATTTTACATTTCTCAAAACAGCCCTGTTCCTGTTGACAATAATAATTATAATCGTAATGTAATGGCAATGACAATGCCAAGCAGTAAGCAGCGAAAGGCAACGATTAATGGAGCAAGAAGTAGAAGTAAAAGAAGCCGACTTACTGAGTCCAGTAATGTACTGTTTTGTCTAGATTCCGTTGTACAAGATGCAGAACACATAAACTTTGAGAAACAGTCCAATTACTAATAACTGTTCCAATACACTACAATCCGATGAGATGCGCCATTTTAAAATACGCATACATTGATGACGTAACTGAACAAAAGTGGTATACCATATTGAAATAAAGCATGAAATTAAGACAATAATCAACATCAACATGTACTCTGTCAAACAGCGTAGGCGTCCACGTCTCTCCAGAGATCTCGGTCGTTGGTTTCAGGATCAACTATGCTGGTAATATTCCTCCACGCCACTGTTTTAGCCCATCGAGCATAATTTCTTTCGACCAGCTTCTGACTCTTTTCCACACTGATATTTCCGGATTTCACGTTTTTTTTTCCATTGCTTCTCTTCTCATCACAAGATCAACGAATCATGTTGTCTCCTTCTTATAGTTGTATACTATTCTAGTTTCATCAGCCTCTTACAGACAATGGTTATTAGTTATTCCGGTAATCGAACATATTCGCAACATTCGTCTCTTGAACTAAATTTCAGTACAATGCATGTTCAGAAAGACGAAGAGGACTCGGACAACCAATTAAAAAAAAAAAACAAACATTGTCAATAAACTCACTGGTAATAGTTAGTCGCGATACCAACTTCACAGAAAAGGGTCGCCCCATTATTCTCCGTTCCTGTGCCAGTAAATATCACACAAAATGCTCCTCACTGCACCCTGTCATGATTGGCACTAACATAAAACGTATACACAAACAATATTTTGCACGATTTATTGCCTGGCATATTTCGGTGCACCTCGCCTGGTGCATACTGCAGAAGTCACACAACTTAAAATAAAGCAAAACAATGAATCATATTCTTTCTTCTTTTCAGTTTCTCAGCCCTATGCCTTTAGGCGTTGCAGGTTTGTTTGATCATTGTTTTCCGAACTAGGGCTCGTTCGATCAAATGGTATGCTGAGATGTTGTGGGTTTGTAAGGTGTTGATGACTCAGTCGTTCCATCTTTTTCGTGTTCTTCCCCTGCCTTTTGATGTTTCCATTTTCATGTTGTCTGCTCTCGTTTCCGGCGACATTGGTTTCATTCTTACTTGGCGGCAGAACTAGTTAATTCTTTCTTTATCAATGAATGTAAAAACTGATGTTTCTCCATCTGTTTTATAGATCTCTTTTCTGAGTTGAGTTGATTCAAGAACCGACATCGCTGCACTCGGGACATTCCCATAAGCGCTCAGCCATCTTCTTTAACAGCCAGCGTTGAGTTCCAATACTAATGGTGCCCCTTACAATCATATCATATGTCCGTCTTGCTTTACCTCTGAGTGATGACTGTTCTCCTCGTTTCTAATATGGTCAATTCTTGACTTGTTAGCTGCTTTTCTCAGGCATCTCATTTCACAAGTACTTAGATTTATTTCTTGTTCTTTAGTTAGTACCCATACTAGACATTGATAGCACAATTTTGGTATATAAACTGAATCTATAATGTTCTTCCTAATTTCCATGGGAATAGCGGGATGTTTCAGGATGGGTGTAATTTGATATGAAACATTATTGGCTTATTTAGTTCTTGTCTCCATCTCTCTATCTAATTCGCCATCTGATGTGAAGATGCTCTCAAGATATTTGACTTCGTGCACTTATTTTAGCCTTTTGGTCGTTTATATGTATAATAATTTCATTCAAACTGAAATAAAAACAGTCGAAGAATTCATTGTTTTACTTTATGTTGAGTGACTTCTGCATTTTGCACGTGACGAGATGCAATGAAATATGACAGGCAATAAATTGTGCAATCTATTGTTTGTGTTTCATTATTCAAATTCGTTATGGAGAAATATTGTTTAGAATGCGAGGACCCAACGTAAGGGCACGATTTGTTTATTATTGGACTCGTACTCGTTAACTGTCATTTTAAAAGCCAACGGTGATATATAACTGGCTGGGTGCGAATAGTCCTTCTTCTATCATAGTTGTTGCTACTCCTTCTCCTCTTTCCTCTCCTTCTTCTTCTTCTTTTTCTCCTGAATATTATAACCTGTTCTCGTAGTTTGAGTTGGAAGTATGTATCGTGTTCCTGGTGGACTGGGTGTTCTGATTCCAACTTGATTGTATGATTGCCTTTTATCCTCATCATATGTTATTCTATATCAGACTGAGTTAGTTGTCCAACTCCCTTTCCTGGTCTGTCAGCCTCTTCATTTCCAAGTATGTTGCAATGTGAGTGATTCCACTTTGCGACTGTTTCATTACATTTCTAAAGAACGATCAGCTCCTATGCAGTAACAGTGAAATAATTAAACATAGCTACATTTCAGAAACTGTTCTGTTTCGGTCTCTTGTGGGATTGTTCGAGTTTATTTGTCTTTTGGGTGATCGAATGAAAGAGTCTGCAGACGAAAACAGGGAAATATAATGGTAGGAGTGAAGATAAATAGCACAATATGAATACCACACTTGCCTTAAAGACATGATTGTATATTTTGCACACTGTGAAATACAAAGAGTATCATCATCATTAAGTACCTTACCAGCTAGCGTAGACATTCTCGCCTTTCCACAGTTCTCGGTCTTTGGTATTCTAGATCGTCTCTGCTGATGATATATCTCCATGCAACAGTCTCAGGCCATCCAGCATAATTTCTCTTGGTCTGTCCCCGCTCCTCTTCCCTTTGATCTTTCCAGTTGCCAACACGTTCTCCAATGCCTCTCTTCTCATCACATGGCAAAAAAAAAAAAAATACTATGTGTCTCTTTCTTGTTGCTGAATATAAAGTTCTATTTTCATTAGACTCTTTCAGGTAGCTGTTGTTAGTTACTCTGGCAGTCCAAGGAATTCGCAACATTTGTTCAGGAACCAAATCTTTGTTGCTTCCAAGTTCATCCTAAGTTGTTCATTTACATTCCGGCGTTTTCGGACGTTTTTGCGTTGTGCCAAGATTATTTGCAACCTTTAAGGCCGGCACATCCGACTTCTGTGGGCGTTCTAACGGGATTGCCTTCCCGGGGTTTCGAGGGACAATAGAATCTTACTGTTGTGGTGTCGTCCACATCTCGGTTGGTCAAGTTAGAACGGTCACAGACATCCGGTCAACCCTCAAGGGAAGGTAGGGGCAGACGATGGGCATTCCCCGCCATCCAAGGAGGCTTCCATAATAGAAGAGCCGGCACATATCGCTCTGAGACTGGGCTCACCCAGGAATGGCCACGTCCTGCTCATGGCTGCTTTAGTTCCTCACTCCCATGTATTGGGTGTTTCGTTCGCCACTTGCCGCTCAAGCACAAACCAGGAATGGACAGTCTGCAGATGACATCCACTCAGCAAGCTTTCGGTTTGGCCTTCCACGTAATGAACTCCCTAGCCAAGCGTTCCATTCCGTGTTAATGAGACGTTTTTTTCACCTTAGTCTGCAGGTGACATCCACTCTGCTGCTTTCATTACGGACTTTTACGTAATGGATTCGCTAGCCAAGCATTCCATTTCGAATTAATGAGACGACAACCACTCAGTGAGCTTTTAATCCGGACTTCCACGTAATGGACAGACTTGCATCGTAACCATCGCGTGCGATTGGGACTCTTTTTCCACCTTTAATAACGCTCACGGGGTAGGCTACATGTGCTGCCGGCTCAGCACCTTACCTCTATGCGGCACAGAGCGAGTAGCGGCCAGGACCTCTCATCCGGGGATCCCTCATATCCCTCGGCTGAGAGCCGTAGAACACGTATCTGAATCGGGCTTGTAGTAGGCCCGGAATCTCATCCCCCTTTTGCAGTGGATAGGTATCGCCGCCCTCACATCTGGGAAATTTTGACGTAAAGGCGTTCAGCCATACCCCTCAGCTGAGAACCTTAGAGTATGTGTCTGGACCAAGAATTAGTGGCATTGTGCGCCTGATTCGGACTTTGACTTCTATCCTCAGTCAACCCGCAAGGCAGCATATTGTGTCTCTCATGGTCTGGTCCCTATCCCAAGACCTGTCCGACATGTAATTGTGCTTCCGGTACCATAGATCTTAGGGACATTGAGACACGCAAGCCCCTCTACCACGACAAGGTAGAGACACGTCAGAGGGGCATTATACGAAATAATAATAGACAATAGTTTTCTTAGTTATAAACCAGACGCGTTGAACAAGATAGTGTTGATATCAATGCAATACATTATGTAGTCGTACTATCGTGTTTATTGTAACTGCAAGGACAGCATGGTACTTTGAGCTGAGTCACGACTGACAACACATCACTGGTGAACCAGAGAAGAACCCCAATACTAATGGTGCCAGTTACAGTCTGATTATGTGTCCAGCAGACCTTTCCTTGGAGTACTGGGTCGGCCAGATCCTCTGATAACTCCCTGCAGCACCATTATCTCTAGACCTTGATGATATAGCTGTTCAGCATCACTATACACCTGATCCCAACCGGCCCTGACTACGTCTGCATGTTCGTCCATCAATACCATGACACGTCAACTATGGATACCAATTGTGTCAGGTTGATAACAGGCCCGTCTTGAGATTCCCCCTCGGACATGGTATCTTTTCAAAACTGGGTGTCTAACCCACATTATAAATCAATCAACTATTAAATAATATTCGTCATCATTATCATGCGGTCAGTCAACTGGCGTGAACATTCATGAATCTTCTTAGATCTCGGTCCCTGAATCAATTCTATTGATTTTACACTGAAAATTATAATCCCCAAGATTATAACCACGTACGGGTAATTTTCTCTGAACCAAGATATCACAAACTTGAATTTTGCGACTCTGTGAATCAAACAGCTTAAGATGAGTTTCTTCCAATCAAATGAAATGATGAATTAAATGTGTTTGAGGTTGCTGAGTTCGGCTCCATTAACGACCTTAAGTTAACCAACTGCGCGTTCTAACACTTTATATCTTTTGGTGCTTTGAAATTATCGCGCGATCTCACTGTTAGTTTTGTAATCAATAACGTTTGACGGGCTGTCGTTTGGTTGTCTACGAGGTTGACAATTTTATTACTGAGTATGACATTCGTGATCGTAGTTGTCAAACTAATGACAATGTAAATTTTCTGTCTTCTTGACAGTATGTATTTAGCAAGACTGAAAATAAGTTGTTAAGGCACTGGCGTAAGGTTTGAAGATTTAGTCAGACTACGGGAAATGGGGACATAATATAGTTTGCCCCATCGTTGTGTTACCGATGCCAAACACTGTCAGTCCTAGAAACACATAGGCGTACAATCACAACAAGTGAGAAGAGATGCATGAGAAACGCAGCTAGAAATACGAGAAGAGGTAGAGAGACAAAAGAGAAACTAACAACTGATGTAGGGATAACACTTATTACTGACTTTATGGAACACGAAGGAATTAAATGGATCACACATATAGCTAGTTAGTTAGTTAGTCACGGTTCCAACTTCACGGCAACAGGTCCTGCCCACTATGCTCCGTTCCCATGCCAGTGAATTCACACAAAATGCTTATCAGTGCTCAATGTGAAAAGTGGAACAGACAGGAGTCTCGGCAAGCCAACATCCCCCACAGGTACACTATGCACAATGCCACCGCCAGAATGCCAACACAAATGTCCTCCACGAAAAATACAGTTCATCGTCAATGGAATTGGCAGTCACCAGAAAGACTTCATTGACCCGGGTTTTAGCCCATATGCTTAGTCTCTTTCCTCAGGGCGACCCTCAAAAGCGCAGCACAGAGCACGAACTCCGTAGTTCCAGCACATATAGCTAGAGGGGAACAAGATCAATCAGCAGCTAGAGCGTTCTACGTGAGAACATCGGTATACAAGGCGAGAGATTGACACAGGAAGAGATGACCAGATGGAGTAAGAGAGACGTTGAAGAAATATAGAAAAAATGACGTTAGTGCAAGCAATAAGACAAGCGAAGCACAGAAAACGACATCTGCCTCCTCTCTGTGATGCTTCACACAAACGCGACAGGAAAAAAGAAGAAGAGGGTGAAGAATAAGTAACAGTTGTAGCGAGGTAGACAGTTCACCGGCCTGTCAACACGCGTTCACATATTGTAGTCGCAGTTACATTTAGTTGCATATCCTTCACAGAACGACGCAATCAACCCCAGTATATTTTAACTGTTGGTAATTTATTAGACAAGCTTAATTTCAGTAGAATGCTATAGCTTTCTGAACGACGGACGCTCATACCATTGTTAAAAATCAACACAAAACGGCCTGCTTCCGAGTCGATTTTGAACGCGGTATGTGGAATTGCGAATTTCGTTCGCACCCGTTTGGTACAGACAACGGCGTTGTCACGGAATATAATTTTGTGTTCTTCTGATATGATATTTTTAAAGTACTTGCACCATCTTCATAAATGGGCAGATGACATTTGCTTGGAAAGGATAGTAGGTGAGGATATAAATGTCTGTATGGGAGTCTCCGTGGCGAAATTGTGGCGTCGTTTGCCTCTCGCTTTGAAGGTTGTGGATTCGTTTCCGGTCTACGTCCTTCTGTTCGCCAGTACAATTTTCTCGGAGACCCCTGGGGGTCGTAGCTGGAGCTACGGAGTTTATGCTTTGTGCTACGCTTTCGCCCTGCGGAAAGAGCCCGAGCCAAATGGGATGATACCCGGTGCAATGAAGTCGATCGTCTTGTCTTTTAACCCCTTGTTTAAAACAGGTTTGTGTGCTAGAACTTTAAAAAATTAGCATATCCCGTTACAGGACATCGCTGTCAACACCAGCATTTTACGTCTGTTGTTGATTTCTTGGCAAGATTAAGCTCAGTAGTTTGCCATTGCTTTCTGAGCGGCCGGCTCACTTATACCGTATGTCACCAACGCGGCTGAGAATCGCTACCAATTCTCGCGCGCTGCGAGACCCTACGTGGATAAACGGGATTACGGAGAAATTCGTTTAACTCCTCGGCCAGGGAGTCCGGTATGCTAGAACTATAAATATATGACATGCTATAAATATATTTGTGGCTTTGTTTTCAAACTGTGAAATTGTTACCTGGACAGCGGCTTAAAAGGCCAACTCTTTACGATTTCCAGCTGCTCAGGGATATTGAACATGCGCAACATGCACGCGAAGTTTTGGTCAGTGTGCGAAAAGGTTAGGCGTCTAATTCACAACCCGGGGATCAATGGGACGTTCATCTAATGTTGTACATGTTTTGCATGATTTTGCGTTCAAGCCGATGTTAATTTTAAAGGCAATTTTACGCTCAGTAGTTTGCCATTGCATCTGAAAGATAAGTCAACATTTATGTCCACCTTAACGGTGTATAAAATGAACCAACTATCCTATCGTTAGAGGTATCCTATCGTTAGATGTATCCTATCGTTAGAGGTATCCTATCGTTAGAGTTATCCTATCGTTAGAGATATCCTATCGTTAGTTCCGACCACTGTGGGGTTGGCGACATACGTGTTACGGCGATAAAATCGTGCACATCTCACGAACGCTATCGCAAGACATTGGAAAACCGTCTTAACTTCCAGTTGGGTTCACTCTACCCTTACGGCCTCAATGTCAAACACAGTTTATTTAAGTCCCCTACGCCCCTTGCCCCCCCCCCCCCATCTCCGCAGTCGTATAGTCCACTTCCAAGCCATTTGCATGTCCTTTGCAGGACGTGGTAGTCAACACCAGCATTATCTCTGCTTTCTGGGACTTACTTGTTGGTTTGCGTGGGGTCGCTTCACATTGCGTTCTGAACAACCGTCACTTGTGCTACTTTTTGATAGCAAACGCTTGTTGGTCTGCATCCATATAGCCCACAGCAGCGTTTCGAACTTGGCGTGCGGAATTGCGAACTGCATCAGTTACATCGCCCCAGAGTTACACATCCATATTTTTCAATTCGCTCTCCTGGGCGCACCCCCATCCCGCCCAAGCGCGGGTTCCCTCACCGGTTGACTTAGCTAATCACCGAGTTTCTGGCTGTACTGACCTTTAGTCAGTTGACCCCGTTAACCAACACATCCGTTTTATTCCACCCATGGATAACCATTTCAAGCTAGGACACAGATAAGTTGAAATTTGTACTTTCATGTAGTGTCGATCGTGTATTTGTTAATCTATTTTTGTTTGTTTGTTCTGTGCTGACGAAGGCTTTGGCCGCAACGTCCATTGTTTTTTTGTAGTCGTGCTTTGGTAAAGCTCTTAATCTACTTCTCGTTTTTCAGTGATTCATTCATTCCTATCGTTAGAGCACAGGAAGTTTAAGCGCGATCGCCTAAACCTCCAGGCCATGATGACTTCTTAAGGAGGTTACCACACTATTCTGATTTTGTATAATCTTCTTCATCATCAAAATCATCATCATCACAATCATCATCATACTCTAATACCTTGCTGACTGGCTTGGGCGATCATGCCTCTCCAGAAAATGCAATCTCCAACGGCATGGATCAATCGTGTGTTGACTTCCTTCAGTTTCTTTATACAAGGCTGTTAAGATTGTTCTCACGCTGTCTTTCAACAAATCTTTCCGGTTGTCACTACATGTTCCAGTTTTTGTCTTCTCATAACGTTGCCAAAAATGATGCCTGCTTCTTTATTATGTTTGTGATATGTTGTCTTTGAGACTTAGCTTCCCTCAAAATGTCCAGAGTTCTCATCTTGGCTGCACAATTAATGTTCAGCAATCTTCTATAAAACCACATCTCCGCTGCTTCCATGGATTCTTTTGCCTGTTTACTAATTGTCCAGGACACGAAGCAATATTTTGTATATAAAATAATGGTGATAAATATTAAATTTAAAAAAAAAAAGGAAAGAAAATTAAACCTAGAATGTGAATATAATTCTTTCTGAAAGAGTCAGGGGCGGACAACGAAACCTCTAGGCTTTTTCTCCTTAAATGTGTATTTATCTTTAATGTCCATAGAGCATGAGTGGAAAAGACTATGGCTTGGACACACGGCATGCTATGGACAATAACACAAACCCGATCGAATATACATGTGATCGTTTGAGATGGCGAAACATGTTGGGCACATGCTGTTGGTGCCGTAATTGTATTGACAAATCGGCACTCGAGGAGCAATATCACGCTGGTCGTCTTTATTTCCTGAGACATTTCCTGGTAGCTATTTTAGGCTGCGTCGACCACGGAACCTAGATCAATTTTAAAAATTCACCTCAATGTGAATTTGAACCCTTGAGCACCGTGTCCAAAGAAAGCTGTTTGTCTCTTTCTTACTGTTGTATATAATGTTCTAATTTAATTAGCCTCTTTCAGGCAATCGTCGTTAGTTACTATGGCAGTCCAAGCTTCTATACTATGTTGCAAATACCTTGGAAGAGCAGACAAAATAAAAACGATTGCATGGAAGAGGCCACAGAAAGTGTAATAATTTACACAACAATTTAAAAGAGAGCATCGGTGGTCTTTGTTAATATATATTTCTGTTTTCGGTCCCCAACACGGCGGATAAGTATGCGCACCGTTAAGCCTCTGGAGTGTTTATGCTTCTGGCTACGGTTTGCAGTCGCATTTTCCTCATATTGGACTCATATTGGATCCATAAACCTGGGCTATTGGGTTGAGTGTGTGGCGCGACACTGTGAGCTGTGAATTTCGTTTGGAATGTGTTTACATCTGTCCGCGGTTGTTGTAGCGTGAACTACTTGTTCAGAATGATGGCGTCCGGCCTGTCGCTTGCAATTGATTGGATTGCCTTTTCGGTTCACGAGTGCATTTTTCTCGGAGACTCCTGGGGGTGGTCGCCGGAGCTACGGTGTTCATGCTTTGTGCGAGGCTTTCAGCGGGCCGCGCTGCCGAATCATATGGAATAAATTCCGAGGCAATGAAGTCGATCCTCTAGACTTTTAATGCAGTTATGCGTGGCTGCGGTTTTCTAGTGACTGCCGCTTCCATCGACGATGAACTGTATTTTCAGTGGAGGACTTTTGTGTTGGCATTCTGACGGCGGCATTATTCATAGTGCACCTGTACGGGCTGTTGGCTGTCGAGACTCCTGTATATTTCACTTTTCACACTGGGCAGTGAGGAGCATTTCATGTGATATTCACGGGCACATGAACGGAGCATAATGGGGACGACCCGAAGCAGTGAAGTTTAAACCGCGACTAACTAACTAACAAACTAACTAACTAACTAACTAACTAACTAACTAACTAACTAACTAACTAACTAACTAACTAGCTAATTAGATAACTAAGTAACTAACTAACTAACTAACTAACTAGATAACTACCTAACTAACTAACTAACTAACTAAGTAACTAACTAACTAACTAACTAACTAACTATCTAGCTAGCTAACTAACTAACTAACTAACTAATTAGCTAACTAACTAACTAACTAACTGATTAACTAACTAACTAACTAACTAACTATCTAACTAGCTAACTAACTAAGAAACTAACTAACTACCTAACTAACTAACTATCTAACTAACTAACAAACTAACTAACTAACTAACTAACAAACTAACAAACTAAAAAACTAACTAACTAACTAACTAACTACGCAACTAACAATTTATGTTCATATAACGAGTAGAAAAGCATTTGAGAAAGTCGTGACAACTGGAAAGATCTGTAGTAAAACAGGCTGACATACAGAAATGGTATGAGTTGAGTTTAGTCAAGAACAAATCTCATAGCACTCGGGACATTCCTATACTTGCTCCGTCCTCATCTTCAACAGCCAGTGAAGTACAATACAACCCATGCCATCGGAGATCGAACTTTATGGAGAAGCATGATCGCCCACTTCAGCCGGCATGGCACTGAATGATGATGATGCTGTTTATATTTTCGGATTTCAGTGCGCCAATTTCAATATGCACCATTGACTGGAGTGTCGTGTGTTGATTTCGTAGTGAATTCAGACACGCACAGACTGCTGATTCTGGAATCTTTTAATGTTTTACACAAAGAACGAAACATCGTCTACAATCTTTGAGGTGTTTCCTTGTGTTATCCAAAAAAAAAAAAAAAAGCAAAGATCATCTGATCATCTGAACGACTGGTATGGTACTTGAATTCTCTTCATAATCTTACTATACTTATAATCCTACTATAAAGCCGTTTGCAGATGAGACACACTATTTTAATTCTCCTCCACCTTCTCCCCCCTCCTCCTCCGTATACTTTCTTCTTCTCTGTTTCGTCATATTCTTCTACATCTTCTCTTCTTCCTCCGTCTCCTCCCCACCACCTCCTTCGCCTTGTTGTTGTTGATGTTGTTGTTGTTGTTGTTGTTGTTGTTGTTGTTGTTGTTGTTGTTGTTGTTCTTCTTCTTCTTCTTCTTCTTCTTCTTCTTCTTCTTCTTCTTCTTCTTCTTCTTCTTCTTCTTCTTCTTCTTCTTCTTCTTCTTATTCTTCTTCTTTCTGTTCTAGTGCTGCTAACTGTCACTTGTTTTCCCGGGAGGAATGTGGAATCAACAAGCACATCTTCAAACTTATTATCTGTTGGGATTATTGACTGACTTCTGTCTACACTCCTCCCTTCTGTCTTCCCTTCCATATATCTATTTCTTTCACTCTCTCTGTTATTCCCTCAACACATACTCCGACAACAGTTCCTTTCAACGATAAATAAAAGAGTTATTAATAAAAACTATGTCTGGTGTATGCATGGACTGTGTAATAGTAGTTGATAGTGTATTCTATTGTTGGTGCCAGAATGAACTCTGAATGTCTAGCAGCGGTGTCACATCTCGCCCACTCATTATGCAAAACCACAGGACAGCACATCAAACAGGAAAGATCTCACCCTGGATGATCCTTAGCTTGAGTCGGGACGGTAAATCCTTTTTTTGAATGAAACAAACTGTTCCCCCTGGACACTGTAAGTAAATTCCAGTAAGTTTATGTTTTGCCCGAGTCTGTTTCATGAAGGTAATTACCCAACATCGGAAAAAACCACATCACCACATTTCGGCAATTGTCGTTAATGAGTACAATGTTTTTACTAGTTTTCTTTTTCATAGCATACAAGACTTTATGCGTTTTATTTTTTTTTGCTTTCTGAAAAACAATTATTTTTTTCCTTTTACTTTGGTTATCGGATCTTTTTTTTCAAAGTTCCTTTAAAAGTTAGTTTTTTTCTTATTTGACCCTTTCAATTTTTTATTTGGTTTATGGGGTATTGCTCTCCCACAAATGAAATTTTTTGAGTTTTTCACCAAGTTTTTCCAGCACACAGGAAGATTTTTATCTTTTTGCTATACCGATAGGATTTGGGAAAACCTGTGAAAAGTATAAAAAACAGTGATAAGGCCCACTTAATAACTTATGCAAGTGTCCTTCCCCAGCCAAATGACAAGTTTCGAAGAAAACCCACATAAGACTTTGAATTCCCCAAAAGTTAAATTTTCCCTAAAGAAACAATGGAAAAACGCTAGCACACACTCTTTTTTCCTATGCTAAACTATACCTAATATTTAATACCTTTATAATTTATACCTCCCGGAATCAAAAACACTAGCGAAAACACACAATATCCCATATTCTTTCAAAATTTAGGGATGTATTTCTTTTTCCATCAGGGGCATAGTATTCAGCCGTGGAACACACATAACCAGAAACCCCCGTTCGGCTATTTATACAAGGTCCATCCCCCGTTGATTGTTGATTACAATCAAATTTTCCGACCTTCCCCTCAAAAAGCGGTGAATCAAATAGGGTTAGTTTTTTGTTTCTTCCCCTTGTTACGCTTTCTCCCCAACGCGGGCGACCAAAAAAATCTATGCTTTGATCACCCTTTTTTTTGTTCCCCCTTCTTGTCCCTTTCGTTTTTCCCCCCCGGCCGATACGAGCGGCCGCCATGCCTCGGCGAGCACTGTATCCTATTTTTATATTCGGAGGTCAATGTTCTTTACTTTTTCCTTTCAGAATGAAGTACACAATTGTTAACCCTCCCCCTTCGTTGCTTTGTATGTAAGTATCAAGGAATCACTAAAATGCAGTTTTTCCGTGACACTAACCATGCTCCCCCACCTCATCTTTCACCTACCTCTCCTCCTCTTATTTCTCCCCCTCTCTGTCTTCTTCTTTATTACCTGGTCTGGAGAAGTCATCGACGATCATGATTCTTAAACCGTTTCTGCCATCTAATATATTTTTATAAACATGGTGTTGTTTATGTTCGTACGGGTTGTCCAGCTGTTTAAGCCTTCGACATACGTCTTTCTGTGTCTTCTTCTGCCTCTTTTGCCTAGTAATTTCCAAGATACATCTAATTTCTCTATTCCACCTGACCTCTTGTAAGACACCCATTCATTTCATTTGTCGTTATAGTAATGATAAGTGATATTATAACAAATGCACCATTCAGTATCTCATTGGCTGTTTTCTTTTCACGACATTCTTAATTCTTCTCAAATCAAATCACCTCTCCGCTTTCCCAATTCACCATTCATTCCTTATTTAAGTACTATTTTGTGTGTAGTGACACCAATTATTTTATTTTAGTTTTTTTGTACATTTTAAAACAGTATTTTGTTTTACTTCCTCTTCAGACAGCTGGGAAATGATGACCTCCATTGTGAAGATGAAACAATATATAAACTTGTTCTACAAAATTTGTATTTGTAAATTGGTTCTGTTGCTCCTATGTTTGCTCCTGATCTGTTGGAGCTATCTGCATTTACTACTTAGTTTTAATGTTTAATGATAGACTGTCGCTGCTGGATTTCTGGTTAGACATGAAGATAAGCTCCACAAGTTGTCAAAGGTGATTTTATCTAAATATCTATAAACCACCAACAGACCTCACAACGTCATTATGTCGACAAACATCACACATTATATTTTCTTCATAAATGAAGACCTTAGCAGCGAAATTACAACAATAATTGTTACAACCAACATTGTTGCATTAGTTGGAGCCATTTCTGTACTAGGCATAGCTTCGAATGTAATAAATATAATAGTCTTCTGCAAGCAAGGATTTACTGAGACTGTGAACATCAATTACACCGCACTTGCTCTTTCTGATATGTTATCCCTGGTGGGTTCCTTGTTTATAAGTATCTTCTGGAATCCGTTGTTCACAAACGCTGGGCTGCCGCTGGTATTTGTGGATATTCAGGCCGCTTTTGCAACATGGCCTTATGGCTTGCTTCGGCAGGATAACCGGTTGGGTGACAGCGTTTATTACCTTTGAGCGATGTCTATGTGTGGTCTGGCCCTTGAAAGTGAAAAGGATCTTAACCTCGAAAGTAATCATCATTATGGTCATTGCTATCTACGTGACGATGTTTGTAACTATGGTACCTTTGTACTCAACGTCATTACTAGGATGGGTGTCTTTCCCTGGGAACATTACTCTGCTGGGGGCCTTAGTTACCCCGCTCACGGAACTAGCAACTAATGTTTCCTACACTCTTCATGCAGCCATTCAGTTGTGCTGCTTTTTTGCAGTTGTTATCTTCACCACAGGTTTGGCAACCCGTTTGAGACAAAAGACACGATGGAGAACCCAGTTGACAACTGTTCAGGGTTCCACGTCGAAAGCAACAGAACGCGAAGACAAAGCCATCAAAATGGTGACTCTTGTAGCAACTATTTACGTGGTTTGCTATTTGCCATTAATCATATTTCTTGCTGTCACGATTCTATATCCTAGTTTTAGTCCCAAAGGTATATACAGGAACGTTTTCTTCTCCGCCTGGTCCTTTGTGATACTATGTGGTGTCGTGAATTCTTCCGTCAACTTATTCGTGTACCACCATATGAGTTCAAAGTTCAGACAGACATGTGATCAGATACGTGCAAACATACTGTCACGTATTACTACGCTGATGGTGAGGTAGTGGGTTCACAAACCACACTAGTCTGGTAGACTTTAACTGGACTTTTTGTTCAGAAAGCAATGGCAAAATTCTTCCATGCATTCCGTGAAATCTTTGGACAAGGAAATATCTAATCCAGAGGAGGAAACATTACAAAAGTAGGCGAAACCCTTGCCAGTCTACGTGTGATATGCTGAATCACCACCTCGTTTAATCCTCAAATGCCGCTCTGCTGATGTGATATTCCAGCACAGGGCTTGCTGCATACTTCATTAGCTTATAACATTGGAGAGGGGATGGAGAGCACTGCAATAAACATGTGAAAATGGTACTTCTGTATGGGTTCGAGATGAACATCTTTACACCAGTACACTCGGATATATAAAGCTCTTTTCAAGGCTAGGAGACCTGGATGCCAATGCGCCAGGCTTAAGCGTTAAAACTCAATCTTCTAGAACAGTGATTCTCAACCTTTTTAGGCCCATGCACAAGTCTAGATGTCTACATAAAACATGATTTGGGGGTCTACTTACGTTATAAAACTAATTTCAGAAGGGCTATAAGTACAGAACCGTAAAGTATGGAGGGAAAACCGATATCAAGTAATCGGTTCTTGTATTAACGCGATCTTGAAATAATCTTAATTATCCCCCCCCCCCCCATTCCCCCTCCCCTGGTAAAAATTGCCCCGGTTGAGAACCACTGTTCTAGAAGATTCATCATCCAAACAATCTGCCAGTATTTTCCCCTTATGTACGTTGGAATGTATTCGCGTGCATTTTCGTGGAACATAATAACCGTGTGTACTTTCAATGCCCGATACAATATGAATATAAATACAACCAAAACTGAAGTAAGTAAAGTTATCAGATCTCTTAGTCCGCTAAGTATACTGATAAATAGTACAACCTCTGAAACAAGTTAAATAATTCAAATATCTAGGAAGTGTGATCACAGAGGATGGCAGAATAGACAGAGAAATAGAAATCAGATGTTAAAATGCAAGTGCGCTTACATATCAATTATCACCTGTACTGAAACATCAACATTTACAGTGTCCATAAAATGATAGATAATAAATACCATATACACACCAAACTTATGCTTCCAATTTTAAACTTGGACATAATCGCACATACGCAATATAAAGACATGCGAGATGAGATGCTTCAGGAGAACTGCAAACTTAACTGTCCGAGACCGAATAAAAAACGATGTTACCAGTCAGATAGTGGGATCAATACCTTGTGCCACATATATTAAAAAAGCATACGATGGAATGGTACGGCATCTCGCTAGAATGCAAAACTATCATCTACCAGCTCTGGCGCTACATCAAAAAAGATCTGATAAGGAAGCAAGAGGACGCAAGAGAAGCAACTTGATTGACGTCTTCAAAGAAATTGTAGTACCACGTGGAATGGCACTATCCAGTGCATCCCATCGTGCTCTCGAACGTCAACTATTTCTCCCCAAGACGCTTCACGACAGATGATGATGATGACATTAAATGGCCAACACATTTCCAAATTTTATCCTCAGGAGACGAGACTGGGTGATCAGTTACTTCAAATTGCCTGCTTCAAATGTTTCTACAACAGGGGACATCTGGGAATGGCGATTCTCATTCGGGACAGTATGGTGGCTTCAGAGCTAGACATGTCCAGTTGGTAAAGTGAAGACATACAAATACAGGCGGTTAGAGTTCAATCCGGTCTACCATTCGTGTTGGTTAATGTTTATGCCCGCAACGCTAGTGTGGATTCCCAGAAGTGGCAGTGCTTAAGTGATATATTAGGTCCCGAGAGAATTGTTATTTTCTGTGGCGATTTCAACGCTAAAGGCAGATCATAGGGAAACATTTCCTCCAACACACAGTGGTAGGAGCCCGAGACTGCAATTGAAACCATAGACCTGGTTTGTATCAACAGTGGCTTTGTCACCAGGACAGCAAGTCGTCCAGGTGATGAGGATAGTTTTATTGATCTGGCGCTGGTTTCTCCTTCACTCACGTCAGTGTGTAGATGGGGTGTTCTAAGGTACCACGGCAGCGACCCCCACCCTTGCAGCATATTGGTGGAGAAAGGCAGAACCAGGCAGCACAAGTCAAAAGTCAAGACTTTCCAGTATGACAGTACATTGTAAGATGTGGTGAGTAAAATAAGGCGCGACAAGCGCAGAAAGCTTCAGGGCAGGAAAAAGAAAAGATGAGAGCTGCCACCTTTGGTGGAATCTTGAGATGGAAAAGGCCTGGGTGGATAAGTATAGTGCTGTAAGGAAATGGCAAAATGTCAAGAAGAACAGAGTTGCCCATCCTAGTCCTTGCATGCACTTAGAAAGAGAGATAAACACAACATTAAGCTACTTCAAAAAAAAGTAAAATGCTGGTTAAGGCGGTTAAAGGTGAAAAATTGGCAGCGGTATTCATAGATTAAGCACAGACAAGTCACTGAAATTGTTCTGGCGACTACATAAAAGCATAAGTGGGGTAGTCAAGACTAAGATTATTACTGCCTTCGAAGAGCTGACCTCATGTGGCAGAGGACTGACGAGAACAAAGGCAAAGACCTCTTCAAACGCTTTCTAGAGCAGTGCAACCAGACAGACATGAGAGGCTGAATCTTGCCAAGGAGGTTACCTCAGATAGGTGCAAGGCCCAGAACATTTCGGATGAAGACACAGTGACAGTGAAAGAAATCAAGGCTGTGCTTTCGACGATTAAGAAAAAAGAAAAGAAAAGAAAAACAGCGTTCCAGGGCCAGATGGCATAAGATATGACGACATCAATATGTGTACCAACAACGAACTAGAACGAACGAACGAACGAAAATCTTTATTTTCAAAGGGTTAAGAACTGGGCACGCAGGCCCGTCTGACATTCTGCCCTTCTTCTCTATTTCCTCTCATACATTCTTTCATTCAACATCACTTATGAAGCAACTTTTTGACAACAAAAGAATAATAAGCATTAAAACGCATGAAAAATAATCAATAACAAATGATTCACTGAGAAATGTTTAACATGGACATTATAAATACCTAAGGAAAGTGTAAAGTGTTATATATATGGGAATGTTTTTTGGCTAGTTGTCGTTTGAGATAATTTACCATTATTATTGTCTTCTTTTTTAGTTTTGTTTATGGGGGAATGTAGTCTATACTGAGGTAGTGTTCAAACAGATTGTGAATGTGTGTATAAGGATAGGTGGTTTCTTTGATTTATTGTGGAAGATTGTTCCACAACTGAGCGGCAGAGTATGCTAAGCTTATTTTATATAAGTCTATCCTAGGTTTAGGGACATGAAGTATATTTAGTCGTTCGCTATATCATACGTTATATTTAAACAATGGCCAAAAGTAGCTTGGAGCATTTTGAAATAGGATTTTGTGAATTAGTTTAGCTTTATTAAAAAGTAGGCGTTTGTGGTGTGGCAGTAACCGAAGACGTTTATGTTGGTTAGAATTGTCGGTAAGCTTTTCACCATTAATTATACGTACTGTCCTTTTCTGGAGTGAATAAAGGCGTTTTGTAATTGATTTGGAGCACCACCCCAGATTGTGGAGCAATAATCAATATGTGTTTGTATATGGGAATTATAGAATATCTTTCTTGTGTTTTCGTCAAGGAAATTTTTAACTTTGGCAAGTTGGTAAACTTTTTTTGGCTATTTGTTTAACGAGAGCATAAACATGGGAGTTAAAGTTTAGATTTTTATCTATGATAAGACCCAGTGCCTTGTGCTCGGTTACACTTTCTATAGGCATGCTACCAATGTGTAGCTGTATAGTTCTCTGCGAGTTTAGCGTGTGAAGTCTTTGCCTGGTTCTTATTAACATAGATTTTGTTTTAGAAATGTTAATTTCCATGCGGTTTGCATTACTCCAGTTAACTATACTATTTATTTCCTGTTGCAAGGATAATTCTAGCACATTATGATCAATAGCGTTTGTATATACTGTGCAGTCGTCTGCAAATAGATCACAGGACGACGACAGATATAAAGGAAGATCATTTATATAAATGGCAAATAACAGAGGGCCAAGAAAAGACCCCTGAGGTGCGCGAATGTTAATGGCAATGGCTTGAGATAAAGATTTATTGTGTGATACTACTTGTTTTCTGTCTAATAAAAATTATGTTATAAATGTCACTCTATTAAAGCTTACTTTCATTGTTTCTAGTTTTTTTTTTTAAATTAGAATAGTATGATCTATCATATCGAATGCTTTTCTAAAGTCTATAAACACCGCTCTACATAGAGTATTGTTGTTAATAATTTGATGCCAGCTTTCTATCATATTTGTTAGGGCCGTACGACAAGAGTATTTTGGCCGAAATCCTGGCTGACTGTAAACTTTTAGTTTGTGGCGAACTAGGTTCTCTAGTGATGTTAGTGGATGTGATTTTCTAGCGGTTTGGATAGTGAGAATAATATGGAAATAGGTCTATAATTACTCATGAGACGATCGTCAAGAGAGCCAGCTTTTAAATGAGGATACACTTTAGCGATTTTACAGGCTGATGGAAAGTGACCTTTGGTGAGACATTGATTATATATAAAAGTTAGTGACTCGCAGATCGCCGGTGCAGCATGGTGAAGGGGCCGATTACTGATTCCATCTCGTCCTGATGAGTTATTGTCTTTTATGTTACTGAGATGAGTAAATACTTCAGTGGCCGTCATTAGCGGTATGTTGGAGGAGGATGTCTCCATAGCATTTTTTCTCACAGAATGATGATAATAAAAAAGATATGTCATGAGGCGCATCTGGTATTGCAGCCTTCAGCTGGTTTATGTCGGACTGAAAGAATCTACTGAAATGATCACATGTAACCTGATTTGATGGTAATGATTGTGGTGATTTGTGGTTGTTTGTCAATGTATTAATTGCTTTCTATATATCTTTAGTGTTGATTGTATCTATTATTAAGTTCTTAAAATAGTTTTTCTTTTCCTTTCGAGTAAAATATTGAACTTTGTTTCTCAGACTACGGTACATAGTTATATCTCTATTTTTATGTGCCCTGTCCGGGTCTCTCATAAGTTCACCTACCTCCTGTGTGATCCACGGGGGCTTAATGTGATGTTTAACATGAACTTCCTTAAATGGAACATGCTTATCAAATATACTTGGAAAGGCTTTCAGCCAGTGGTCCAGAGCATCGTCTGGATCAGGAAGTTGGTAAACATCCAAAGATGAGTTGAGCAAGTCTTGTAAAAAGACATCTCGATTGACTTTTTTATAATTTCTATATTTTATACTTATATGTTTGTGTTTTGGAGTTTTGGTACCTATTTTCGACCACGTGCAACATACTGGGTAGTTATCGCTCATTGCATCGGCCAGATCCCGTCGTCATTCCTCGCTGTCGCATTCTTGCCAGACCATGGTGATCCATTTGCTCCTCCGAGGTGTACACGTGCTCCCACACGGTCGCAACTACGTCTGCCCTATCATGCATCAATACTCCACCAAGTTTCGCAGAGCCAGCCAATATGTCTGCCTGATTATTCCCCAGCACACCAGCATGCCCCGGAGAAAATATCCGGACGATGGTTGCCACCCGTGACTTCCGAGGCGAAGCAAACCACTCTCCACGAAGCTTGCCTATCCTCACCCTACTCAGCATGCTTTCTGAGTCAGTCACAATTACGATGTGTATGTGTGTGTGTGTGTGTGTGTGTGTGTGTGTGTGTTTGTGTGTGTGTGTTTGTCATATTCTCCATCCAGCGGAAAGCTGACTGCCTCCACCTCCATTCTTAAGCTAGATGTTGTGGTATCATATGCCAGGCTCTCCTGCACCAGAAGTCCACAATTAGCTTTTGCCGAGAACCCCCAGGCACTTCTCCTACCTCTCAGCACAGAACCACCTGTATAAATATGAACAATAAGTGTTACAGATGAGGTTGTTATTCTAGTGGCTCGTTTTACTAACTGTTACGAAGTTATATGACTCTGTTTTGTTTTCCCATGTTTTCTTTGATTTGTTAGTGTCTATATTGAAGTCACTTAGCAGTATTATTTCTCTCGCATTACTAAAGACTACATCCATCATAGTGGTGAATGTTTCATACCAGATATTTCCTGCACTGGGTTTTCGATAAAGATAGCCAACTACTAGGGGTATGTGATTTTGAAGTTTAACGTCAGGCCATACACACTCAATCTCACAGGTTTCAAAATCTAGCCTGCGGTGTTAATCGAGTTAGAAATATAAACTACAATACCCGTCGCTTGTTTCTGATAGGGATCTCTTCTAATCGTTTTAATACCTATGATGGCGATGTCATCATCTGAGATGCTACCATTTAATCGACTTTCGCCAACGCCGAACATGTGGACATTTTGATTAAGTATACGTGATAGTTCGGACAGCTTCCCTAATAGATGGCAGATGTTTAAATGCCCGATTGTGAGCCCATTATTACTGAGCCAATGTTCGTACTTATTAGACATTTTAACAATGCGTAATCATAGATTTTTTTTCTCATAACAATACACACTCTAAAGTACAGAGAAACAGTAATAGCTCTGTCAATATAAAAAAAATACGTATACAGATCAGTAAGGATGAGCCGTAAAGACCCCCTCACTCACAGTATAAACACAATAAAAAGTATTATAAAAGATATACAACTCAGTATCATTTATGTGACGTCAATACAAGTCAATGTTTACAGTCACGTACAATCTAATACGTTTCTATCTAAAACAATAACCAAATATGCACATAAACGTTCTAGGACAGGCTCTTTCTTGTACCGAGATCCGGTGTTGCTTTGTGCTAAGTTGTTAGTAAATACCAGGTTGTATTGATGTCTCATGGGTATATAATGACTACCAACTACAACCTCTGGTTGGTTGCTAAAAGGAGATTGTTGTGGCACGTCGTTGTTGCTGAAAGTTGGTTCCTTTCCGGGGAGAATAGGAAATATATCTTCATAATTATTACCTTCCTGTGTAAAAGACGACGTATTGTACGGACTTGGTGTGGTGGGAGTGTCTCGTCTGGCTTGAACTTCAGGTGCAGTGGTTATGAGTAGTCTGTGCACTTCCGGCCTAATGGTACGTGATGTGACGGGAGTATGTCGTCTAGCTGGAGTTTCAGGTGGAGTAGCTAAAAGTGGCCGACTCGATCCTGTATTGGAAGTATGGTGTGTCCGTTCTGGATATTTGATATTTTTGGCGAGCAAGCTGGTGCACAAATGTAGACAAATGTAATTAAGATTCTATTTCTTCTGATGCAGCAGCCTGTGAAGTGAATGACGGTGTGGTGTTGATGAACTGTATCTTGTTTTGAGAACAGAACTTCTGTAAAATGTTGTTATTTATGTCAGCTAGACAGCGCTGGAGTCCATAACTTGGTGATATAATGGAGGAGAAGGAAATGGACGAGTTAGGAAAAGTGTGACGAAATCCGTTCAGGAGTGCCAGCAGTTGAGATCCTATGATTTGTTGGTTGTTCATCGTGTCGTTAATACCAATGTGTATGCTTACCTTTCTAACGTTGTGATTTACAGCCAACCTGCTGATCTTATCTGTTAGACGGTCAACACCAGCCCCAGGCAGTGGGATTATGGAAACAATGTCTTTGTCTGAAGTGGCCATCCGGTCACTGTATAAACCTTTCATTAAAGTATCACCTAGTATAATGAGTGTACAATCGGGTCGTGCTTTCTGTGCATGCTGGTTGTCAGCACGTCTCGCCCGTTGTTTCATCCATTTCCGATTATCAGCAGTCATAATGTCGCCATATAGTTCTCCCGATGTATCTTGTAGGCATGTGTTGCCCGTTGGCAGTATGTTAAAGCACTGTACGTTTTCTGGTGATTTGTCTTAAAGCACTTCGAGCCTATTGCTTATTTTGACGTCAATGGGGTAGACTGCTTGTTGTTGTTTATCTTCCTCTGCTCGTTGAGATGTTTTTCGTAGTAGTTATCTGTTCTGGGCGGGAATGAGCTTCCCCAAGTTTTCCCAAGGATGAATCAGTTGCTTGGGAATTACATGCTTCTTCGGTTTGGTCGGAAGAGGACACATTCTGTAAGGTTTGAACTGTTTTTCTCAGCAGAAAATTTTCATCTCACAGGAGCGCGACTTCTGTCTTGAGAGCATTGTAATCACTGCTTACCTCGCTGTTTGCTTCAATGTTAGTTGAAACAGTGACAATGAGAGCCTTTAGTGATTGTTCTAGTTCCTCAATGGACTGTTTACAGTCCTACGAATGTCTATTGATAGTTAAGATGCTATTGTTATCTGAGTCAGGTACTTCCTCAACAAAGTCCACGTTGGGTTCTATGTTGTTTTGAATGAGCTCCATTGGGTATTCAATGGCCAAGAGCACTGGTGGGTTGGCTGGCCTCGTGTTGATGTTGTCATTAGTTAATTGACGAACATTGTTAGCTGGTGTGTTGTCTACAGCTGTAGTTGCGGGATGTGTAGATTCAGCGAATGTCTGTAACGAGTTTTCAAGCTCAACAAAATCTACTTTTAGCCAAGAATTAATATTTTAAATATTTCCCTGTGTCATGAGTTTATTTTTCGTGTCGTAGAAATGTATCGTAATCACTGGCGTCGTAATCAGATCTTCAACATGGGCCCCGCGCTTATCGTGTCTGGGTTCAATTAATTCAAGCCTGTAATAGTTGAGTAGACAAGTTTGGAAAGCCTCATAATGAAGTGTGTTGTTGAAGGAAACCGTAACACATTGTCTTGAGCTGATGTGTTTGACGACTAGGCCGGTGAGATTCATACATTTGGATAGCTTGTTCTTCAAGACCCTCTCTTTGTTTAGTGTGTAAGTTTTATTGGGAGCCGATCGTAAGCCGAGTCCTTTCACCATTAACTTCCAATACGGAGCCCACTCCTTCCCCTGATATTATTGCATATTATTATGAATAATTAAACTTGAAGAATGCAGCAATCGCAATGTTATCTAGCCACGCTAGAATATATATATATTCCGGTTTCAAGATGGCGACGGACGGTCGGGTTGTTTTGTGATCGTTAACTTTTTCGCGTAGGAGATGGATGTATTCATCTCTTGCGTGTAATTTGTGTGTCAGGATGTAAACCAGGAGTTTCTACTCAAGATCTGCGCGGATGCTACGGAGTTCGTGCATCGAGCGAAGCAATCCTTGAGTGAATTTTGGCAGCGTGTGTGGTTTTCTGTGTATTCGGTTTTTCAACATTGCGGAACAACGTGTGTTCTCCGAGCAGTCAGCAGTCAACCTAACGAGGCGGCGTGGATGCCGCGCAGGCATAAAGAAGCAAGGTAAGCGTGGTGGTTTGAGACGTTTTAGACTCAAGTGTCACCGTCTAGGACTCAGTAATATCCGTATTCTGTATTGGAACTGCGCCAGCGTAAAACAACGGGGCTCTATTTTAGAAACCCTGGTTTACAGGAACGATATTGTAGCACTCAAGGAGACGAGACTGGGCGATCAGCTACTCCGAATTGCAGGCTTCAAATGCTTCTACAACAGACGACATCTGGGAATGGCGATTCTCGTTCGCGACAGCATGGTGGCGTCAGAGCTAGACATGTCCAGTTGGGACAGTGACGACATATAAATACAGGCGTTGAGAGTTCATTCCACTATACCATTCGTGTTGGTTAATGTTTATGCCCGCAATGCGAGTATGGACGCCCAGAAGTGGGGGCTTAAGTGGTCACGAGAAAAATTTTATTTTCTGTGGCGACTTCAACGCTAAAGGCAGATCATGGGGAAACTTTTTCCCCCAATACACAGGGAGAGAAGCTCGAGACTGCACTTGAAACCATTGCCCTGTTTGTATCAACAGTGGCTGTGTCACCAGGCCAGCAAGCCGTCCAGGCGATGAGGACAGTGTTATTGAT
>JACEFZ010028145.1:0-37500 GCA_014155875.1 Cepaea nemoralis
CCAGGACATATTCTTGGAAGCAAAGGCGATGTCATGAATAGGTCAACATCACCAACCGTGTGCTGAATGGTCTATACAAATCTAGGGCTAGCATAATCTGGCCTTTAAGCCACATGTGGTACAAAGGGTCTTTTATTATCATGTAACAAGTACGTTTCAAATGGTGGTCAAATGTCCTTTACTTATGTCGTAGTGATCACACACACACAATAAACGTGGTCGTACGTGCGCACACACTTACACACACAACAAATCAATGAGAAATTTTGAATGTGAGAAATGACGGAATGCAAGTGTATTACATAAACTGAAATTTTTGTAACGATAATTATATTATTATTACAACAAAGTATGTATGTGTATGTGCACTTGTGTGTGTTTTTGTGATATATAAGTATGTCTGTTTGTGTATGTATGTGTGTTAAGCTCTTTGTTTGCATATGTCATAGCTACTCTACTATTTCATCCAATAGGACTCTCAAAGCTTTATGTAAGGCCCTAGACTAACGGAGGAAAGGAGGCGTCTTACATCTCCTTTGATAGGAGATGTAAGACGCCTCCTTTCCTCCGTTAGTCTACGGGACACCCTTGGACAAGGTGGAGTACCTGTTTAGCCCCCCAATCAGGGTTACGTGAAACCATGGGAGCAGGTGGTGGATGGAGTGTGAGAGCAGCCGACACATTGTTGTTGGTTATGGTCTGCACACTGCGGCGATAGGCAGATGATCTCATCAGTAGAGACAGTGGCTATGGCCACCGATTAGTACAGTCACTGCCCAGAAGGAAAGCAATGGCAAACTACTTTCTGCAAACCTTGCCAAGAAACCATAACAACCAGGAAAGAAAACATAATAAGAAAGATATATGATGGCGAGACCCCCAGGCCAGGCAGATCAGATAACACTGGGGAAGAGTGTGACACAGGGACCAGTACTAGTAATCGTGATGACGGAGATAATCCTGACTGTTAACTAGGAAATCCCCTGTGTCGGACTAAGAAACAGAGTGAGAAATGGAACGTGGAATGTGAGACGTCTGTATGAGGGGAAGATTAAAGTAGTATGTGATGAGACTGAGAGGTTAAATATTCAAATTTTAGGGATTAGTGAACATCGCTGGAAAGGCAAGGGACATTTTACAACTGAAAATGGAAGTCTTTTAATTTATTCTGGTAGAGACGTCGGAGGCCAGAGTGGAGTGGCATTTTGTTTAGATAAAACAACTGCAAAAGCTTTACTGGGATATAACCCAGTTTGTGATAGAATCCTCACTATTAGACTTAAAGGCCGTCCAAAAAACACAACTCTCATACAGATATATGCACCTACTTCAACAGCAGAGGAGGACGAAATTGAAGATTTTTACAACACTCTAAAAGACACATTAAATAAGATTGGTCATAATGATATAGCGATAATAATGGCAGATTTTAATGCAAAAGTTGGTACAGGAAGTGCTGAAAATGAGAGACATTAGGAAAAGTTTTAGGAAAATTAGGATTGGCAAATAGAAATGATGCGGGTGACAAATTAAATTGAATTTTGCACAGAAAATGAATTAATGATAGCCAACACACACAACAACATCCAAGAAGACTCTTCACATGGAAGCCCCCGGACAGTATTACCAAAAATCAGATAGATTATATTTTAATACAAAGAAGATGGAGATCAAGCATAACATCTGCAAAAACCCTACGAAGTGCACTGTGATACAGATCATCAGTTATTAAAAGCAGATCTGAAATTAAAACTCAAAAAGCTTACCCGAGGATCAGGGCCACTTCGTTTTGATCTCACAAAAATACCAGATACATACAACGTAGAAGTTAGGAATCGTTTTGGGGTCTTGATGTCGGTACAAGAGGAAATGACACCTGATGAACTGGCAGTACAAGCTAGAGATATCTTGATAACTGCAGCCAAAGATTTAATTCCGACCAAGAAAAAGAAACTTAAGCCATGGATTACATCAGACTAGAATTAATAAAACAACGAAGGGAACTGAAACAGAAAGGAGGTGAATCCGATAACAGCAGGATGAAGTATAAATCTTTAACTCGAGAAATAAGAAAGAACACAAGAAAGGACAAAAATCAATATATGCAAGATTGCTGTCTTAAGTTTAAGTGCCTGATACTCAGCCCCTGCCATGTAAACTTCAATTTGGGAAGCAGGAATGTTGTTTTTGACAAGAGTCAGTATCCCACCCTTTCGCCTGTCCTTTCGGTCAGATCAATTACTACTGTCCAAATGACCGCCCACAGGCACTGGACACACTGACATTAAAAGGAAAAATGATTGTGTGTGGCGACTTCAACAGCCACTCGCAGAGCTGGGGCTATGATCACATGGACCAGAGAGGAGAGAGACTGGAAGACTGGCAGGATGAGAATAGATTCATCCTGATTAACAAGCCGTCTGACCCACATAACTTCTACTCAAGATCATGGCACACTACAACTACACCTGACCTGGCGTTTCATTCCCAGACCTGGAGTGGAACATTACACGAATTGTTGGGAAACAACTTGGTGGCAGTGACCATCGGCCAGTCTTTCTAACTGTAGAAAATGAGCTTGTAAGTGAAAGCAGCACCCTCTCGAGGTGGAACTACAAGAAAGGGGACTGGGCAATGTACAAGCATCGCACCAGCATACTGGTTAGAAACCTGAACACTGAGAAGGATATAAATAAAGCAGTTGAAGAGTTTGGGAAATGCAGCACGAGAAACTATACCAAGAGGAGCCCGTAAACATTATAAACCCTACTGGAGTAGTGAACTGGAACAGTTGCATAATGATGTGGATGTATGTAGAAAGCAAGCAGAGGCCAATCCCAGCCAAGAGCACCACAATAAATACCAGCACGCACAAGCCAAATTTCAAAGGGCCCAGCTGCAGGTTAGACGGAAAAGCTGGCAGGAGAAAACAGAGTCAATGAACTTTGAAAGAGACACAAGGAAGTTATGGAAGCTAATAAAACAGCTTTACGATGAGGGCACAGGGAGAAACTCAAAAATTACACTACATAAAGACGGAAATATCTTAACAGGAAAGCAAGCAGCTGACCATTTTGCGGACTCATTCGCACAAGATAACAATATCAAAATTAGTCCAGAGAAACAAAAAGAAATTCGCGAGAAATGGCAACATGCAGGACAGAAGGAAATTGTACATGAGGTTATGGAGACACCTATCACATTCAGTGAACTGGAGCTAGCCATATCAAAACTTAAAATGAGAAAGTCACCAGAAGCTGATGGTATCTCCAATGAAATGATCAGGAACCTAGGAACAGAGGCCAAAGCAAAGCTGCAACATTCTGTGTTGTGGATAGCAATACTGTATCATCAGTATATCGAATTTCTGGTATGCCATGACCACCGATATTTAGGGCATCGTATAGCTCCATGTTTATTTCATCTCTGACATTTCTTATTATATTTTTAGAGTACAAGTTAAACAAATAGGGGGGCAGTAGACAGTCCTGACTGATTCCTCGCTTGATGTCAAACTAATCTGATATACATGGGAAGGTTAACCTGGTCAACAAATGCCCACAGAAGTCGGATGTGTCGGCCAAAAGACGCAAGTATCGCAGCTCTGCTGTAAACTGGCACAACGCAATTACGTATAAAACAACTTTCCGGACGAACGCAGAAGACAAAGAAGAAGAAGAAGAAGAAGAAGAACAAGAACAGGAAGAAGAAGAAGAAGAAGAAGAAGAAGAAGAAGAAGAAGAAGAAGAAGAAGAAGAAGAAGAAGAAGAAGAAGAAGAAGAATATGATGTCTCACCATCTATTCTAACCGCTGCTTGTTGGTCTAGATAGAGTATTTTTATGAGTTGTATTACATGTGACTGAAAGCCCATGTTCCTCATGATTTCTCAAAGTTTCTGATGTCGTACACAGCCAAATGCCTTTCAATAATCAACAAAACATGAGAATAGGTTTACATTAAATTCTCTGCACTTGTCTATTATTAAAAGCATGTTGAGTATGTGACCTCCTGTTCCTCTTCCTTGTCTAAATACAACTTGAACCACGTTAATTTCTTCTTTAATTTTCTTACGAAGACTTCCCATTATGATTTTTAGTACAATATTACTTGCATGACTGATCAGGGCAACAGTTCTATAGCAACTAATATTAATAGTAGTACATGTTTGGTCTATGCCAGAGTTCAAAACGTGTGGACAACAAGAGAGCTCTACATGTTCAGATGTTTGATTAGGATGTCTCCAATGACTTGAATTGCAGAAAAGTAAACTGGTGACACCAATTGTTTTTAAATGTATGCTTATTTTGAGGCTTGCTTTATTCATGTCAATGCATGAATATTAGGGTTCACTGTGTAGGTGTAGGCGCGTTTGTGTAATCGCCAGGGTGTTACGCTAATATTGCCAAGTGTGTAGTCATACGCGGGCTCGTCGTCCCCAGAAAGAGAGATGACTGGCCACTCATACAGGCCTAAAATTGTGATGATCCAAACACATCACAGATACATAGCAGTTTTGTGCTTTAGGGCTTGTGGTGCTGATGGGGTGTGTGTGTGTGTGTGTGTGTGTGTGTGTGTGTGTGTGTGTGTGTGTGTGTGTGTGGTGTGAGAGAGTGTGAGTGTGTGTTTTGTGTTTAGATGAATGAACAATGTATTTTGTCGACTAACATTTCCGTGGAAAACACGGGGAGATAATTCTTCTCTGGAGTTTGCAGCGTATATTTATTTCTCAGTGGCGATCCTTTGACTATGTTCCCCTCCTGACATAGCTGCTTGTCGTGGACGTAGTCGAACAGGTTAGAGCGTTCGCTCTTAACCTTCCGTTACGCTGGTGATGAGGTAGGGCGTTCAATCCCTAAACCGGCAATAATTTGGACCTAAACGTTGATTTCTTGCACAAAACGCAATGGCTAATACAAGACGTTACGGTGACCAACCATCATCAGTAAACAAATACATACACAAAACACAACATACAGTCACGGAGAAGACCCTCCGGTGACTACATTAAGGCATAAGGACCGGATGAGAAGAATAAAACGATGAAAAAATGAAAGCAATGAAGAGAAAATGAAAAAAAAAATGTTGCTATTCAAGTTTTCATTTTCTCGTCATTGCTTTCATTTTTTCATCTTTTTATTCTTCTCATCTCATTCTGTCTGTCAATGGTATTCTTTGCATTTTCCGCAGAAACCACATTTCCACATCCTTTACATTTTCCGCAGAAACCATATTTCCACAACCATTAGATGTTTTTCAGCTTGTTTGCTTATTGTCCACGCTTCATATCTATACAAAAGTACAGGTTCTATGTAGCACCCCAACATTCCTTTTCTCGTTGCAATTGACATCATTTTATTGGGCAGTATGTTTTTCATCTTGCAAAATGTCACCTTAGGCCATTATACTGTGTATATTGAGGTAATTAATCAGGCTTAATGTCTCAAAGTTTCACTTACAATTTCTCGTCTCTCTACCCCAGTCTGAGAATGTTTATGTATACAATCAATTTGACCTTGAGGTTACGGTTTCGAAACAATGAGGAGGTATGATTGCTATATGATGCATGATTGTAATGTTGAATTATTAATGTTTTTGTATACATGACATATGTATTGCCAGGAGAACTATCATACTATTAGTGTTGGTGCTGTATTGCTAGAACTATTGGACTATTAACATTAGCGCTAATGCCGAATTCTGAATTATCATGCTATTGGTTGGGAGCAGTGACTGAGAGATTACCGGTTCATAAAGTACACGTCTTGTCTCCAGAACAGGGTTACACGGTTTTCATCCTCCACCCCAAGAATCACATTACATAATTATACTACATCCCCTCATTATCTGTTGGGGAGTGAGATAAGATACTTAGCCCTTTCGGATAATGGCGAAAAACAAGTGGATTCCGTGTAGAAATTGTCCCTGATAAAATCCCATACTAGTTGGAAATTCCAACAAGCTGCTGGCGTGGCAGAATTGCCAGGAAAGACAACCTATCCACAGGTGTATGGGGTCCATTGCCTTAGATGGAATCTGTAACCTCTTTGCCATAGAGCCGGAAGCAAACTTTACATAAAATTTACGCCGATTTCGGACACTGAGCTTTGAGGTGTGACGCATTTCCTAGAAGGAGGAGCGAAGAAGGAGACGTATGTGCGACATAGCATCTTTCTAATGCCCATCCCGTTATAATAAATGCACCATTTATTTAAAATAAGAAATATTATTGAACTCAGAATTATAATCTTCGCAGTATTTGTGTTCTGCAAAACAGTTTATTTAGATTGCCAACCGCGTTACTATATTTTCTATTGCGAGTGTCGTATACAGCATATAAAAAAGGTCACAGGTTAAGTGCCGTTTTCAAATAGAAAGAAACGTGGTGTAGCTTCGCTTGGATAGACTCGACCAGTGATATATTATTTTCTGGCATGTGTGTGCTCGATGAAGATTAAAGGAATGTTCTCAAGTTGCAGCTATAACAAACTGAAGCTTAACTGTTTCTGTTTCGTCAAGCCGTCACAGATTCTGAAAATCCCGTTCAGTTTGAAAAATTTAGTCTCGCCGAGCCCAAATAACCATGCCACAACCGAAGATAATAACAAGTGATATTTATAAAGTAAGTGAAGGATAATTTTACACGCCATGAGCTTACTGGGTACATGGTGCAGGTCCAGTATTGTATAGATCTATCGGCTCTCAATGGGTGATGTGGTCAATATCACGTCGGGTGCCTTTACTTCCTGGAACATTTCCAAGTACCAATTTTAGGGTGGGCCGATCTGGAAGCCCAGCTCATTAACAAAAAAAATAAATAAAATATCCGACTCTATGGGGAGTAGAAAGTATGACCACCGGGCTCCTAGCGGTTAATCTGGAGTCTCCGTGGCCAAACCTTTTGCCTCGCGCTCTGAAGGTTGTGGGTTCGATTCTAGGCTGCGTCTTTCGACTCACGAGTGCATTTTCTCAGAGACGCCTGGGGGTTGTCGCCAGAGCTACAGTGTTCGTGCTTTGTGCGATGCTTTCGGCAGGCCGACCTGCGGAATGAAACAGAGCCAAACGGGATGAAAACCCGGGGCAACGAAGTGGATCCTCTCGACTCTTAAGACTTTTAAAAAAGACAACTGACCGCCGGGCACCAAGCGGTTGATCTACACTGAGACATCGACACTGATCGTGCACAAACTAGAGCACCGGGTTCCTAGTGGTTGATCTATACTGAGACATGGAGACTGATCATGCATAAACTAGAAAACCGGGATCCTAACGGTTGGTCTACCCTGAAACATGGAGACTGACCATGCACAAACTAGAGCTAATGTTTCATCTACACTGCAACATGGAGACTGATCATGCACAAACTAGAGCACCTGGTTCCTAACGGTTGATCCACACTGAGATATGGAGACTGATCGTGTACAAACTAGACCACCGGGCTCCTAGCGGATGATCTACACTGATACATGGAGACTGGTCACCGCACCTCACAACGCCATGCTTTAATATTTGTCTGTCTGGCACTTACTACTTACCATTACGGCAGTTACGAGCCGTGAGATAACTTTTATATTTCGACGCTCTATGATTGAAATAAAGTGCACATTATCACAAAGACAGCAGGCGACAGTACGTGATCATTTCATGAGACATGCACATAAACCACTAAAAGGGTGAGAAGACTAATGGGGGAGTGCAGTCTTGCGCTCAAATTACACGTCTCGCCTCACAACTCCACTCACACTTCTTACTTCTGCACACTCTATCTATCCCTGGCCTCTATGTATTAGGTTTACCACTGGGAATTGTATATTTGGAAATGGCACCAGCAGTAGACAGATTCCTATATCGTAGTTTAAGATTTTCGTCGATCTATATAGCTTTCCTGCTTGGCACATGATTGATTGATATAGCTAAAATATACATCGGTTCAACCGCACACCAGTTATGTCAAATATGACACAAGCGTAAATAAAAATTATAAAGTAGGAATATAAAATAAATCAAGATTCATGTACTATTTCAAAGACCTAATCTAAAATGAAGCCTCTGTTAAGACAATCGTCTAAATTTATATACATAGTTCGTTTAACATACACGCACAGAAAGGGCAAGCAGGTGGGGAAGAGGGAGGGGGTGGGGAGGAAGGATAATCAGTTTTGAAGCAAATTAGTTATTATGAAATACTTTACCTCGGGATAATTACGGTAACGTAGTGGCTAGCTTGTCTGCATGCCGGCCCCGTGGTCATGTGTTCGGATCCCCACCGTTGCGGGGTTTATAGACAATTGACCAGGCTACCAGCTCGACCCAGTCTAATTGATATCTCCGTGGCGAAGTGGCCAAGTCGTCCAACTCGGGCTCCGAAGATTGTGGGTTCGATTCCGGGCTGCATCCTTCGGTTCACGAGTGCATTTTTTTGGGAGACCCCGGAGGGTCGTCGCTGGAGTAACGAGTTCTTACTTTGTGCGACACTTTCCTCGCTACGGAAAGAGACTGAGCCATATGGGATAAAAATCCGATGCAATGAAGTCGACCCTGTCGACTTTTAGAGACTTTTGTTTTAATGGGTATAAAAAATGTTCTGAAAGTAAAGACGGCCGGCATGACACTGACTCTAATAACCCATCTTGTGCGGATTGGTCTCTGCTAACGCGAGGCCTGTACCATAAATTCAATACGTCATCAATGCGTGCATAAGGGTCCTAACACTAAATGTGATGGTCCCAACCCTTCACATGCCCACAACGGGTTTCTGCAATGGGACTTAAATGGGAACATTGTTAGTATAGTGGCTGGCCGCTCCCCGGCCTGTTCGGTGGCCATGTATTCGAATGCAATTGTGTGGGGATATATAACATTTACTTGAGCTTCCAGGTCTACTCAGCTTAACACTGGTATTAGGACATATCTTTGGAAGTAAAGGAGTGCCAACTAGTTTATAAACATATAGAGCTAGCACCATATAGCACGCCTGAATGCGTGGGAAGTGCTTCTTGACTTGCTACTTACTGTATCTAATAAGGAATGATCTACCGGTTCTTTCATTACTTGTTTACTTTTTCATTACCTAGTTTACTCTTTCATCACCTTGTGTACTTATATTTACTAGAAACAGGCTCATGAAGCACGGAGGAAATTGGAGGAAAGGTACTTGTCACAGGTACTTGAACTTCAGTAAACTATCCCCACGATTCCTAACAACATAGTGGAAGATGACGACGACGACGACGACGACGACGACGACGACGACGACGACAACAACAACAACAACAACAACCACGACCACCACTATCACCACCACCACCACCACCACCACCACCACCACCACCACCACCACCACCACCACCACCACCACCACCACAACCGCCACCACACCACCACCACCACAACTTAAGCAATTAATAGCTGGTCGAGATAAGACATTTACTTTAATGTTGGAGTATGCTTCTCTGAGTAATGTTATTACTTGATGAAATGAATCATCATTATCATGTGTCATGCCATTCGGCACAGCGCTCATGTTGTTCACTAACATTACGTTAGTCGCCGATTGGGTTCTTTGCAACGGTTTCAGATTTCACCTATTTTGACTTTGACATTGTATTGTGTTATTTTTATTTTCTTTATGGAGATGACTAATTTATTTTTTCTTACAATTTAATTTTAAAACCTCGTTTTTTCACTGTGCACTAAAATAACATTTACTAAACGCTGAAAATAGTTTTTATTGTTTACAATCATTACTGAATCAATTGCAAATATTAGATTGTGGATGATTAATCCCACGACTGTGATATTTCGTAAGTCTATATGTTTCTCAAAATGCTCATAAAGCAGGATAATACAGATCACCACAGCACACTTCTTTTGATCTACCTAGGTTATTATACATTTCTATGGTAGCACAATGTTTCTATGTATAAGGGCTTTCCAATTGATTTGGGATGTGAATAAATTTGCATTCTGTATGTAGGTTTATTACAATGCAAATTTATAATTTATTTTCAGCAAATACAGCATTTGTTGTACACTTGTAGTCTACAAAACCACACAGTTCTTCCTATATCTGTTCTGATCTATTTTATTTCTTATATTCCATGCGTTGGAGATCATATCTGTCCACCGATTTGTTTCGTTTACTGCTATTCATTTTTGATTCGGATGTTCCTCCAAGCAATGATGCCACATTGTCGCAGCATCTCTCTCGTTTTCCCCTTTCCTTTCTTCCTCTCTAACCTTTCCATTGTTACGACGTACTCAGTTGCCCCTTTCTCAAGACGTGCACACAAATTGTGGGATGTATTAATTCTTTCTGTTTGAAATATACTACATGAATACGTAAATCAAGTGATTATCAAGAGATGCGACGGTAAACATTTTGATATCTAAAAAAGGTTTAACAACACTATTGGATTGCAGAGATCAAAACTATAATTCTCGTGCTAAACAAGTTCAGCTCGTTCAAGAATTTCACGCCCTTGATATCTAGATCAGGCGTACGAGGTGGTGGTTCATCTACGTTCTCCACATGGTTTATTTCTCCAGTGTTATGGATCACCCCGTCATGTTTGAGTATATTTTAAACCATTGAGAAATATTGTACCCGACATGCCTGTAGCGTAGCATTTACATGCCTTTGTTGATATTCATTGGTATGTAGAGAAATTTAGAATAACGAGAACCGTGCGCTTACAATAATAGCCTCTGTGTGTAAATGTGAAGTTTCTACAATTTCGTTTACAATTATTTCTGACATCTCACAAAGCACTAAAAGACGTCTGCGAACGCACTCTATGACTGGTAGATGAAAACACGATTGTCCTCGACAACAAAGGAGAAACAATACATTTCAGGCATGTCCAGTTTAATAAAGACATAGTTACAACTAATTATTCAGTTGATACTACCAGTTGGTCTTAGTAGTAGGTCTTCACACACCTTAGGTCTTCACACCTTCAACATAATGGTATAATGAAGTGGACTGCCAAGTTCCCTTTCTAGACGTTACTGCTTCTCTCTTGTCCTACCTACCTACCTACTTACCTGCCTGCCTGCCTGCCTAGCTACCTACATAGCTACCTACTTACCTACCTACATACATACCTACCTACTTACCTGCCTACCTACCTACCTACCTACCTACCTGCCTGCCTACCTACCTAACTGCCTGCCTGCCTACCTACCTACCTACATACCTATCTACATACATACCTACCTACCTACTTACCTACCTACCTACTTACCTACCTACATACATACATACCTACCTACATACATACCTACCTACCTATTTACCTGCCTACCTACCTACCTGCCTGCCTACTTACCTACCTATATACATACCTACCTACCTACCTACTTACCCACCTACATAATACTTACCTACCTACTTACCTGCCTACCTACCTGCCTACCTGCCTACCTACCTACCTACATTCTTACCTACCTACATACATACCTACCTACCTACTTACCTACCTACATAATACCTACCTGCCTACCTACCTACCTGCCTGCATGCCTACCTACCTACCTACCTACCTACCTACCTACCTACCTACCTACCTACCTACCTACTTACCTACTTGCCTGTCTATCTATATACCGTTCGACCTTTTGTCTCCCTGACTGTGTGCCTCTTTGTCTCAACCTTTTTCATAGTTAATTCTCACTAACGGGCTACAGTAGACGCATATTAAAAATAGTAACGTTCGTCAAAATTGTCACTATAATCTTGTGTCGTGCCAACCGACGCAAGTGTTAATGTTTCATAGCAGATGTCGTTCCTCGGTGTTCTGGAAACTGCGTATTATAAATGCTAGAGTTGAGATCACAAACCTCAGAAAGACTGTCACAGATACAGGACGCAAGCCACCTTTAGCCACATCAAAAGAAGAGCAATATTGAAACACACTGCGTCAGTTGGTACGGAAATCTCAGACAGACATAGGAAAGAAGACTATTCTTTCGGCACTTCACGTGAAGAAAAAACGCAAGAACACACTTCAGTGAAAGGTAAGGAAATCGTTTACAGACAAATGTAAGTAAATAGCCCTTTTATAGGTCTTAAGGAAGTCGGCATTTGGTGCTAGACTCATATTTTATGACAAATCGGCACTCAATGGAAGATATGGTCAGTATCACTCTACTTCTCAGACATTTCCTGGTACCGAATTTAGACTGTGTTGACCAGAAAGCTCAGGTCAATTTTTAAAATCCATCCCGATTCGACAGCATGACCACCAGCCTGACAGGCGAGCGTCTAGCACTAAGCTATCGCGGCTCCCTACAGGCATAGGAGAAAATCCATTCTTTGGAGACATCACAAGAAGAGAAAAACTAGAACACCATGGTAACCGGTAGCAAAACCTCTTACAGACATAAAAAGGAAGCCCATTATTTGGCGACATCATTGAAAGAGAAACACTAGAACACACTACTGCAACTGGTAAGAACACATAGAAAAGAAACTAATCCTTTGGGGCTATCATGAGAAGAGAACCACTTGAGAACACTGCGGCAGCTGGAAGGAGTGAATGTAAAAGAGATAAATAGTAGAGAGAGAGAGAGAGAGAGAGAGAGAGAGAGAGAGAGAGAGAGAGAGAGAGAGAGAGAGAGAGAGAGAGAGAGAGAGAGAGAGAGAGAGAGAGAATATTGGACAGTATTGCATCATGGCGCTGTGAGATATTGTCACACGAGTTGATACATACACCTAAAGTATGGCAGCTGTGAAGATACATGTTTACTCACAGCAGATAACACGAAACTCGATCATTACGATGATGATCATGATGGTATGGGCTATAATAACAGATGCAGTACGATACATTGAATGAATGTTACGCTTTTAGAGAGTTGACGGTGCATGAGGTTTCCTTTGAAGTAAAAAGTAGACAAACCATAACGACACGGCGTATGTTTGTATTTATGATATGGTCCATGCCTGTTCCGTTGGAGCAGCTGAAACCTATGGTGCCTAATGGTAGGTGTTGGATTATGCAACTCGATAGTTGTTGTTCACGGGGAGGATGACCAGGCTAGAGATGACACCTTTCAACACGATATGTCACAGCAGTTGCCATTTCATATGATGAAACCTTGCCCAGAAGAAAAGCAACGGCAAACTACCTTCTGCAAAACTTGCCTAGAAACCCTAACAACAATGAAGCTACTAAATACGATTGTCGGATGTATAGTTGATGGCTCAACCCCAAAGAGATAAAGTATCCTCAGTTCCTCTTTCTCAATGTGATCCGGCCTGTTATAATTAATTTAGCTGTTACTGGCTAAATGATGTGAGACCATTAAATAGAGTTTTGGAGAACCAAGGAATACCTCCAGGAAAAGAATGAAATTTTTACTGAGTATCCCAAATGTTCTTAGGGTGGTTCCTTGCCTCTCCTCTACCAAATAAATAATTAATCTAGGGTGATTACTTACAACAATTTTACTATGACAAGAGAACTCTCAAAAGAGAAAATAACCCGTAATTTTCATAATTTTATATATATATATATATATATATATATATATATATATATATATATATATATATATATATATATATATATATATATATATATATATATATATATAAAAATGGAGCTATTGATTATACATGTCATAAAATACAACAATCAATGCAGTACAATTACAAGATTAGTTACATATTCATCATCTCTGTCTAATTATCTATCTCCTGGCTGTGCAACTGTATCATACATTGCCCTCAGTGTTGTATCCGTTCTTAATTAGAATTATTGGGCCTCTTCTACTGGCCTATTTATAATCTGTGGAAGACAACTGGGTACACCCTGGTTGGTCTCCCATCCAGTTCTTGGATCTTGGTAGCATTCAGTCAGTGTATACTATGTTCATGAGTGTTCTTTATTTGTTTCCAGGTTAGATTTATAATGGCTCACTGATTTTCTCACCGATTTACCTAGACTAAAGGATATGTGATACCTGTCTAACAATTTACACCTCACTATCTCAGCTGCCTCACTCAGTTAAGTGGCTACTGCATTCAGTCAAGCTGCTACTACTACATTCACAAAGTCAGGTCTGGATCTATCTGAGAATGTCCACTACCTGAAATTTCAGCATCAATCATACATCTAAAGATGTCATCAATATGAACATCAGAACTGAAATGCTCGATATTTTTCAAGAAAATCACATAGAAATGACATAAAAGAATTGTGATCCTAGGAAAATAAACAGTGGAGGGTAAAGAGTCGTAGTACTCTAAAATAGTTATCCACAACATAATTGACTGTTCTACATCCAATCTTCCCCTATCAGGTGTTCCAGGTTTAGACAAGCAGATGTGCAGTTTCATCTTCACCTATGCCTGTCCTCAGGGTATGCAGGTTAAGTTATACCTTGATTAATTTGGAATTGACAACTATGTTTCCCATCTTATTCTGTACCTAGTTAATTCTCTTCATCTTCTTCTATTCATACATTATGGGGTTTAAAAATCATTCCCCATTGTAATAAGTGTTTGTTTATAGACAGTAGAAGTACATCATGGTTTCCATTTTGGTATAGTATTCAGGCGAATTCTTTTCAAGTCAAAAATTTCAAGGCGAGTATATTCCCTCCTGTTCACCGTGTCTATACTAAGATTGTACTTCAATCATCATCATCATCATCATCATCATCATCATCATCATCATCATCATCATCATCATCATCATCATCATCATCATCATCATCATCATCATCATCATCATCATCATCATCATCATCATCATCATCATCATCATCATCATCATCATCATCACCACAACCACCACCACCACCACCACCACCGTGCGATCGACTTCAAATCCAGTATCCCGGGATTATACAACTGCTTCCCCCGGGAAGGTAACCTGGCTAACAAGTCGGATGTGTCGGCCGAAAGTTCAGGAATTCATATCTACTTTAAATAGGCACAACGCAATATGTCTAAAACAATATTCCGGACGAATGCAGAAGAAGAAGAAGAAGAAGAAGAAGAAGAAGAAGAAGAAGAAGAAGAAGAAGAAGAAGAAGAAGAAACTGTGTCCACTACAAAAGAAGCCATAGATGCCGACTATGTATAGAGAAAGCCAGTTGCTCAAGCTGGTTATGGTTTGTTTCAGAAATCCGTCTACACGCGGCATCATTTGACAACAGAACCGTGTCTAGCTCGTCTGCACATTTTGCCCATGAATAGTTATGTACTCTAATTGCCACTGGTATTCGCCCGTGGTGTATTTGTAGCTGTAGCAATTAATTTCTAGAGTTCATAATGTATTCTTGGGAGCTGCGGTAGCATAGTGACTCCAATCCGTAACGGAGATACTACTTAACACTGATCTGCACTATCAGATCGACCCGAACAGTGAGAGTCAAACGTCCAAGAAACCCCCGGGAAGGTTAACCCGGTCATCAAATGCCCGCAGAAGTCGGATGTGTCTGCCTAACGGCGCAAGAACGCAGCTCTGCTGTAAACAGGCACGACGCAATCACATCCGAAAAAAACTCTCCGGATGAACACAGAAGAAGAGGAAGAAGAAGAAGAAGAAGAAGAAGAAGAAGAAGAAGAAGAAGAAGATCGACCCGATATAAAATGGGTACCGGGAAATGTAAATAAAACGACAGTGATTCTGACCACATGATCCAAGGAGAGGCCATTGCTCCTTAAAAATATGAGCCTAGCAGTATATGCCCACAGACCGCCTTGCGCTGGTTTTTTTTTTTAACGAAATGGTATAGGTGCCGGTCGTTCAGACAGCAATGGCAAACTACTCAATCAATCAATCATGTGCCATGCCGGAAAGCGTGGGCGGTCATGATGCGCCATTTAACTCGATCACCAGAGTCGTGGATCAGCTCAGTGTTCCTGTCTCGTCCATGCCATGTGGCCAAGCCATCCAGGTATTTTCCTCTCGGTCTTCCTCTTGGTCTGTTCCCTTCGATCTTCCCAGCTGTCACTAAGTTCTCCAGTCCATTTCTTCTCATAACATGTCCAAAAAATTTTGACTGTCTACGTCTAATTTCTCTAATCAATCTACGATTTTCATTTGTCTCTTGTAGTACTTGGTCATTGGATTTTCTATCTGTCCATGGTATTCTTTGCATTTTCCTCAGAAACCACATTTCTGCAGCCATCAGATGTTTTTCAGCTTGACTGCACATTGTCCAAGTTTCACATCCATACAAAAGAACAGGCTCTATGTATCCCCTCAACACTCTTTTTTCTCGTTTCAATTGACATCATTTTATTGGTCAGAATGTTTTTCATCTTGCTAAAGGCTACTTTCGCAATGGCGATTCTTGTTCTAATCTCTTCAAGGCATCTGCCATCAGATGTTATGACTGTTCCGAGATAATTGAACCGATTCACTTGTTGAAGAATATCCCCATTTACTTGTATATTACATTGTGGTACTTCGTTCTTCCTAGTGACGACCATAACCTGTGTCTTCCTACAATTTAATTCCAACCCCAGCTGCTCACTGTGTACAACAACAGCGTCTACTAATTGTTGCAGATCCTGTGCATTGTCTGCAATCAATACTGTATCATCTGCATATCTAATGTTATTTATGTTTCGTCCTCCAATGCTGATTCCATTTAGGTCTTCTACATTTCTGAAAATATTTTCACTGTATAGGGAAAAAAGATCTGGAGACATTACACATCCCTGCCTAACACCTCTCTTAATAGGTTTATATTGTCCTACTTCATTATCAATCCTTATGGCAGCTTGTTGTTTCCAATATATGTTTTTTATAAGTCTAATGTCTTTCCCATCAATTTGTAGATCTGCAAGCATATCCACAATGTTGACATGTCTAACTCTATCAAAAGCCTTTGTGTAGTCAATAAAGCAAAGATGTATATCCTTGTTTACTTCTAAAGCACGTTCAATAACTGTTCGCAGCATATACACAGCATTTACTGTACCCTTTCCTTCTACAAACCCACATTGTTCTTCCCCTATTTCAGGTTGTATTTTCTTCCTCACTCATTGCATGATAATTCGTAACAAAATCTTTGTGATGTGACTCATTATACTAATTGTTCTATGTTGATCACATTCTAAGGTTCCTGATTTCTTTGGGATTGCAATAAATACAGAATTACATAATTCAGAAGGTATATCTCCAGTATCATATAATGTGTTCAGCAATCTAGTGACTTGCTCTAGTCCAAATTCTTCTAAAGCTTTAATCATTTCTGTTGTGATGTTATCTGCACCGGGGGCCTTGCCAGCTTTCATATGCTTAAGAACATTTTGAACCTCCATCTTTAAAATTGCTGGTCCTTCATTATTAAATCTAATAGCATACTGTTTCTCTCTGTTATCATTATACAGGTCTTTCACATAATCTGTCCATACATGTAGAATCTGATCTTTTTCTATTATGATTTTGCCATCTTTAGTTTTTAGACAGCCGGTTGATGTACTTGTTCTATTATTAGTAAGTTCATGAATTCTTTTGTGCACTAATTTGGTATTTTGACTGTTGTGTTGTTTTTCAATTTCTAAGCACTTTTCCTCAAGCCATGATTCTTTTGCCTGCCTACATAATATTCTGACTTGTCTGTGAATTTCTTCATATTTGGCAGGATTATTTTTGTTGAGTCTTCTTGTTTCCATTAAGTGTAAAATTTCCTCAGTCATCCATTTCTGACGACCCACCTTCTTTAATTTTGGAATAGTTGTTTCTGCAGCCACATTGATTGAATTCTTTAACATTTCCCATTGATCATCCACATCCTGGAATAGGATCTCTAGATCAGACAATATTTCAAATCTGTTCTGTACTTCTATGTTGAATTTGTTTTGTATTTCCTTGTCATTGCTCAATGTACACAAGTCATATTTAGTGTTTCCTGTTATATACTTGACTTTCTTCAACTTTATCCTCAATGTTCCTGTGAGTAATCTGTGGTCACTATAACAATCAGCACTGGACTGTTTTTGCTACTGTTATCGCGTTTCTAAATCTTCTGCTAATGAGAATGTAGTCAATCTGGTTTCTAATCATGCTATCAGGACTCCTCCAGGTCCATAATCTTCTAGGGTGTTGCTTGAACCAGGTGTTTCCTACAATCATTTCCTGTTCTTTTGCCCACTCTACTAGTCTGTATCCTCTTTCATTTCTCTCTCCTAAACCATAGTTTCCTACTGTGTATCTATCCCCTTGATTTCCTACTTTTGCATTGAAGTCCCCTATTATGATGTTTATTTCTGAATTTTTACATTTCTTTAAGGCAGACTCTATGTCATTATAAAATTCCTCTACACTATCTTCACTGGACTCTCCTGTTGGGGCATATACTTGAATAACATTTATGTTAAAAGGTCTGCCACTCAATTTAACTAGTAGAACTCTGTCCGACACGGCCCAATATCCCTGAACAGACGTTGATGTTTTCCGGTCCAAAATTATTGCCACTCCCCTATGTCGATCTTCACCTCCAGAATAAATAATCTTAAAATCTTTATGTATCTTGATGCCTGCTCCTGTCCATCTCGTTTCGCACATACCTAATATATTATTATTTGTCTCTTTGAATTTCTTGTGTTATGTTCTCTAATTTCCCGTCGTTGTTTAACGTCCTAACGTTCCATGTTCCTAATTTTAATGTCTCTGTCCTTGTCTTGCGATGATCAGTCTTTAAGCGAATCATAATAAACTAGGCACTTTCAAAGAGGTAGTTTGCCGTTGCTTTCCTCTATGGCAGTGACCATACTGGCCGGATGACCGCAATCATTGTCTCTCGAAAGAGATCCTCTGCTTGCCGTCGCGAAACTCGAGACCATAACCAACAAATATCTGTCGGCTGCCCTCAAAATTTCATCCACCACCTGCCTTCCGTGGCTTCTTTTGAATACTTCCAATAAACGAACACGAAATAACATCACATAATCCAAAGGAAAAACACTATCCACACAAATTCCACGGGAATTTCCATAGGAAATCCACAGAAAAACACTGAACAGCGTCTCCCCTAAGAACAAGGAGTCATCGCGCCGCCATTATACCGGAAATATCATCATCATTGATTATATCATTATCATCATCATTATTATCATTATATTCATCAGGACACTAACCAATATGTTCTAACATGAGTGATCATTAATACAATGGGGGTTTGCTTAAGATACAAAACCAGATACTTGTAGTATGCGTACTGTAATAATATGGAATGTGTCGTGCTTAGGGCACAAAACCAGATGAAGGTCCCATAAGTGATGTATGATACAGAGTGTGCGTCGGAGTGCACTAAATGATTAATTAGTGTTTTGGGTTATGCCGAACATATTCTCTGCAGATAGACAGGGCATTAAACATAACAGTTGCCTTGTACCATGAGATTGAATGTTAGCTTATACCCTTCTCAGCATTCACCCATTCTCAGACATAATATTCATATGTATGGATGATCATTTCACTCAGTCTTCAGACACATTCATATCTGTATGGATGACAATCAAACATATGTATGTGCTTTTCACAGAATACATTAACAGATTTAACCACTATTCCATTACAATGAAATCTCATCATTCTACCATCCTTCATTAGAAATTATATTTTCCTGGATGATATTTAGTCATTTCTACAGATGTGTTCTTTTCAAATGATACACATACATCTGTTTAACAATAATGAAATCACACATGAATCCTCACAGATATGCTGTCGGCAATGACATAGATTTATGTGATCATTAGACTTAATTAGGAGATTCGCAAAGGATACTTCCTCATGTGTAGCAATAATGAAAATACACATGGATACCCACATGCTCTCATAGATTTATGTGATATACTCAATCTACATTCAGGCATTTTGAATTTTAACCATTCTAGCATGCCGGTTGAATAAGTATTATTATGTGGCACAAATATTAATTCCACATGTTTACAACATTGAAAATACATTTGACTCACCACATGGGTGCTTTAACCCAACACACACAATTCTGATCCCTATAGGAATCTATTTGGTTCTCATGTGTTCATGAAATACCAGAAAACTATTATTGTGTCCATGTGCTCATGTAAAAAAATAAATATACTTGACTAATGTGCTCATGTAATTAAAATACTTGACTATTAGACATTACACTACTTTCTCTATCAGTATTGGCACATGTAAACTAGTTTTCTTTAATCTTAAGTTACTCACCACTCCTAAATCACTACTGATTGAGTTGAACTACTTAAGAATAAAATGTACAACTTTAGTCTAATGCTTAACATTAATTTAGTTGTTTAGTAGAAGAAAAGGAAACTCACTAGGTATGACTATGATAACTGAATATATTATTTAATTTCACTAAATTAATTTCTTAAGAACTAACCACGTGTGGGTTTACAACATGTTTTGACTTACCAAATCTTCTCCTGGGAAAAAGGCTGACAGACTAAACTTAACGAATATAAAATATAGCATTGTTTACCTCATTTCAATGAAATGACTTCATACACATGTCCACCACAGATGTCAGGTCTTCAAATTTGGTGGAGTTTCCAAATAAACTGCTGCTGGTTTCTGGTCCTTCAATTCTCTTTAGGCTTTACTAACATATTCTTAGCGAGCGAAGAAGCTCCCATTTTCCGCAGACACAGCCAATCTCATGTCCCACGTGGCAATGAGTTGTGGTTATGCAAATGAGACCATGAGACCGGTTGTTGCTGTTTTTATCTCATCTATTTCCGAGTTTAAGTTTTTCCATTCCTGTGGACCATGAGTCTGTTGTTGTAAAATGTTGGATTTTCCGAAGCGGAACAAATATCCTGGTTGTGGTGTTAATACTCCACTGTTGTACGGAGAAATATTCACAGCGCTGTTACGGGTTGTGAAAAAATATACCACAAAGATAAAACAAAGAAAATTGAAATAAATTGACCACTTGAAACGTCACGAAAGTTTAGAGAGAACAATAATGGAGGGGTATATGCCCGGGAGGAGAGGAAGAGGAAAGCCAAAGAGAAGATAGGTTCAGGATGTGGCAGATGATCTCCAGATGGATGAATCGGACGCGGTGCACCTGGCTTATGACCGAGAAGTTTTCCGGAAGGTTGTTACGGGAGCGAGATTCTCGCAAACGACATGCTATTGATTGAATTAACGAATTGGTGTATTGTGTGCCAGCTGCTTTAAGCTTATTTTGCTAAATATTATGTCCTCATTTTAATTATATCCTCCCGGGGCACAGTAGAATAGTTGTTTGTGCTCTTGCTTGTCCAGGTTATGTCTCTATAGTGACAGAACAATGTTTTCGACCAATGCTGCATAGAGGTAGACTCAGCTTTATACAATGAAGACCGGATAATTTTCATTAATTCCTGGAAAGGAAAAAAAAAAAAAAACAAACAAACTATGCGGCAGGATACTGAACACCGAAACTCATTAAGTCTGGCCCTAGAATATGCGTATGTCTAACAATTTACACCTCAGCGGTAGTACAGGGTGTATTTGTAATGGCTGTATGGATTTTAAAAATGTAGCCGTTCCAAGTTTTGTATTTACCTTTTATGTTGCATGAACTCCACAGGGGAAGAATACAAAACGTGGAAAGGAAGTTAAAAAAAAAAAAACCAGTCATTAAATATACACCCTATATCTGTTGTGGAACAACATTTTCACATTTGTTTTCAGCCAGTGCCAATCAATACACGTGTACGTATTTTCTTAGTGGCTCCAATTTTCTACCAGGCCTGGAGATTTTTGCCTGTTTCTAAGTTTAACGTCTTCCGCACACCCACGAGAACCGAAACAATGATCAGCACACAACAGCCATTCATTACGCTCCAACGACCACCCACATTGAATCAATTACAAACTTGAAAAACAAAAATTGCAAGCTAAATTATGTAGGAAACATAAGGAAAAACAAAACCAGAAAGCTAAATTACAGAGGACATGTTAGAAAAACAAAATCAGGATACTACATTACAGACAACATGTTGGTAAACAGTGCTACTCCACTAATCACGACAGCCGTCGTCGTAACTGGAAATTCCTCACATTTCTGAACTATAGTCTGTTTACTTTTGCCTACCCCAATATAAAATTCCATATTTCAGTAACCAACTGAGGGAAAATGACGAGAGTTAGAAAATAACTGTATCATTATGGTCACCCCCCCCAAAAAAAAACTTGTTTGTTCTGGATATTGTACAGCAGATTTCAAAGTTTGTTTATATGCGATATATAATTTACGGGTCAGAGATGAAGTGCACATTATTACATGTATTACGTCTTCACACGGAAACATTAGCGTTGAATAGTTAATTTTCTCGTGGGACATGGGTGTAACACGCTACGTGGAGGGTCCCAAATAGCCCTGTCACAATATTTCAAAATTGTTCTCTTTATAGCCCTGGCTGGGATAGGTCTTTACCTGCCAACCCTCCTCCGTTTTCGGACTCACTGTCACTCTTTCTTTCGACCTAGGGACCTATTTCCTGTAGTGTTCCTCTGGCTGATCCATATATATAACACATTGCTCGTTGGAATAAGCTAAAACTTGATTTATTAAATCAATACAGGACAGCACAGAAAAACACCAAGGTAGGTAACACAGAAAGTTCTAAACAGACACCACACAGATAAGTTCAGGCACATAGCCTCAAGTAGCCATAGTCACAGACCCAGCTTCAAATACTGTCCGATCTGTCCATATACGTCTCACCCTGTGTGCTGGAAGCTCCTTCCTCCCCGGTACTTGGGTGTAAGTTCCACAGGCTTCTGTAGAATCAAATCCACTGGTTGGTGAAGACTTGTTCATGGACTCAACATATATTGGCGTCTTTCAATGTCCGGTATAAAATGGGAATGCCGGATAATCATGCGTCGATTCAACTAGAATTGGACTGCTCTCGGGCCTATGTCAATGAAGGGACCCGAGATGCCCCATTACTGCAAACTGTCATTGTTTATGGGTATGCAGGATAATCATGCGTAGTCTCAACCAGCATTTAACTGTTCTCGGGCCTATGTCATTTCTTCAAGATATGCCCTTGCCTCTCTCTCAGAGTTAGGCACACCATGTGTGATATGGCTAATACTTTGACCTGGCTTCATCAGACGTATTTGGCTCTAGCACAGAAGCTGTGTGGATACTGTCCGCTTTGGTTACGTCCAACACAAGAGGACCCTGGAGATAACAAACAATATTGAGCGACTGGGCGGACTCATGCATCACACAATCCTAAAGACCAATAGGGTCTCAGTTAATATATTTGACATATACCTGACCTGTCAGGTAGCCCCTGGATTGGCTACGTCCGGGCTTGAGTCGACCTCCAGCTGGGTGAAGTCAGATTGTCCACCCTAGGAACGTTTTGTCTACAAGACACACATTCCACACTCATACCAAGCCTTTATTATTATTGGGCACATTCATTTCCATGCTTTCCTCTCACTTGCAAACCATGCCTTTCTCGCAACCAAGATCTTGTGGTGTGGTGTGCCCAGCAATCGGTGTGTTTCTCCCCGTTAAGTAAATATATTACAGTATTGGGGTTATATGGCACACCGTGTATTTCCCCATTCAAAGAAGATACTACCCCTCCCGGCCGCCGCTCTCGACTGAGCTGTCGCCCCAATGTACCGGCATTGCCCTGCACAAGCCAAAGTGTAGATAAGTTCAGGTTCTCTCAGTGAGATATAGGAGTCCCTTATCCTCCCGACATCATCCTATCGAGTGACAGACGAAAGAGATAGTCCTGTGGCTAGCATCCCCTGGCTCAAGAAGATATATTCTAGATTGGTGGACCCCATCCCCGTAGCTATCTAATGTGCCTATATTTAAAAGAGAGATACCACCAAGTAACGGTAAGCCGTAGGAATCCAGATATCACTCGTCCATCAGCTGCCAAGAACAAGCCGCGTAGCCAGATCGGCTAACGGTCACCCCCTCCCAACATGGCAAGACTGCTGTTTTGCTATATCCTCTCAGTCGTTAAGACAATAGATATTTATAGGCCAAGCATTTGCCTGGACCAACGAAAACCCATATTTACCTTTACCTCTCTTCAGTAGTAGGTTGCATCTCTGTCGTAATCTTTAATTTACTGGACAGGCTGCAACTTTCAAACGGTAGGTGTTGGCCCGGCCATCAATTGACCAGCCGCTGCACCAGTGCACATTTGACGCAAGGCGCTCCTTCGGGACTACCCGAAAGGAAAGACAAATATATACTCGCTCCATGTAAAGATTGTGGTATGAAGATAACCCAAAGAACCATCTTTCATGGAGAATTGAGCGAACAAGAGAACTGAGAGCCTCCGAAAGCCGTTTCCCCCTGTTTACCAAGAATTCAAGAATGCATAAGGACATGGGCCACTGGCGTTTCGCTACATAGGCCCCCTCTTAAGAAAGTCGAACCCTACGAACTTTCTACTGTCAGTGATTCTGTTCGAATGACCCCACCCTCACATTCAACTATAGGATGCCGTGATAGGAAATCTGCTCCCACATTCTCCCTTCCGGGGATGTATTCGACCGTGAACTGATACGGTTGTAGGAGCAATGACCATCTCATTAACCTCGCGTTCATTTTCTTAGAAGTTGCCAAGAACGTCAGAGGTTGATGGTCAGATTGCACTTTGAACGGTACTCCATACAGATAAGGTTGAAATTTCTGTACTGCCCACACTAGAGCTAGACATTCCCGTTCGACGGTGGAGTAATTCCGTTCGGCGGGTAACAGTTTTCGACTGGCATATGCCACCGGACACAGCACCGAAGGATTATCTCGCCCTTCCTGCAACAGAGTTGCCCCAATCCCTATGTTACTCGCGTCGGTTCTCAGAACAAACGTTTTCTCCAAATCTGGGAGTTGCAGGACTGGCCTATCCACCAACGCCTGTTTCAGCTTCCCATAAGCCTTTTCACAGCTCGGGGTCCAGATTATAAGATCTGGCGATCCTTTCTTCAGAGTCTCGGTTAACGGCGCCGCAATTTCGTTGAACTTTGGAATAAATTTCTGGTAAAACCCACACAGAGACAAGAAAGACCTAACATCTTTTTTGGATCTAGGACGGGGTGCGAGACGGACCTTTTCAATATTCTTTTCTTCCGGTACCAGTCCCCCTGGGGTAATAGTGTGTCCCAGAAATTCCAAGGATTGATAGCCAATCATGCATTTGGCTGGACGGGCGGTTAACCCTTCCTCTTTTAACCTTTTGAAGATCTGTCCCAAGGACCTCAGGTGATCACTCAGATTGTCAGACGCGATGAGAATATCATCCATAAACGAGACCACAGAGGGATCCTTTAAAGGGTCTAATAACATTCTCATCATGCGAGTGAACACACTGGGCGCATTGCTCAGCCCAAAAGGCATCACCTTAAATTCGTAATGGCCGCTCGGTGTACTGAAAGCGAGCATGGGCCGAACCTCAGGCTTCACAGGGATCTGATAATATCCCCGACTTAAATCGATTTTTGAGAAGTACTTTGCCCTATTTAATCTGGCAAATAGTTGATTTGTGTTTGGTAACGGCTCAACTTGGAATGTCGTACAACTGTTTAAATGCCTGAAATCAATACATAAGCGGTGCTCCCCGCTTGGCTTCCTCAACAAGACAACCCCGGCATTATAAGGAGAAGTCGAAGGAGTTATGATGTCATCATCCAGAAGCTTCTGGATTTCTGCTTCCAGGGCCTTCTCTTTCGAAAAGGGCACTGGATATATTTTTTGGCGAATGGGGTCTTGGGTAGTCAGAGTCATATCAAACTCGACCAACCCTGTCCGCCCTGGACGATCGGTAAGAATCTGTTGATGGGACCCCAACAAACGGATGACCAGTTCTGTTTCTTCAGTCGACAGATCAGGATTTATATGTACATCCTTATAGGTTTCCCCAGGTTGTAAAGGATACTCCCTATCCACGTCTTCGCCCGATTCAGTTTCCATCGCGACCGCCATAGTCATGAGTGGGAGAGAAGTACCATCGGATCGTTCCTCATATTTTTTAGGAGGTTAATGTGGAAGATTTTAGATTTCCCCCTGATCCGGATAGCATAATTGGTACGGGACACAACCCTTTCCACCGGGAAAGGCCCCTGCCAACCAATCTCGAGTTTATTGGAACCTACTGGAAGTAACAACAGAACCCGATCCCCCACCTTAAGAGACCTATCTTTCGTCCTTCTATTGTAGTAGGCCGCGTGTCTCTTCCTGGCCGCTCTCAGATTCTGAGCTGCCAAAGCCCAACCCGTCTGGAGTTTCTTCTTTAACTCTTCGACGTATTTATATGAGGATACAACTTCTTCGGAGGTTTCTTCCTCTGTCCAACATCTCAATAAGGCTTCTAAGGGACCCTTGATTGGCCTCCCGAATAGTAGAGTGGCTGGTGGCAACCCGGTCGACCCATGGGGAACCTCCCGATAGGCGAACAAGGCGGCCGAGATATACTCATCCCATCTGTCTGGTTTCTCTTGAGCCAGCTTCCGAAGCATGGTCATCAAGGTACCATTAAACCTCTCTACTTGCCCATTAGACTGAGGGTGGTATGGGCTTGTGTGAATGTGGTTAGTCTGGAAGATACGAAAGACTTCTTCCATCCGCTTACCAAAGAACTGAGACCCATTGTCCATTAGGATCTGGTTGGGAAATCCCAACCTAGTAAAGGTCTCCATCAGTGCATCAGCCACTCGCTTAGAGTCGATTGTGGCCAACGGTATCGCCTCGCCCCACATGGAACAGCAATCCACCATCGTGAGAATGTACTTATTCCTCTTCCTAGTCCGAGGAAGAGGACCAACAAGATCGATGGCAACTCTCTCGAAAGGAGAGTTCATAATGGGCATGTCTCCCAGGACTACCGGAGCTGTCCAGTGTTTTGGTGCCACACGCTGGCACTCTGGGCACGACTTGACGTACCTACGCACGTCTCCAGTCATCCCTGGCCAGTAGTAATGGCAGGAAATGCGCTGGAGAGTTGCCCCGACACCCATATGTCCACTGAAAGAAATGGTGTGTCCCATATGAAGAAGCTGTTCCCGATAAGCCTTAGGAACTACCAGCTGTCCATGCTGGCGATCCTCCACTCCGGCTCTCCGGTACAGTAACCGATTCTTCATATAATACTGACCCCGTCTTGGTGGGTCAGAACTTTTGGGCAACTGGTTGAAGCAAGGTTGCAAAGTAGCATCCTGGCTTTGAGCAGCTCGTAACTGCCCAGGCAAGGGATTCACGATCAACCCCGGCGTCTGCTCCTCCTCCGATTGAGATCTGGTTTGCATCGCCCCTACGTACATGGGTTCGGTTGGAATCCCTAGAAAGACGTAGCGACAACCCAAGATCATTGGGAAGATCGGATCTAGCAGAACGGCTGCCTGTATAGTGCCGGTAACATATTTAGATTTGATGTCTACCTTCGCAATTGGAAGAGACATCGCTACCGCACTCTTTGTCGCCGTTTGAATCTCAATAGATTCCCCGGTTAGCTGCTCCGGGCTCACTAAGTGTGATGAAATTACAGCCTCAAACTGCAGATCGGTGTCATAGAGACACTCAACTGGTTGTCCGTTCACAAGTACCGTTTCTACTACTGGTGGTTTTTCTGAATCATTGTTCCCAAGATCCCCCCCTTCTACTTCCTTGTGAGACCCTTCCCCGGTTTCTACAAGACAAGCAGCATAGTGAGAGTCTTTCTGTTTACGCCGGCAATCAACCGTATTGTGTGTGGGAGATTTTGCAATAGGCGCACCACTTTTCACTCCACTTTCTTTTAGGAGATCCAGGTGGACTCTTACCAGAGGGTTTTTTTAATAGGAACTTTCTCGAAAGGATCCTCCTTCTTGGTGTGAGCTGTTTTAGGGTTCTTCTTCTTTCCAGACCAGGTGTCTGGTGGTCGGGGATTGGGTTGTGACAGTTCCCCATTATCTCCATGAGCTAGCACATACCTTTCCGCTAATGTATTTACCAAGTCTAACTTTTCTGCCCCATTTTCAAGCAAGAAGGTTTGTAATGGCTTAGGCATCATCCTCTTCATTTGGTCCACGACCACTAATTCTTCCAAACTTTCATAGTCGTTAGCAAATCCAGCTAATGACATCCACTTCAAAAGGTAAGACTTCAGTCTGACACTGTAGGCTGCGAACATCTCTCCTGGCTCTCTCTTGGACTTTCTGAACTGCTCACGGTATGTATGGGCTGTCATCTGGAACCTTTTCAATAATGCTTTTTCCAGAGCCTCATAGTCATTCTCCATACCAGGTGGCAACCTTGAGTAGACCTCGTACGCGGTCCCCCTCAGGCCCTGCGAGATTTTCAAGTTCCATTTCCCACGTTCCAGTCCCATAGCCAAAGCCATCGACTGGAATTTTTGAAGATACTGGTCGATCTTCTCTTTGTGTTCATCGAACGGGAGTAATGGGAACTTCATTGCCTGGTATGAACCGCCACTAGAAGTTGTTGAGTCAGGGAGAACTGCGCCTCCAACTGCACCCTCGCTTTCCTTGACAGTTTGAGCTTTCAGCTCCAACTCCCTCATACGAAACTCATGGTCTCTGACTGCCTGCTCGGCCTCCATCTTCCTAGCCTCCGCCTCAATTTTCTTGGCTTCGCGCACAGCTTGTCTGAAGTCTCTTTCCACTTCCTGCACATATTTCTGTAACTCCGCTCCATCATAGCCCATCTCACGCCCTGTAGCCTGTACGTCAGCGACATTAAACCCAGTTGATGCCATCTTAAACTCAGAGGGAAAGTGCCCAAGAAATTGTATAGAAAATGATTATCTCACATCACCAAAATATATATATTACACGACCACAACACGTCGTATGTCGGTCAGTCTGTGTCAGGAAGAGTATAGACAATAGCCAGGCACGGTAGGCAGAAACCTATTGATAGTAGACAAGAATATCTGTCCCCTATCACTAAATCAACCAGAACTCCACCAGGATTTCAAATATCCCGGACGAGCCCCCAGAAATTGTAACACGCTACGTGGAGGGTCCCAAATAGCCCTGTCACAATATTTCAAAATTGTTCTCTTTATAGCCCTGGCTGGGATAGGTCTTTACCTGCCAACCCTCCTCCGTTTTCCCCGGACTCACTGTCACTATTTCTTTCGACCTAGGGACCTATTTCCTGTAGTGTTCCTCTGGCTGATCCATATATATAACACATTGCTCGTTGGAATAAGCTAAAACTTGATTTATTAAATCAATACAGGACAGCACAGGAAAACACCAAGGTAGGTAACACAGAAAAATCTAAACAGACACCACACAGATAAGTTCAGGCACATAGCCTCAAGTAGCCATAGTCACAGACCCAGCTTCAAATACTGTCCGATCTGTCCATATACGTCTCACCCTATGTGCTGGAAGCTCCTTCCTCCCCGGTACTTGGGTGTAAGTTCCACAGGCTTCTGTAGAATCAAATCCACTGGTTGGTGAAGACTTGTTCATGGACTCAACATATATTGGCGTCTTTCAATGTCCGGTATAAAATGGGAATGCCGGATAATCATGCGTCGATTCAACTAGAATTGGACTGCTCTCGGGCCTATGTCAATGAAGGGACCCGAGATGCCCCATTACTGCAAACTGTCATTGTTTATGGGTATGCAGGATAATCATGCGTAGTCTCAACCAGCATTTAACTGTTCTCGGGCCTATGTCATTTCTTCAAGATATGCCCTTGCCTCTCTCTCAGAGTTAGGCACACCATGTGTGATATGGCTAATACTTTGACCTGGCTTCATCAGACGTATTTGGCTCTAGCACAGAAGCTGTGTGGATACTGTCCGATTTGGTTACGTCCAACACAAGAGGACCCTGGAGATAACAAACAATATTGAGCGACTGGGCGGACTCATGCATCACACAATCCTAAAGACCAATAGGGTCTCAGTTAATATATTTGACATATACCTGACCTGTCAGGTAGCCCCTGGATTGGCTACGTCCGGGCTTGAGTCGACCTCCAGCTGGGTGAAGTCAGATTGTCCACCCTAGGAACGTTTTGTCTACAAGACACACATTCCACACTCATACCAAGCCTTTATTATTATTGGGCACATTCATTTCCATGCTTTCCTCTCACTTGCAAACCATGCCTTTCTCGCAACCAAGATCTTGTGGTGTGGTGTGCCCAGCAATCGGTGTGTTTCTCCCCGTTAAGTAAATATATTACAGTATTGGGGTTATATGGCACACCGTGTATTTCCCCATTCAAAGAAGATACTACCCCTCCCGGCCGCCGCTCTCGACTGAGCTGTCGCCCCAATGTACCGGCATTGCCCTGCACAAGCCAAAGTGTAGATAAGTTCAGGTTCTCTCAGTGAGATATAGGAGTCCCTTATCCTCCCGACATCATCCTATCGAGTGACAGACGAAAGAGATAGTCCTGTGGCTAGCATCCCGTGGCTCAAGAAGATATATTCTAGATTGGTGGACCCCATCCCCGTAGCTATCTAATGTGCCTATATTTAAAAGAGAGATACCACCAAGTAACGGTAAGCCGTAGGAATCCAGATATCACTCGTCCATCAGCTGCCAAGAACAAGCCGCGTAGCCAGATCGGCTAACGGTCACCCCCTCCCAACATGGCAAGACTGCTGTTTTGCTATATCCTCTCAGTCGTTAAGACAATAGATATTTATAGGCCAAGCATTTGCCTGGACCAACGAAAACCCATATTTACCTTTACCTCTCTTCAGTAGTAGGTTGCATCTCTGTCGTAATCTTTAATTTACTGGACAGGCTGCAACTTTCAAACGGTAGGTGTTGGCCCGGCCATCAATTGACCAGCCGCTGCACCAGTGCACATTTGACGCAAGGCGCTCCTTCGGGACTACCCGAAAGGAAAGACAAATATATACTCGCTCCATGTAAAGATTGTGGTATGAAGATAACCCAAAGAACCATCTTTCATGGAGAATTGAGCGAACAAGAGAACTGAGAGCCTCCGAAAGCCGTTTCCCCCTGTTTACCAAGAATTCAAGAATGCATAAGGACATGGGCCACTGGCGTTTCGCTACAATGGGATTGGCCTTATGACAAGAGCCTCGCGTGGTGGAACGGGACATAACTATAAAACAAGTTTGTTAGCGAGAAATCACTAGATTTTCACCAAAACATCAAAGAAATGTCGCCGCTTTCCATGATTTAAGTTGCTTTTGGACCTATCAAAGACATATTCCTTGGGTGGGGGTAAATATAAGACGACAGGAAAAATTTCATAACGATGCAATAGACAGTTTTCAAAATAATTGATCGTGAATGAAAGCATTAATTTCTGGACAGACTATAGTCACGTGTGCAGTCTTTTGGGAGGACATAACTATTAAACCAGTGGTTCTCAACCTTTTTTTGACACGTGGCCCCCCCCCCCCCTTCACCATATTTTTAGGACGTCATTCCCCCCCCCCCCCCCCCCCCCCCCACTATATTTGTAGAACCCTTAACGTATTTCCCCCTTATTCCCCTAAAAATTCCCCCCTGCCCCTACACAGTATACGTAATAACTGAAGCTAAATTTAATAGCACATACTAAAACAAGTCTAGACATCTACATAAAACGTGATTTACGAATCTACTTACGTTATAAAATGAATTTCAGAAGGGTAATACGTACAGAACCGTTTGTCCTTTCAGTTCTGTACATTTTCCCACACACCTGTATTTTTCGAACTTATACAAGGGGCGTTCATTTGAAATCCGTTCGTGCCGCACAGCCCGTAATTGCGTACGTTGAACATGATCATGCCATAGTCATGTGATATGTACTGACCAATGAATAAAAGAGCACGTGCTTATCGTCCCATGATGCATAGGTTCTGTTTATGACCGTTGAGAAAATGGCCGGGTTGTTCCAAAATCCGTCCAAAGAAGCTCAAAGATTTTGGTGATTCACTTTCTTTCATTTGAAGGATGTCGACCAGTGGACATTCATCGAAGAATACAGGCAGCGTGCGGTAACAAATGTGTGTCGAAGACAACAGTGACAGACTGGGTACGAATGTTTCGTAAAGGACGTCAGTTCTCTACAGATCTTCGACGACCGGGTCAAGCGCATATTGTTGCAACAGAAAAAAAACACCATCGCCAAAATAGATGCAGCAGTACAGATGAACCGTTGTCGAAGCATACGTTCGCTAGCGAAAGAATTTGATGTGATAATCGGGACAATTCGAAAGGTCGTTCGTAAGAAACTGCAATATCGGAAGGTGTGTTCACAGTGGGTACCACGGATGATGACCGACCACCAAAAAGAAGAACGCATGGGATGGTGTTTGAACCACTTGCTGCGTTACAGAGTGGAGGGTGATGCATTACTTTTCCACATAGTGGCAGGCGATGAATCCTGGTGTCATCACTTTGAATCGAGCAGCAAAAGAGAGAGCATGCAATGGAAGCATGCTGGATCACCAAAAGCCAAAAAATTCAAGTTACAGGTTTCCGCTGGTAAGGTTATGCTGAGCGCATTTGTTGACCATGAATGGCTATTGTTGGCCGACTTTAAAGAATCTGGTGTCAACATCAACTCTACCCACTACTTGCAAACACTAGACCAGCTGCAACAAGCCATCAAGAATAAACAACCCGGCATGCTTTCTGGCGGTGTGATTTTGTTGAACGATAATGCTCGTCCGCATGTTGCAAAGATTGTGCAGGAAGCGTTAGCAAGGAAGAAGTGGGATATTCTGCAACATCCAGCCTATGGTCCTGATTTGTCACCATATGATTTTCATTTGTTCGGACCTCTAAAAAAAAGCTCTCAAGGGGCAACGATTTCACACAGATGCAGACGTAATGAACGCGGTAAACACTTGGTTCAGTGAACAACCACAATCCTTTTTTACGGACGGCATTCGCCGACTACCTAAGCAATGGGATGCTTACCTGAAAGCCTACGGCGACTTCTTCTGACCAACCCATGGTGCATAATTCGTTCAAAATGAATGCTTTGTTTAATTCTACCACACCTGTTAATGTTTCTTTCATGCTTTTGTAATAAAGCCATTGGAACGGGTTTCAAATGAACATCACTAATAGTTTCATTCCATTCTTTCATACTTTTCGAATGCATTTTCCCCCTCTAAATCTAAACAGGCTGCTAATGTGTACTTGTTTCTTTTGAAATAAATTCTTTATTTCCTGGCCTATCTAAATTATTTAATACTAGCTGACCCGGCCCGGCTTCGCCCAGACCCTGGTGGGGAGCATCTCATTTAATTCATATAAGTAGTCATATAAGTTCTCGTTCCCGTTACCGACTATCTGTCTGTCTGTCTGTCTATCTGTCTGTCTGTCTGTCTGACCCGGCCCGTCTTCGCCCAGACCCTGATGGGGAGAATCTCATTTAATTCATATAAGTAGTCATATAAGTTCCTGTTCCGACTATCTATCTGTCTGTCTGTCTGACCCGGCCCGGCATCGCCCAACTCCTGGTGGGGAGCATCTCATTTAATTCATATAAGTAGTCATATAAGTTCCCGTTCCCGACTGTCTGTCTGTCTGTCTGTCTGTCTGTCTGTCTGTCTGTCTGTCTGTCTGTCTGTCTGTCTGTCTGTCTATCTATCTATCTGTCTGTCTGTCTGACCCGGCCCAGCCCATGGTGGAGAGCATCTCATTTAAATTATATAAGTAGTCATATAAGATCCCGTTCCCGACTATCTGTCTGACTGTCTGTCTGTCTTGGGTAAATGGAGGAGGGAGGAGGAAGAGGGAGGTGGAGGAGGGAAGAGGAGGGAGGAGGAGGGAGGAGACAGGAGGAGTAGGGAGGAATAGGAGGGAGGAGGAGGGATTAGGAGGAGGAGGGAGGAGTAGGGTGGAGGAGGAGGCGAGGAGGAGGGAGAAGGAAGAGGGAGGAGGAGGGAGAAGGAGGGAGGAGGAGAACGCAGGAGGAGAAGGGAGCAGGAGGAGGAGAGGGAGGAGGAGGAGAGGGAGGAGGAGGGAGGAGGAGGAGAGAGTAGGAGGAGGGAGGAGGCGGAGGGAGAAGGAAGAGGGAGGAGGAAGAGGGAGAAGGAGGAGGGAGAAGGAGGAGAAGGAGGGGGAGGAGGAGGAGGGAAGAGGAGGAGGGGAGGAGGAGGAGGGAGGAGGAGGAATGTGAAGGGAGGAGGAGGGAGGAGGAGGGAGGAGGTAGAGGGAGGAGGAGGAGGAGGGAGGCGGAGAGAGGAGGAGGAGGGAGGAAGAGGGAGGAGGAGGAATGTGAAGGGAGGAGGAGGGAGGAGGTAGAGGGAGGAGGAGGGAGGAGGAGGAGGTAGAGGGAGGAGGAGGGAGGAGGAGGGAGGAGGCGGAGAGGGAGGAGAAGGAAGGAGGAGGGGGAGGAGGGAGGAGGAGGAGGGAGGAAGAAGGAGGAGGAGGGAGGAAGAGTGATGAGGAGGAGGGAGGAGAGAGGAGGAGGAGGGAGGAGGAGGGATGAGGAGGAGGGAGGAGGAGGAAGAGGGAGGAGGAGGAATGTGAAGGGAGGAGGAGGGAGGAGGTAGAGGGAGGAGGAGGAGGAGGAGGAGTGAGGAGGAGGAGAGGGAGGAGGAGGAAGGAGGAGGGGGAGGAGGGAGGAGGAGGAGGAGGGAGGAAGAAGGAGGAGGAGGGAGAAGGAGGGATGAGGAGGAGGAGGGAGGAGGAGGAAGAGGGAGGTGGAGGAATGTGAAGGGAGGAGGAGGTAGAGGGAGGAGGAGGAGGGAGGAGGAGAAGGGAGGAGGAGGGATGAGAAGGAGGGAGGAGGAGGAAGAGGGAGGAGGAGGAATGTGAAGGGAGGAGGAGGGAGGAGGTAGAGGGAGGAGGAGGAGGGAGGAGGAGGAGTGAGGAGGAGGAGAGGGAGGAGGAGGAAGGAGGAGGGGGAGGAGGGAGGAGGAGGGAGGAAGAAGGAGGAGGAGGGAGAAGGAGAGATGAGGAGGAGGAGGGAGGAGGAGGAAGAGGGAGGAGGAGGAATGTGAAGGGAGGAGGAGGGATAGGGAGGAGGGGAAGAGGAAGAGGGTAGGAGGAAGAGTGGAGAGGAGGAGGGAGGATGTAGAGGGAGGAGGAGGAGGGAGGAAAAGGGAGGAGGGAGGAGGAGAGAGGAGGAGGAGGGAGGAGGTAGGAGGAGGAGGAAGAGGGAGGAGGAGGGAGGAGAAGGAAGGAGGAGGAAGAAGGAGGAGGAAGAGGGAGGAGGAGGATGGAGGAGGGAGAGGGAGGAAGAGGGAGGAGGAGGAAGGAGGAGGAAGAGGGAGGAGGAGGAAGAGGGAGGAGGAGGATGGAGGAGGGAGAGGGAGGAGGGGAAGAGGAAGAGGGTAGGAGGAGGAGGGGAGAGGAGGAGAAGAAGGGAGAAGGAGGGAGGAGGAGAAGGAGGAGGAGGAGGGAGGAGGAGGGGATAGGAGGAGGGAGGAGGCAGAGGGAGAAGAAGGAAGGAGGAGGAGGAAGGAGGGAGAGGAAGGAGGGAGAATGAGGAGGGGAGGAAGGAAAGGGAGGTGGAAGAGGAGGAGGAGGGAGGAGGAAAGAGGTAGGGGGAGGAGGAGGTAGAGGGAGGAGGAGGAGGAAGGAAAGGGAGGAGGAAGAGAAGGAGAAGGGAGGAGGAGGGTGGAGGGAGGAGGAGGAGGTAGAGGGAGGAGGAGGGAGGAGGTAGGAGGAGGAGGAAGAGGGAAGAGGGAGAAGAAGGGAGAAGGAGGAGTGAGGATGATGAGGGAGAAGGAGGCAGGAGGGAGGAGGAAAGAGGTAGGGGGAGGAGGAGGTAGAGGGAGGAGGAGGAGGAAGGAAAGGGAGGAGGAAGAGGAGGAGAAGGGAGGAGGAGGGTGGAGGGAGGAGGAGGAGGTAGAGGGAGGAGGAGGGAGGAGGTAGGAGGAGGAGGAAGAGGGAAGAGGGAGAAGAAGGGAGAAGGAGGAGTGAGGATGATGAGGGAGAAGGAGGCAGGAGGAGGAGGAGGGAGGCAGGAGGGAGAGGGAGGAGGAGGGAAGATGATGGAGGAGGGGGAGGAGGCGGAGGGAGTAGGAGGGAGGAGGATGGAGGAGGAGGGGAGAGGAAGAGGGAGAAGGAAGAGGGAGAAGGAGGAGGGAGTCGGGAGAGGGATGAGAGGGAGGAGAAAGAGGAGGAGGGTGGCGGGAGGAGGTAGAGGGAGGAGGAGGGAGGAGAAGAGAGGAGGAGAGAGTTCGCCATTCCGAATTCATACTCGTCTAGTTCTTCCCTTCTACACGACTGTTGATAACTTCCTTACACATAAAAAGATGAATTGTTATTGATATTGCCGTGGCATGGAGGAATATCAGCAGCAGAGTTGATCCAAAAAACCAAAGACTGAGATCTACGGAGAGCCATGAACGCCTACGCCAGCCGGCACGGCACTTGATGATGATGATTGCCGTGTGACGATTCTGTGTAGTCACGTCATTTTCTTCCCTTTCCCTAGCGTTTTGGTTCGGGGATTCTTTCATCATCATCATCATATATTTACGTACGTATTTTGGGAGGGGGAGGAGGGAGGAGGAGGAAGAAGAAAAAAAAACTATGACAGTTGACAGCTCTGGAATGAAAGGAAGGCGTGTAGAAAATTTCATCTCAATCGGATGGGCCGTTCGGGAACAAATAAAGGACATACATATATACATATATACATACATATTTACATACATACACTTTGTTTTATAAATATAGATTTTATAAATATAGATTTAGTCTACTTGTACTGTTTGAATTCTGATTGCTGTGGAGTGAAGATGTGTTTTTCTTCCACGTCTAACATTAGATTGTTATTTAATAATGCGTTCCTTTAGTTTTCCTATTCTACTAAATAGACAGATAGATCGATAGCCTTTTGGTTCTGCCAAGTCTTTTGTTTACTCTGGGACCGATATTAATATAGATTCTCTCCATGACTGTGGGACTATTACCTCTTCTAGCGGTAATTAGCACTTCTAATAGTTTAATATTTGCATTACTGCACAATCCTGTTAGAACATTTTTGTGTGGTAATTCTGTCAATTTCATGAGATTTCTTCCTCTTTCAAAGCTGTTTTTGCCCATGCCATGTTTAAATTTGCCATTATATAGGATGCTCCTACTACTTCACTTACATGTGGTATAGTTTCATGTAATAGTTCAGTTGTGTAATACGTACTGTTTAGCTGAAAAGGAGTGGTCTAAATGTTAGTTTTTGTTTCTTTCATGTGTCTACATTTGAGGTTAACTATTTTAATGTAAAAGCATGGCAATAACTCAATTTTAGTATATTAAAAGTAACTTACAGAGGCGTCATATATAGTGTATTAGAATATAAATTAAACTTCAACCATATCGAATTACGTTTAAGTCAATTAAATGATGACAAAAAGGAAGCTAAATTCCAGTTGAAATAGTTTCCATATTTTTGTACTTCATTCAAAGAAAGGCATACGTAAACATCAGGAGGAGAAAATAAATATAGTAATGAACACTTTCTTCTATTTCATTCGTTCTAACTAGGGCATTATCGCTTTTGTTATTCACACCAAAATGTATTTACATATTCATAATTCACCGTAATAGTCTCTTGACATAGATTCATTCTTTTCTGTTGTCCTT